>JAOXJM010000008.1:1275938-1294740 GCA_026413425.1 Tringa solitaria | reverse complement strand
GAAAAGAAGAGTGATGTGGGGGAACTGGGTAAACCTCCCGTCTCGCCGTCGGAAAGCGGTGGGACTGAGCAGGGCCCGAGTGCCCCCCGGCTCTGCGGGCTCTCACACCAGCTCTGTCCCCGAGGGGCGCAGGGAGGGGGGGTACGGGCAGAAACCGCCCCCGGCGCGACGGGCTCCAGCCCTTTCAGAACTGTTAACGAGGAGCCCTTCGCAAATTTAAACCCAATTTATTGATTCCAAGCAGCTTTTACAAACCAGATTACACGCGTACGTACTAAAAGTATTTTTGTGCAGCAGAGCGGCGAAAACTTTTATGGGGAGCGTGGTTTTAACGGTGCGAGAGCTGAAGTTGTTTTAAAGTGAACTTGACAAGTGTCAAAGAGCCCGATATGAAATAAAAGATCCACTTTTAGCTGACAGCAGCCATAGTCTGAAGGACTTGGTGTGAGGAGGGGAGTAAGTATTTGTCTCTTGAAGAGGGGGAGAGTTGTGGGCTGCAATTTGGGTCACTGTCCTGTCTGTGGGACGTGGGCAGCCGTCCTGAGCTCCAGTGGGAATGGGTGATTCCACCCCTAGGACACTAAGACTTCAGGTATTTTTTTGGTGCTTATACCTTTTAGCTTTCTCCTCCTTTTATATTCTGAGAGGAAGGGTTGTTTAACAACTTTGAAACATCACTGTTAAATCCCAAGCTGCTCGCTTGAGTGGGGGGGGAAACCCTTGTCTGTAAAACTTGAATCATTGCGGTGGATTACTTTAATTGGGTTGACTTGAAAGCTTTTGCAATGGAAGAATTAAATACAGCTCCAGTGGGTTAGCCTTTGATATTGGTCGTGGTGTATTATTGAGTGTGTATCTCCTACCATCAGCACAGGAAAGCTCAAAGCTGGGCTGGGAACCTGCCCGACACCGGTGTGCGGGGAAATGGGACACTGGGTCCTGCCCAGCAGCAGAAATGTCCACATACAAAAAAAAAAAAAAATGCAAACTAACAGCTTTCACACCTTCGGTAGCTTGTTTGAACTTTTGGTGCATTTGAATGTTCTGGAATATTTAAATTTCTGGTGACAGAGGAGGAAGAGGCAGAGGGTGGGACGGCAGGCGCGGGGGGAGTGTGGAAGCTGTCAATGGTTGGGCAAAAACCAACATGGACTTGTGAAATCCATCCTGCAGTGTCGAGCGATGGTGAGCATCAGCCTCAAGGTGGTTAGAAACTGGATGCAGATAAAGATCAAAGTTTTGAAATTATTTTTAAGGTTATGAGGAGCTTTGCCTGTTCGCTGGACAGGGCTGGCACTTGGGCTACGAGACTTTCATATTTTCCTGTGAGCGTACCTACCAGCAAACCCTACTGCGATAATTGATGTTTTCCTCTCTGAGCAATAAAAGCCCTCAAAATGCAGTGGCTTGTGATTATAACAGAAACATCTAGACTTTTCTAAACCTCTGGAAGACTTCTCATTTCATTGAGATATTTGGGCGAAAGTTCAAGCTGTGATTTTTTTGATATCTTCTGTGTTGTGCATTTGTGCCTTTGCAGTCTTTTAGCCAGTAATGTGGAAGTCGTAGGATATTTAGACCTCATGCAATCTTTTTTTCTCTCAGCAGTGGTTGTGTTTAATCTCTTCTTGAGAGAGATTAATAATGCAAAAGTACCGCGCTGTTGTGAGGGTTGCACCTTGTGTGTTTACTTGCTTTTAAACAAAAGGTGTGTGCTTCTCATCTCTTAAACACCAACGAAACTGTTGTTCCAAGGACTGATTTACAGGCACTTCCACTCTCAGAAGTATCTTTTGCTGTTCGTAAGTGCTTGTAGCAGCTCCGGACTGAATTTGAGCAGCTTGGAGGGGAGAGAAAAGGGCTGCCCTTCTGGAGAGTTGTTGGGGCAAAATGCAGATACTTGCTTTAAACAGGACAGATTATTTTTGGCTCTTGTCCAGTTTCCTGGGAAATGGACAGAAAGAAGCTTGATTTCTTATAGTCCACTGCAGCTGTGCTTAGGTTTTAATAAGCATACAAGCTTGAGTTGGGAAAAAAACAAATTAAATAAGAAAAGCTAGGAAGTTCAGCTTCTTGTCGAGTTGTCCGTGTGCTTTGGGGCAGAAATTGGCTTAAGATAAAAGTTATGGATCGTGCTGACTGAAATGTCACTAACCCTGCAAAACTTGGTGTTTACATTAAATACAAGGAAGTAGTAATTTATGTAGTGAAAAGTGAATTCCGGAACGTGCTACCTGTGGAGACAGGTAGATGAGGAGGGTCAGAGAGGACCGAGGTGGTGTGAATCCAGTCCATGAATGGAGATAGCAGCAGGAGGAGGCGGGGATGTTCTCTCTCATGTCTCTGGATGCCAGAGGGCTGGGTTGCAAACACAGTGGAAATTGGCCAAGCTCACGTGTGCTCCCCCAAATACGGTATCCAGCTCTCATTGTCATCACTGGTGACGTCATAAGGTCAGGAATGACCTTGAAGCCATCCGTTGGGAGGAGGGGGCATTAAGGGCCGAAAAAACCCCCAAACCCATGGAGAAACAACATGTTTCTGGATGATAAAAAAATAATATAAAAGGACGAGTTGTGGGGTCAAGGGACTAAAGTAGTGCCCCCAGATAAGGGGTGGGGGGACGCTGCCCCACTGATGGTCCTGGGCTGGGCAGACCTTTGGCATTTCTTAGGTCCTTATGAAGATGTAGCTCTTCCATTCCCACCTCTCCAGCAGGGCTGCACTGGTGTTAGTGGGGTATTTCCATTCCAAATCTCATTTTCAACTCTTTATTGTTTTTGAGGATTTTAGATCCAAACCGACATTCACACTCTAAATTCTCATCTCGCCTGCAGTTTATGACAAGATTTTGTAGTAATTTGCTGGAAATTTCAGATTTAGAAATTTGAGCCAAAGCGACTTATTTTCCTGTCTTTTCCAGTTTTTCAAAGTTGCTTTATTTTGTAAAGGGCTTGTGTGTGTGTGATATATACCAGTAAATGCATGTGTAAATTTACTGCTTACTATAAACTGTAATTGGCAAGAGTAGGAATATAGCAAATTCAGAGTGAGAACGATAAAATACTGATACTGTATCCTTTAATTTATTACCTGTATTATCCACACTCTGCGTTTTCCACTCTGTTCTCTCTCCTTCACGAGTCGTGTTTTCACTAGACTGGCGTTTTCCTCCTCTGATGAATTAACTGTCAATTGAAGTTAGTGAGATAAATCAAAACAAATGGACACACTGCTCCATATTGACTTTCTCACCGCCTGATCCTGAAAACCACTTTCTGAGCGCTGTGCCGCTATTATGCTCACTTGGTTCTAAGCAAATGTACAAGAAAGAAGGGATTGGGGGAGGTAGGTGTTTAATAGCCATCAATTACATTTTCACTATCTTTGTTTTATCTAGGACCTTGTCAGCAATGAGATCGGTGCCATTTACCTGGGAAGACGACGCTTGGCGTCGTGTCGGAGGATGATGAAATGTTAAATGTCTCTCGGGAAGCACACGTTGAAGTTTAGGTCTTTTAAAAATGTGGTCTTAATCTACACCGGAAAAAAAGGACTTGGAGTAGGCCCAACAGTTGAAGTAAAAAGGAGGACGCTTTTCTACCGGTGTGGGCAACGTGCAGGCACCCACCACCGTAGAGGAGAGAGGAGTCTGAATGGAGTGAGGGTTATTGACGTTTGCTGTGGGAATTTTCTGTCGATAATGACCTGGCCGTTGGATGGGGGACTTCATGGTGTTGAAGCCTTGGCTTTTATCCCAAGGTAGCAGAACTGTCTCTAGCCTGGTTTAGTCTACTTGTGCAAGCAGATGAGTGATGAGCAGGCCCTCAATAGCTAGGATCATCTATGACCCTGGTTAGACAAAACACTATATTAAAGTCATCGGTAAAATCGATCTGAAATCCGGACGTGTTTAGGACTATTATCTCTTACAGACATGGCAAAGCTTTCCCAGCAAAGAACACATTGCGTGGGTACAGGCATTCGTTTTAACGTCATCAAAGTTGTAATTGTAGGATAGAGAAGTGATTGATTGTTTTTAAATAATGAGAATAGGAAATGCATCTCGGTGTCTGTGCAGCTCAGATGCCAGCCATACTCTGGCTGACCCCGGCTACTCTGCGCGGGTTCAGCCGTAAGAACAAGCATATGCCTGTCATACAGCAAGCGTTGAAATTCCTTTGTTATTTGTTTACTTGTATCTTAAACATCTGCGCCTTAATACTTTGAAACGCATTCTAGATCAACCAGATTATTTTTTTTTTTCATAGCCATCACCTGATTGTGCGTGTTTACATCTTCCTGTGTGACCGGCGCCACGTTTAGCAAATAGATTTAACACCTTCTCACCTGGGAGAGATCTTACAAACTTTAATTCAAGAAGTAAAAGGTTAAAAAAAAAAAAAAAAAAGTATGTGCAGAGGAATGGATGGTGGAAAGGGGTAAAGCCTCTCAGCAGTAGGTTAATTGGAGAGTGGAATACCAGTGTAGATGGGAGCACATAGTTTCCTTGGACAATGTGCTAAAGAACTGGGAGCTGGGAAGGACCAGCTGGGATTGTTAGTGAATTAGCTGAAGTCAGAAACTGCTGAATGGAGCAAAGAAGTAAAGGGGAAATGAAGGTTAGGGTATAATTCAGTCTAAATTAGGTGGGCCATTCACAATGCATAAAAGGGCTCTGAGCTTCCTTTCTTGGGGAAAATGGGTAGGAAAGCTCACTTTTATTTGGATGCGTGTTGAGTGGTTGATTTTAAGAATGTGCATACCTAGAGCCTACTTTTTGGAAGTGCATTATCCCACATGAGTTTGGAGGAAGCATTCAAAATGCCATGAGCCTGAAAGACAACAGATTTAGTAAGAAAGACTCACAACCCTCATGCTGCAAAAGCATGTCATTTCAATCTCTTAGGAACTGAAACAATTTCTCTTCATTTATTCTTATCTTTGCGTGTTATTAGTGGTGAAAACTCTGTATCTGATCACCTCGGAATCCTGCGTGCTTGAAATCTGCTTTGGCCCATCTTTGTTATTTTTGAAGGGATTTATTTTAGCATCTATGTGCTTTTACTGATTTCTAAGGTTTGTTTCAAAATGGTTATACCGTTGAAAGTGACGTGTGGGAGAGCAAATGTTCTTGGAGACTGCATTTGTTCTGCCTTAAATTATGAAATAATAGGGAAGCCATTCTCCTGCCTCAATTTAACGTACATTTCTGCATCCCTTGTCCTCGTCGAAATCCTGGAGGAAGGAACGGATTTGCAGCACCCTTGGAGATAGCAAATGTTGACTATTTTATATAATATAAAGCGGATAAAACCGTTTCAAAGCTGAGGGTTTCTCAGAAGAATCTTCTTCTCCTTGTCAGAGCTGCCCCGTGTCTCTGTGACCCCAAAGAGCGTAATAACCAGGTACCCCGTCACCTGAGTTCAGTTAATTCCTCTGTCGAACGGTGTCTTTGGCGTGGGGGTAAATACAAACAACACGCTGCAGGGTCACACAGGGTGCACGCTGAGTGCAGCATCGCAGAGGTAAACGCGAAGGAAGTTTGTGGTTACAGATGGGTTTTCTTTTTCACGTTAAAAAAGATTTCCTCCGGTGATCGCTGTCTGTGGGGTGTTGCTCTCTGGTTTGATGGGAAGAGTCTTGCTTCTGGTGTTGTGGCATTAGGTTTCTATGTGGACCTTCAAACTCAATTTGCTTAGTATCCCCCAGAAGTGTATCATCCATTTAATGACAAAAAATCACTATTTTTCAACTTTGCAGAGATTTTAGAGCTCTGCAGAAATGGGGTTGCTCTGATCTGTCTGTTGTCTGAGAGTGCGAAGTGATGGGAACTCCTGCCTAAGCCCTGTGGTTTTGGGGCTGTGCAGAGTGTGCCTCGGCCACCGACCCTCAGCTCCACGGACAGAAAACACTTAATTTCTGTTTTAGAAACCGGGGTGATGCCAGAGATGCTCTGAGTATTATGAACCTGCCCGCAGAGACGTTGTGCAGGAGCATTAATAAGATAAAGCCCGTCTGACTGTCGTTCTTCTGGTTTTATCAGACATAAAATGCTTAATAAGGAATATATTATTTGGCTGATTTTATCAGTGTGTGATTCCAGAAGTGCCGTGGCCGGAGGTGGAACTTTTTCCCCCTCGTGCCGTACCTGAGACAGCCCGGGCTCCTTTCTGTGTTCTCTCTAAAGGCTTATGTCAAGCCCAGTCAATTTAAATGAGATTCAGAACTGGAACAGCAATAAGTGTTCAATCAAAGTATTTGATAAATCACTTAAACAATCTTGCAGATTGCAAATTCTGTAAATGCAAGTTCTGCACTTATTCAAAAGTAGTGAATGTGACAAGACTCGGAGACAGCAAAGTCAAAACAGCAGGAAGAAAAACTCCAATTCTTTGATGAGATTAAAATACCAGCAATTTAAGTGGCAAGCAGGTAGGACCGTGCTGCTCGGGTAGCTTTCTGAGCAATGCTGGAGCGTTTACGGGAGAATATACAGATGGGATAAAGAAGAGAAGGCTGATTTGATGATTGCGGCATAATTTTACCTTTACTTTGGGGTATGTGTGTTTTCCTTAATGTCCTGAATGGCATAATTTAGATGGTCAGGAAAGTTTTCTCTCTCATTAAATGCAATGACAAGTGACTGTAAAAGTAGGAGAAGGGAAATCTCAACAAACCCCAGATTGCTTTGAATGCTAAACAATTTTTCTTTGGTTATTCAGGTTGTAGCATGAGCTTCCTCGAGGGGAATTTATTCTGATAAGTGTCTCGACATAAAAGCTGAAAACAAAGTGTTGAAACAAACTCTTTGACTTGACTTTAAACTGGTTTGTTACTGCAGCTATGAGTGTGTCCAACTGTATTCAATGATTTTTTTTTATACAATTTTGATTATCTCAAAGAAATATGGAAGAAATTAAAGCAAATTTTTTACTCTTCCAGAATGAGACTGTGCATTTTCTCCTTTGACCTTTTTCCTCCTTATTAACGGAAGAAGTTTACCAAATTCAGATGGGAGAGGAATATACTTATTGTCAGTACCAACACAAAGGCAAGAAGCAGGGGTCTTCGTGGTTACCAGAAGGGAGATGAAAAATTGAATTATTTTAGACTGTGGCAAGTGTTGATGTTTGGTGTCCTAGTGTGAAAAAGAGTATTTGGTTGTGTGTGTGACTTATCCAATGTTCTCTTACCATCTTTGTCCTGGTTTGTAATACTAGAGGTGGTTTTATTAGGGTCCTGGTGCCACACCGTTGTTTACAGTGCATTTTGCTTGTTTCCACCATTAATGTGTTTCCAATCTTCAGAAATCAGGAGTTTGATCCTTTTTTGTTAGGATTGCACTGGGAGCCAGTTCACCTAAAATTTCTGCTGGTCTCCTCCCAGGCATTTATGTCCAAGGCCATTAGCAAGTGACTAATCTCTTTGTCTCCTTGCCCCAATCTGTTTTACTGCAGAATTGTCTTAACTGGTGCTTAAGATACGCATTTTGAAAACATATACATCTGTGCTCAGACAGCACGAGGCCTGATTCGTGAAAGTTTTTAAGGACTTTGAGATTCCTGAATGAAAACTCCTGTGCTACAAATTGCACCATGTGAAGTTGGGTGGATTTGAATTATGCTGGATTTAAATACATAAATATATATGTATGTACATACACACCTACTTACACCTCCCAAACAAAAAATGCTAATAATTCCTAGAGGTCTTTTCCGTCACTTCTGTGACAGGCTTGGTGTGACCTCCTGGTCTCGGAGGATGTTTCAGGCAGTTCTCTCTTAGTTAAGCTAGTTTTCCAAAAGCTACCCAAATACAAATGTTTTTAATAAATTAGTAAAGATTTGCATTTCTAGACCAGTAGCTACTGAAATGCCTTATTCTATTAAAATAATGTGAAACTATGCTAAAATGTACTCACACGTGTGAATGCAGTTGTTTAAAAAATTTTCCCCTTAACTTGAAAACACTTTGTAATCTTAAAAAAAGGTAATTTTTAAGACTTGCCAGCAGTCACTGTTCTTCCTCCCCTAAAATACGTATGTTTAGCACATTGAACACACGTTAGTTGATGGAAATCAGCAGCTGTAAGGATTCATCTGAAGCTGTATGGTGTGTAAAAGGTGGAGTTATTTTAAAATCTGGATTTGCCTGCGTGATGCCCGGGCCTTTATTTTCTGCCCTGTCTGTGCTCTGTCTCGCAGATTGGGAGAGGTTCAGCTCCGGGTGTGCGTGCGAGCGTGTGTGTGCGTGCCTCTGTTGTTTCTTTCTTCTTGAAATGCTTCACCACAGTAGGCAAAATGGATGAAACACAGAAAAAGAGAGACAATAAATAGTTTCCTAACCTGGCCTGGATAATAGAGAAAGTTCGTTAGATTTATTAATCCTCATTTTCCTTTGGACTGTCAGGCTTAGAGTGACAGTAAAAAAGCTTGTGACGACTTTGGCTAATTTGCACTCCATTCACTTTCTCATGAAAACCCATCAGGATGACTGAAGAACTGCTCTGCAATTGACCTTATTCAATGGCAGAGTGATATACTGGGAAACAGGCCAGTTTTTACAATGCCGAAAAGAGCAAATTGGACGGAATCTTTGTTCCTCTCTTTTTTCCCCTTTCCTTTTTATGCCAGTCTTGCTCTAGTTAAGCTCTCTCATTTGTTCCAGCAGTAGCTCTAGGGCTCAGGTCACCCTCTGGGGCTGCCACTGCAGGTGATCACTGGGCCGCTTGTCTGGATGCAGAGAGGAGGGAGAAAGGGAAACGCTGAAGACTCTGCCGCGTGAAAAAGTCCGAGATACTGCCCTTGGCCAGATGTTCGGGGGCAGGAGGCTGGTTTTGTCTCTGTGCACAGAAATCACCGGTGCTCAAACAGGGTGGGTGCGTGGAACGGCCAGGAGGCCACCGATAGCCACGTGGAGTATCCTCCTCTTGCTCTGTGGTGGCTGCTGGTGGTGGTCGTGGCTGGTGAGGGACAGGGAGGAGATTCCGTGCTCATCTGTGAAACTTTTCTGCCTTCTTTTTATATACGTGCCAGAAAAAAACAGGATCTTTTGTTCTCCCCAGGTGAAGGGAAAATGGGACACACTTAGAGCGGCCCGGGGGCTGGTGGTGAGAGCTCTCGCGTGGGGTGTGGGGACAACTGTCCCCTTAAACGAACATTTAATCTTTTATGCAAAAGAGAGCAGCCATGAATGAGGGTCTGAGTCAGATTAGCACATGAACAGTCAGTGGTCTGGCAGATACCGAATTTATCTGGAGCAGTGGAGAAAGGAAAAACACTTTGAATTTGAGTCTGAGAAGTGGGCAGTTGCTGGTTTGGGGTGGATTCTCTCTCTCTCTCCCCAGAATTCCTGAAACTGCAGCTTTGTTTCCAGGTTTCATCAAAAGCAGTTTCTGTAAAGATTTCTGCCTAGTAAGTTATTGCTATTGATGCTTTTAATAGTAATAATTCCGAGACGTGTTGTAGGTCCTGTCTGTCTTTACTGTTGTCCAACTCGTGCTGGATTTCACTCCTAGAGCAGCAGGTTTTCACTTGGTGGCTTCAGTGTTTGTGATGCATCACCTGGTTTGAGGAAGCCCTCTCGAGGAATTGAGTGTGAAGCTTTGGAGACTGCGGTGGCCCTTTGGCTTGAGCCAGGAGGCTGCATCTTTCCTGGCAGAGGGCAGGATCCAACAGGGATATGAGTTACTTGTTCCAACAAACGCTATTTGGTTCCACCTTGAAAGAACAGAACAAGCAAATGCTTTGATCTGTCTTCCCCGTGGTGGAAAGAGAAAGCTGCCTGCTTGCTTTCTATACCTTAGGCTGTGCTGATGCTCTCACCTTGTTTATCTGGATCATCCAGGGTCTAAGCACGAGCAGTTCCTGGACCAGCGGGGCATGTTGGCCACCCGGGAGCGGGAAGGACCCGCACTCAGTCCTGGAGCGGATGGGGAAGGGTCGTTTCTGTCGACCCTTCAGCCTCGGGCCCCTTGGCCGGTCTCTTTGGGGACAGCAATTCTGAGCAGCAGCAAGTCCTTTTGTTGGGAACTATGACCGTGGGCCAACTGGGATGTCACCTCAGGGCTTACGTGTCTTCCCCGTCCTCGGCCAGCTGGCATGCCCGGCATTTATTATTTGCCGCCTTATAATTCGTATCGGGTTATTTAACGCTGTAAGGAAATCCTCGATTTTACTCAGGGTATTATTTTCAAATCATCTCCAATTCCACAAAAGGCAGACCGTTCCTTTTCACAAACTCCAATTCCACAAAAGCCCATTCCTCCAGGCAGCGCCGTGCCTCGGATGGGGGACTGCCCCCCAGTCTGAAGGGCTAAATAGAGGGGTAATATCTGTTCTATAACTACAACGCTCATTTGTCACACCTCAGGGAAATAGTTATTTTGCTTTCTTGTATTTTGAGACTAAATGAGAATGTTTCCACGTGGTCAAACCGGTCTTTTCCTATCTCGCTCTGTAGAAACGTTACACATAACTTCCAGGACTATCAAATCCAAGTAATACTGTTGCACTTCAGTGAAAAAACAGAGAAGAACGATACTAAGTTCGAAGCAACAAATTTAGATTCTTTTTAATCAAATATAAGTGTTTTTTTTCTGCTACATCATGAACAAAATTCTGAAGATTTTCTTTCTGTATGCACATGCCCCAAACTTTCAGCCAACGAAGAGCATCTTGGCTTTTCCGTGTATGAACATTACTCTCTTGTGACCAGCACCAGTAATTCTGATTTATTCACGTGAGAAAACAAAAGACATCCTACTGAAATAATAGGATTTGGAAAACTCTTCTCTCTCCAAAGTGGTACCAACCTTACCCTCCCCTAAAATGCAGAAAACCTTGATTTGAATGTTCTTTTTAAGCACAGTCCTGTGTGGTTTAGACTCCTGCAGAAAAGGTTACAAACCTCAGCGTATTTAGGTTTTGAAAGCAAACCCACAGGGTGGGGACGGAGGTATGTGTGAGAGAATAGAGGAAGCAACAAAGCTTTTTCTGCCGACGTTTCTGGGGGCAAATGTTCAGACGAAGGAAAGGGTTGTGTTGACACAGCGAGTCCTGACGTGCCGGATAAACCTGGAGAGAGGCGAGGTCCTCCCTGAGCCGCCCCGCCGTCACTGGTGGGTCCTTCTCCCGGCAGAAGCAGCCCCTCCATCGCGGCCGGGTCTCTCACGGGGATGGCCCTGGTGGGTGGCTTCTGCCCCTCGCTGTCTCCATGTACCGCCCAGAGTCACTGGCATCCTTCTCCTCTTCTCTCTGTCATCTCCTTGCCCTCCTCCTTCTGGTGCCCTCAGGTCCTCCAATTTCCCCTTCTCTCTCTATCAAATTCTGCCCATGTCCGCACCCTCATTAATCAATGTCAAGTCACAGAGTGTACAACAAGGGCTGTATTCTTCAACTGCCCCCTCAGCCCTCATACATCCCATTGTTCCAAAAAACTGATTCAGATGGCAAGAAAACAGCCGATGCAGCACATAAAAGAGATGAGACAGAAATGAAAAGAATCAAGGAGGGGAAAAAAAAAAAAAAAAGAAAAAAAAAAAAAGTGGAGGCATTTTTTTCCCCTGAAACACTCGAATAAATACTCGGCAATGATAATTTAAATTATTCATACATTTATGAAAACATCCATTGAAAAGTGAAGTGTATGATGCTCTTTGTCTACTTTACTTGTCTCTTGTTTGTGATTAACCTTTACTGTAACTTGGGCTGGCAGTGCCACGGTCACAAAGACCAGGCTTTTCCTTCCATGGGAAAAAATGTTTCATCGTATCCAAATGAAAAATTAAGTGGAGGTATTTACTGCTGATGTGGCAATTTGTGGCAAAGCATTAAAGATGCAGTATTATCCACGTCTGTAGTCCAAACACTGCCCATTAAAAAAAAATAAAAAAAATTAGACAAAGCCAGCTTTTAACGGCGTGTTCCCTTACAGCGTAGCTTGACATAGATCCTGCTTCCAGGACCATGACATCCTCGGGGAGCCAGAGAGCTCAACACCACGCAGCCAACAGAGTTTGGGGCACTACAATAAGAAGAAGCTGAATATATGTGTATATATATATATTTATGTATATATATCAACACATAAAAGCCCAGTCTCAAAAAACAGAAATGAAGAACAGAGCAACTCAGTTCTTTTACTTGCAGCTCCTAAGATGTGCAAACTACGTAGGACTAATTCATAGAGTAGCGTTGATAATTTCATCATCCTGAGAGGTCTGAACCCCGGCAGCCTGTGAAAGCCTGGCTGATGACTTCTTTTGCCTTTTAGAGAGACTTTTTTTGCTCAGACTTTGCGGTCGCTGCCTCACTTTAGAAAACCTCAGTTTGCGGCAAGTTGAGTAGTAGAATATTAAATGCCAATAGTGATAAACAGTCTAATACCAGGAATAACAATAATAACTTGAGAGGTTTTGGAAAGCTCAGAGCTGTGTTCGTTTGATATAGCTCTACAATTCTTACTTTTTTTTTGCAGCGACCAAGAGAAATATTCAAAGCAAAGCTTCTCTTAGAACATTTGTGTCTTGCTTGTAATTCATCAGATTTCTATCCAACCTCCAAACCAGAGAGGTCTGGATAATGTCATATAATTTATAGATAATCATCCAAACATTTTTATTCTCAAGTGAACATATTTAGTCCTGCAAATATGCGTTTATGCCTTTCCATAACTGGTTGATTACGTGGGAGGGGGAGCCATTGTCTCGCAGTCAAAGCCAAGGGATTTTAAGCAAAAGATCTAGTTACTCTTCTGTTGACTCCGCAGTTGACTCTGTGTGTGACCTTGGACATGTCACTTATGCTCTGAATGCTTCACTTCCTTCTGTAAATGGCTGGGACAGGTTTGAGCACATGCAGAAAAGTGTGTCTGGAACTTGGTAAATCATTTTGAGATTTCCCTCATAATGGGTGCTCTTGGGTCTTGGCAATTGAAGCTAATAGCGCTGGGTTTCGTTAAGCGTTATTATTATTGTGGCATCATCTGGGGAATTTTGCAGATTTTCTTTGATGCCTTTTTCAGTCACTTTCAACTTTCGCATTTTGTCTTCTAGGTGGTTTTTTTTTTTTTTTTAGTTTTTCTACCTAACAATTCCTGCCCAAAATGACTCTAAAAGTTTTTCTTCGCCTCTATCTTATCTGGGATTTGCTGGGTTTGTATTTTAATGCTGTCTCTGGGTTTGTCTTTTGCCGAGGTGAAGCATGTGCCCTTGTTTCAACAGAAAACATTTTTAGTAAATCCACTAACAGATAAATCTACTAAGAGAGGCTGTCAGCTGTAGGATGCAGTATTTATATAGAAAGTGTGGTGGAAAACTGTATATTAAAAGAGGAAAGGAGCTGGAGCAAAAGTCCTAAATCAAACTGCTGGCAATAGACTGTCTTGGTGTGTATTTCTTGCTAGGCTGTGATTCCTTTTGCTTGGAAATCATCCAGAACTTCCTGGCGCGGTGATCTGGGATACTTTTCAATCCACTGGATATATGGAGCAGTGGGCAAACTTCAAACAGCCCGGAGGATTTCTTTTGGGGGTATGGAGAGACATCCAAAATAGCGGTTCCTTTCCTTAGCTGATTTGCATAAATCCTCCTTCCAAGCTTTTCTGTAGTTTCTGAGCAAGAAAACAGGCATCGGATCCCTCCCGCGGTCCCGTTCACACTCCAAACCGGATTCTTTGGGATTCTTTTGGGATTCTTTGCAGAGCCTGCTTGTCCCACAGCAGAGAGCTCTGCGCCTCAGCTCTGACTCCTTTGTTAAGGAATGGGCACAGATATGGCCATATGCAAATAGCCTGTATTATTACTATATTATACTGCAATATTACTGTTTTATACCAGTGATCTCCTGTGCATTCACACCCCCAAAGGCACCCCTGAGCTCCCCAGTGTTCAGTTTGGGATGAAGATGCTGTGATTGGGTCGGGTTGCTCTAAGGACAAACTTGTCCCGTTACTGGACATTTATAGGGAGCCCTTCCACCTCTTTTTTTTTTTTTTTTTATTTGCTGGACCTTTCTAGGCTGAGGAATTAAAAATATTTTCTCCAATTCCTCGCATTAGAGTGGATGAGGAATAATTCCTGGACAACCCATTCCCTTCTGGGGCTGTTTTGGGGCCGGGCTCGGTGCGGCTCTGTCCCGGCCGGTCTCGGGGGCGGTGGCAGCGAGGGGCTCCCCCCGTCCCCCCCCCCCCAGCACGCTCTGCCCATAGAAGGTCTGGAGATGCCTTGTGCAGCTCCCTCCTCCCCACCAGCCGCCAATGCCGGGCTCTGGGAAGGTAGCCAAATGCCACCGAGGACACTGGAGCAATAAATCATCCTCCTTCCAACATCTGCAGCCCCCAAAGGCTACCCCCTCGCCGATGATGATCTCGCCTCCCACCCCCTGCTTTTTATCCTGTCCCTCTCTGACAAAACACCTATTGTCACAGCCTGAGTGAAGAAGAGTCCTTTTTCCTTGACAAAGGCCCTCTGAAGCCAAGTTGTGAGCTGCCAGAGAAGATGCCTATGTCTCGGCGGGGAGTCTATATCTCACTCTTTTTCTCTGTAGTTCATACTTTTTCTCTCTCACGGGGGTCACCCAAAGCCTTTCACTCCGGCTTCATATTCACATAAAGACATCAAGAAAAAGAAAAACCACACCAGAAAGAATTATTAGGCATGGCTGTCAAATGCTTTATGGGGGGGGGAGTGTAGGGGGAAAGAACAGTAACTCTTTATGTGCTGGCATTGTTATAAGAGCTAATGTACTACGGCTCGAGGGCCGTTTGCAGGAAGACATTAAGAATTACAGGGACACGTTGGGCTAAAATATTGTATTTCAGCAAAAAGGGCATTTTGTTTTCATTTCCAGGGTTGTTTTTTCAGCAGGTTTCCCTAGGTTATGGGTGGCTCTTTCCTTGATCCCACTTTCTTGGAGAACTTGTTTTGTTTTTTTTTTTTATTTGAAGAAGCCTTTATTGGCTGCCATTTGGGTGCTGTTCCTGGACTGCGGCGTGGGTTTTAGGATGGAATAGAGCAAACTGTCCCCAGGCCACTCTTGCACGTGAAAGGACTTCAAAAATCCAGCCACTGTCACCACCAGACCCTGCCCAAAGTATTAATCTATCTTCGGTGAATGGGCAAAGCTGCGTTTAGTGCAAATGAGGTGAAAAATGGAAGTAGGGGAGCGTCCTTGCCCTCTGCCTTGGAGCAGAGACCTGAGGCAGTTGTTGCACTTTGTGGCTCTTTGGAGCCTGATTCCCCTGCCCCTCCGTGGGCCAGGGGTTACGGAATTGCTCTTTTTGCTCTTTTTGCCAAAAAGCGTTCCCGAATCTGCTCCCCCGTCTCTCTCCTCGGGAGCTTTGGGGAGCTGTGAACCCAAGGCTTCCCAAACAAATCTCCTGCCCGAGGTTCATCCAGATGCCAGGCAGCCCCCGGATGTTTTTAACCCTTCCAAGCCGTGCTCCTTCCCTTTGCGCGCTGGGCAGCGGGCACGCTGTGCTGGGCACCGCTTTAAGAAGATCCTGCTGCCTTGGAGAGGATGATAAATTAAAAACTTCATTTAATCCTCTGGAAGGCTGTGACTGTAAAGTTAACAGTCGAGCAACCTATTAAAATTTACAGTGCAAGGCATCAAAACAGAAGAGAAGTGCACATGTATAAAGTTTAAAGCATCCTTATAAAAAGCCGGAAACCTAACACTGCATTCCTACAAATTATTCCCTTAGCAAACATTTTTATTTCCAATTAGTAAAAGAAAAATTGCTAATTTGCTGCAGTTGGACAGGCCTGACGTCTCAATCTGCAAAGTGTCAGTGCTGTGAAAGGAAATGTTTCACACTGTGCTGGAGAGAGAGAGCGGCTCTAAAGAGGGTCAGGGCATCGGGCCCAGAAAGCAGATTGACTGGCCATAGTGCTAAATTACTCACACAAGACAGACATTGTCTGCGGTGCCAGCTACAGAGTACTCACTTTCTCATTCTTTCCCTTTTTTAGCTGGTGCTGGGGGGAGGCGAGGGGACGGAGGGTGCAGCAGAGGGAGGAGGGCTGCCTCGGGCGCAGGGTCCCATCCCCTGCTCCCATCAGACGTGGGGACCCCCGCTGCCATGGGGAGGGGGGGAGATGTCCCCCCCCCGTCCGTCTGTCTGTACCCGCTTTGGGAACCGCTGGGTAAAGGTGGGCACCCCCTTTTACAGCACAGGTACGGGATGGGCTGAGGCTGACACTGTGCTGGAGATAGGGGCTCTGGCTGTCGGGTATCAGGATATTAGGAAAAATTTTGACAGATTGGATATTAGGAAAAATTTTGACACGGAAGGGGTTGTTAAGCATCGGAATGGGCTGCCCGGGGAAGTGGTTGAGGCACCATCCCTGGAGGGATTTAAAAGCCGGGTTGACATAGTGCTTAGAGACATGGGTTAGTGATGGGGGGGGTTCTTTTGTATGGTTTTCTTTTGTTGTTTATTTTGGGGTTTTTTTGTTAGTTTTTATCAGAGCTAGGTTGATTGTTGGACTCGATGATCTTAAAGGTCCCAGGTCCCTTCCAACCTAGACGATTCTATGATCCTATGATTTCCCATCCTTAACAAAACCAAGTGGCACCCAGCAGCAGCAGCAGTTGGTTTTTACAGATAGTAGTTGTATTCCTGGGTGTTGCTCGTGTAGGAGGAACGGATTGGTGTGATGGGTCTCACCACGTGAAGAGCGTAGCCCTTGCGAGCTGCTGGAGGTGCCAACACCATGGCAAAGGGGCGAGAGGGGAGAGACCAGCGAGGGTCTTGCAGGGGATGGACAGCAAATGCAAAATCTGCCCATTTCCCAGCACTGCTGTGGTTCTCGTTTTAAAATACCTATCTTGTATTTATTTCATGATCTCATCAAGAGCCCTTGAATCTAAACACTGCTTTGAGTGCATTGTAATCCCTTAACTGGGGTGTAAATCGGGATTTTATGAAACTCTTCAGTGATCTGAATCGTCCACACTGACCTTTGAGAGGTTCGGGAGGCACCAGCTTTGATTTTTATGACTTCATCTTGGTACTGTGCTGTTCCACAGCTGCATCGAGCAGAGCTGAGACTAACAGGTTGACATGGCTTGTTTTTATAGTTATACAGGCTGGTATTTGAATTTAAATGATGATTATAGTTGTTTTATTTATTAAAAAAGCTGAGATAAGGATCAAGTTCACAAATAATTACCACTTTCTAAATGGCAATGTTCTCATCTGCCTGTGGAAAAGTTTCTTACGCTTTTTCGTTCCTGTTGACCCTTTGCTGCTCCCACCCCACCTTTTGCTCTAATCCTGGGTATTGTGGGGACTTAAATAGCTGAAGATGGAACAGTGATACTGAAGGTGTGAAGTGCTTGTAAACTTTAGCCATTTCTTCGATTCGTGGTGATGGGCAGAGGGTTGCAGCACTGGGATGTGTACCGGGGACAAACTTTGGACGTTTGAAAGTACATTTTATTTTGCAAAGATACTGGTACCTCTTGTAGAGCCACTTCAGCGTGCTAGAGCGATGTCTAAATTTCTCTTTCCTTTCTACAAGGCATCAGCGTGAGGCAAGCACCCATTTATTTGTGCTAAAAATCTTCTATGTGGGCACAGAATTCCGGTCAATTTGGTGGAGGAGACTAATTGTCAGCAGCAGCTTTGGGTTTTGCCTGGGAGGAAGCTCTTGCACCTTGACACAACAATCTCCACGGCCCCTTTCCCAACCAGACAGGTTCTGGGTTTCTTTCTGCTGATAATCCCTTCAGGACATTTGTTTTCTGATAAAACTAGATTCCGCTGGAGAAACCTAAACACATTAGAGGCTCCACGACATCCTCCCCGTGCTTCTTAAAACCTGCCCCGGGATTTCCTGTGCGTTAAACAGAGCAGATGCCGCCCCGGTCCCGCGGCGGCACCGTCCCGTCAGGCCGTCACAGTTATTGCTGATAGCTGAGTACAGCTGCCACGATAAGACAGTAACATTTTCAATGTGTCCCTATTAAAAAAAAAAAAAAAAGCACAAAAAAACCCACCCCAGAACCCCTTGCCTTTAGTCAGATAATGGTTTCTTTTGGTCAAGAATGAAGATGCTGTTCCTCAGAGCCAGCTTCTTCGCTCCCCGGAATCTCAGCGAGCAGTTATTTACGATCTGACACGAAAACAGTACTATTTAGTTGATATGAAGAAAGGGAGAGAGAAAAAGCAGTGTATTTGGGGTTCCAGGTTTAAATGTTAAGAGAGTGGAAGGCCAAATCTGTGCGATGCTCGCTGCCAGAAGAGCTTCTCTTGCGTGAAACCGAGCCCACCAGCAAATCCAAGAGTTAGTTTCTTTGGAGGAGGCACGTTCTAGCATCTCGTACAGGAAGGAAAGGAAAAAGGAGAGAGTGATTCAAACTTCTGGGAGGATTTAGGAAGTTTTTGTTTGGGGCTGGGTGGGGAGATCCATGAGCCACAGTCTGTGCTGGAGTGAGTAAGCGACCACAGTTACCATTTCAGTTTTCCTTTCCTGGGGCAGAGCTTTGCCCCATACAATTTGAAAAATAATTTTAAGATGAAAGTTTTAGGGGAAAAAGCAGTAAGTGCTTGGAAAGTTGGGTTTTTATTCTCATTGTCCTGCTGTCCCAAGGGATGCGGAGCGTGACTGGTGGTGGACAGAGCTCCCCCGGCTGCGGGGCTGGCTTGGCCCGACCTCCTCTGTGTGTCCCCTCTGCCAGGAGAGTGTTTGTGGACAATCGGTGCTGAACTTCTTCACTTTGAGGGTGGCAGAGCCCCGGAAGAGGCTGCCCAGGGAGGTGGTGGAGTCTCCATCTCTGGAGATACTCAAACC
>JAOXJM010000008.1:1104634-1116237 GCA_026413425.1 Tringa solitaria | reverse complement strand
CTGGGCACCACTGAAAAAAGACCAGCCCCATCCTCCTGACACCCTCCCTTTAAGTGTTTATAAGCATTGATCACATCCCCCCTCAGCCTTCTCTTCTCCAGGCTAAAAAGCCCCAAGTCCCTCAGCCTCTCCTCGCAAAGGAGGTGCTCCAGGCTCCTCAGCATCTTGGTAGCCCTAATGGATTCCTCACTCCAGAAAGGCAACGGGCGAGTTCTGCCACTCGCTGCCCGACGTCCCCCCTGGTCACCACCTCTGCTCCGTCCCTCCCGCAGCGAGCACAGGCTGGGAGCCGAGCTCCGTGGGCATTATTCTACCCTCCTTTATATTCACATGCATTGTTCTCCTCTGGTAACGTTTCCCACCTTAGATAAATAACTTGCAGGTTTGTGAAAGCTGGATCCTGGTTGCTTTCACAGCTAAACTTAGTTCCCTCATTGTTTCGCATCAGCCTCAGAGTTTGGTTAATAACTTCCCCCGATTTTTCCTTCGTAGAGGCTGGATAATGGTGACAGGCTGGCCAGGAACATCCTGTGTTTGTGTGAGTTAGAATAGTGGGGATATCTGCCTGTAAAGAATCTGATAGCAGGGAGGAGCTAGTGTGGCAAAGCGACCCAAGGAGACGATGAGAAGGGAACGGGCCCTGAGCATTGGGTGGAAGGTTATTAACATTGTTCCCGAAATCCTGACCACGTCCTCTTCCCATGGCAGTGAAAAGATGTGGAAGGTCTGGTTATCTCTAATGGCTTATCACGTGGAATAGCCTAAAATTTACAATCACTCGAGCCCGAAACTTCCTGCTAACTGACTTTTAGTAAAGCGGGTTGCTGTGTGAAGATCACTTGGTGTCGAGAGCTGCTGTTCCCAGGGTACGTAATCAGAGGGGGATTCCAAACACACTGAACCAAGACAGGTCATTTGTTCAAGAAAATGTGAGGTTTTTACTACCAGATCCTCATCCGATATTAACCTGGATCTTTTCCTAAGAAATCATCTTTTCAGGGCTTCGTATTTTCAGGGAAACGATATGTTCAGGTCTTCTTCCTTAGGACCAGTGTTCCCACACTGGGTCAATTAGAGACACGCTCTACCAGTGTTCTGGGTCTGGTCTCAGCCTTTTCTTCCCTGAATTCCCCAGCCCTCGGAGAGGGCCCCGGGTGGGATGGGATTAAGCCAAAAGACATGGTAAAGACTGAGCGTTCAGAAGATGATTTCTCTCTCAAAATGAATTTCAGGCAACTTGAGTTTCTGAGCCAGTCGTCGACAGTAGTTTCTCTGCTCTGATGGGAGTTACTCTTCCATTGTCTATTTTAAATGAAAATCTGGACAACATAAATAAATGGTGTAACTTTTTGATAACTTAATGGGAAACCTTTTCTCACCTGTTAAGTTTCTTTTCTTCTCCCCTTCTTTTTTATTATAACCAGGCAGTTGTTCCCTAAATAGCAAAGTGCCTTTACCACTGGAGAGGGCTATGGCCGGTGTTTAGAATTTTAAAATAAGCCTAGGGCTATCAAGCCAGCAAACATCTCTGACTAAGTGCCTAAAGAACAGGGCACAACAAAAGATATCTCCAGGTACTCCGGCGCAGGGCTGAGTGGCACAGCTCTGAAAGATCCGGATAGCATTTTAACGTGATGGTTTTGTTACATGACTGGCAGCTGGGGCAGAGCTTTTGCTGTAAATGATCAAGTAACCTTTTCAAGTGGCTGGCGCTAAGTATTACTTACTATTTATCATGGGCTGGGAGCCTCCAACTAAGGGGCCGTGGATCTATTATCGAGAAATGGGTTTTACTACTCCTCTTTTTTTACAGCTTATGAATGGTTGTCAGCCTTCCACAATGTATTCTGTGGTGATTAAGACAACTTTTTTTTATAGTCATACATTTTAAACAATATCTTGGCTCTCTCTCCTTCCCCCCCCCGAGCCCAGTTTAATAAAGTGTAAACGTGCAAAAGGTCAGCCCTTCCTGTACCATAGAGCATCGAGGTTTGATATATGGCTTCCTACTGCCTTCCGCTCGCTCGCTGTCCCCAGCTCTCCCCGCTCGGGCTCCCACTCCCCCCAGTGCTCCCAGTCTTTCCCGGTGATGTCACCCGCCGCGAGGAGGCAGCTTTATTGCCGCCTTGTTTGTTTTATCCCTGTTTTCTGCTGGGTATCTTGAAAGTGCTCTCGAGAGTGCATAAAACTGAACGTTGGGAGATGTCGGCGTGGTCCTCCGAGCTGCCTTTCTCTCATGGCTTGGGATTTCCTGTTTTGCTCTAATGAAAGTAAAAGTGCTTTTTTTGGGGTAGGATTTTAATATATATCCTTTTTTTTTTCTTTTTTGGCACACAGACCGGCTTTTTTCTTTCGTTTTTTGCTTTCCTGTTCTCCTGTATCTCCAGGTTTTCCCCTTTCTCCCTCTTTCTGGTGTGGTATTTAATGCAGTGAGAATGTGGCCATTGCTGAGTCCCACAAACCAAGGTGGATAAAGGTCCCTGGAGAGGTTCTGTTTGGTGTCACACCTCCAGGCCCGTGTCCCTGCTGCTCCCATCCCAACAGGCTCTCCGTGTCCCCCGAACCATACCTCCTCCAGCCACAGCTCACAGGGAGTACTTTGGCTGGAATTCCCTTTCAGTCCAGAAGCTCAGCCACCTCCCACCCCTCCTTCATGATGGTTGGACAAGATGATCTTGAAGGTCCCTTCCAACCTAGAGGATTCTGTGATTCCATCCTCTTTACTGGCTCCTGAACCTTTCTTACCTATAATTAAGATGTTGGCCTCTTCACTGGGCAACCTCTCTGTGGACCTGCTCCATCCCGAGCCTGATCTTAACTCCTGTTCCCCATCTGCTCCCTCTTCACCCCTCCAGCCTCTCCTCCTCCTCGGCCGCTGGTCAGTGGTCCCCGTGCTCCCTCCCGCTCTGCTTTGGCCAGGATTCTTCTGCCTCCTGCCCCAAACTCCTCTGGCCTCTCCTGCCTGCCCGTGGCTCGGGGTGGCTGCCCCTCTGTGCGAGGGGGACGGATGCTGTATGAGAAATCAAACCTCCTTGTGTGCCAAGACCTGGGTTTGGGTTTGAGGAGGGCTTGGGCGGTGAGTTCTGCATCCAGCAGTTGACGGTGGTGTCTCACTGCAGCGTCGTCGTCCCTGGAAAAAGGGAATCCAAGTGTTTTCTGAGAGAGTTTTTAATCTGAAATGCTGAAAGTAAACACATGCACATTGCAGAAGGTAAACAAGTGCCTACTGTCTAAGATCTGATGGTCACTGCCTAGCTCTGCTGGGTGTTTCCGAGTTCTCTGATCCCGACAGGCTGTTTCTCTCTTTCCTGGCTGGATCCGGTGGCTCCGTTTCACGCTGTGCAGCGCTCGTCTGAGAGCAAGAGCAAACTTCAGCAACAGGCTTTGACCAACGCGCTGGTGGTAAAAGCCATGTTTTATGCATCAGATGCTGTTCTTCCTGCGGGTTTTCCTGACGTGAGGTCTCGCCTTGTACTCGTAGATGTCAGCCATAGAGACCATGACGGAGAAACTGGAGAGTTTTGCAGCCATGAAGGCAGACACCGGCACGTCCCTGCAGCCCCTTCCTCATCACCCCTTCAACTTCCGATCGCCGCCCCCCACGCTCTCCGACCCCATCCTGCGCAAGGGCAAGGAGCGATACACCTGCAGGTAAGGGACCGGGCCCCCAGCCCGGTGGGGCGGCCCTGGAGAAGGCCACTCCAGTTGGGACGCTCCGTCAGACACCAACAGAGCAGCTTGACGTGGACATCTTCGCTGTCCTAGCAGGGGCGGGAGGGAAAACGTGGAGCAGCAGAATTAGAACAGGGCGTTCTGATGACTAATTCACTCTGAAATAGCTTGTTTTGTCTGGTAGAAAATCAGCATCTTCTATTTTCTTTGTAATTTTTAATAACCTTGAGAGCGGATCTGGAGATTCTCAAGCAAACAGCGTTTTCCAAGCCAAGTCTCTTGCGTGTGGTAGCAGATGCCACAGTTTCCAACGCGAGTGCAATCTCAGCTGTGGCCAGTCTCAGCTATGCAAAAATAATGCGATTTAAAAAATGCCATAGAGTAAACCACACTTTGAAACACAGTTGTATCCACAGAAATACTCACGTCTCCGCTGCAGCTCCAAAAGCTCGTGTCGGAGCAGGTCACTGGGGACTAAAAGCCTGTATCTGCTTATGCAGCTTTACCTGCAGCTACTGGGGGTTCTTGGGGTGGCTCCCACCGCATCTTTCTTGGGTGCAATAAGTGGGTGCAGATTTTGTTTGATGAGTCTCTTACATTCAACTTTGCCACAAAAGCTACAGGCTCAGAATTGAGTTGAGTATTTAGAAATTTGAGGTTTCTACCTGCAATAGGGACTAAACTTATATTTAGATACACGCTAGCAAGTCAATATTTGAATTTTCTTTGTTGATTAACACTCGCACTAACCATTCATCTCAAAGACATCTGAAGGTGCTCAGTGTCTCTTAAATTTAGAAAATCCACTCATACGTTCCTTCTACAACATTAAGCATCAGGTTTCATAGTCACGGAATGGAACCTTCCATCCTTAATATTTTATTTCCCAATTAACGCTTTTATTTACACCTCCCTTCCTTTTGAGCTTACTCTGAATCAGATCTGTGGTGGAACACAGTTCCTCCTCTTATTTCATTTCCTTCTGCTGCCTTTCCTTATTCCAAGCCGACTGTCGGGCTCACAGCAGCACATCCTGAGAACAGCAGCACGAGGCTGCAGCGTTTACCCAAAAGAAAATTCTGTGGATTTTGAGAAGGATGATCGAGTAGATTCTGTACGATAAGGAACTAAAGAGGGATATAAAGGAGATCTATAAAAATCCGGAGCGATGTGAACAGGCAGGGAATAAACGCTCTTGTTCCTAGCGCAGAAGGAGGTAGTATGGAATGCAGCCACGGAGCTCAGACAAGAGGGAGGTTCTTTTACACCCCGCAGAGCTCAGCAGAGGAACTCACTGCTGTGGGAGGCTGTGGGTGCATTCAGAAAGCTTCTAGAAAAATAAGTGGAAGAAACTCAGCAAAAGGGCATCGAACGCAACTACTCAACCTTAGGCTCAGGAGGATCTTCAGCTTTGGGCAGAAGCTGGGATGGGGTGGGTGGTGGTGGAACGGTGTTTGTGAGTGAGCAGTGTGGCAGGACTCGTGCAGTGACGGTGGCTTTGCCTTTCCCTGTCTAGGTACTGTGGTAAGATCTTCCCTCGCTCGGCAAATCTGACCCGGCATCTGCGGACACACACTGGAGAACAGCCCTACAGGTGATGTTGCCCCCCCGGATAAAACCCCTTTCCCCACACACTCCTCATTCACCACTCCGTTATATTTTTTTTTTTCTCCTTCCTATAAAGCTGTGCCAACTTAATACCGCAGTCCTGGAGCATTACATATAATGATTCATGGGATTGTATATTATGTGTACCAGCCAAAAATAATCAGGCTTGGCAGCTTGAAGATAGACACTTAACTTATATTTAGATGTATGCTGGCAAATGAGCGGTCTGATTTGCAGTGTTGTTTAACACTCACGTTAACCATTCATCTCAAGGACAGCTGAAGGTGCTGAATGTCTCTGAAAATCAGGCTGTTTTGAAGGGCTTGCCAGTAATTTTACTGCTGGGTCTAGCAAGATTATTTTCTTTCTTTCTTTTCCTAAGGCATTGCAGAGGTGCCTGGAGTAGTGGATCAAAAAAACAAAGAAAAGAAAATCCCTGTAGTGTATCTGCTTTAAAATCTAAGTGAAGGAGTGTCCTACCTTAAATCACAATGTTTAAAAAAGAGCGATCGAAGGGGGAGAGATTCACACACAGTTTCCCTTGCTCAGTTGGCTGAACTACTATTTTCTGCTAGTTGTGGACAAGGTGATCTGATTTTTTTTGTACTTTTATGCTTCGTTTGCATCGTGTCCCTGCAAAAGGGCACACTGAAAAACTGCCCACCTCCTCCCCGAGCCAAGGCCCTGCACCTTCAGGGCATCTCCATCAGCCCGGTGCCGGGTCTCATAAAGGGACTCCTCTTTACGTGAGTGGTTTAAATTTGAATAAAACTCACAAAAAACCTAAAATCTGTGTGTGCGTAGGTATATGAAGGAACATTTCTCTTGGAAGACCAAGTGGGAATTTTTCCCCCCAATATTTTCTCCGAGTGTTTTGCAGTCAGTGTCAAAAAACTTTGGCAAAAAAATCTGCTTTGGTTGATTTCCTGTTAGAATAGGTGCGTGTTTGAGCAAAACTGAATGAGCGAGGAATGGATAGCCCACTGAAAATGAAGCATTGTGTTTCCTATCGTGTGAGTAAGTGCTTTGCACATTGTCAAACAATGGTACCAATTCTAACAGTTTCATTTTTGGTAGCTAATATTACAGTATTTCTATACACAGTCATAAGCTCACAACAAAGCAAATGTAATAGTTGTTATATAAAGAGAAACGCAAACAAATTTGCGAGCAGCAAAAGGCCATGTGGTCAAACACAGCACATTTTTATGCTTGGTTTAACTTACGAAGCTCTTCTCTCCCGCATTGTAATCCCTGGTACATACAGAGTCAATTTTTTTTTCCATGCGGAATTTTGAGTGTAGACATTAGGTAAATTAAAAATTAAAAAAAAAAGGCCCTCTCCAAAGCAGACATATATTTTGGAACCATTCCCCGTTCTGATTTTTTCAGTTGCGTTATTTGATATGCCTTGAATGAATACTGTGTATTCACTGCACACCCCTGTCTGACTAAAATGCTCGCTCCCGATTATTCCGAGATTGTTAGTTCAGTTTTCTTCCAAAAAAGGAGACTTGCAACTTAACAAAGGTTAGGAAAATAAAGATTTATTTGATCTGGTCTTCTCCCAGAAAACGGCCTGTGTGTTTTTTTTGTAATAGAGGTTTGACTTCTGGACAATGTTGCATTATAATAGCACTCCTGAGAGTTAGGGCTACGTTTACAGAAGAGCTTAATTATCATTGATTTTCTTTTGCTCTCAGAGAACTGAGATTTCCAACTTTTGCAGCAATAATTGTTTTTAAAGCTTGTTTTTTAAGCGCTGACTTTATGCAGGTAAAAGGAGGTTGCTGACTTTTCAGTGGTTTGCTGATGTCTTTCTAAAACTTTTCTTTAGATTGTTTAAATGTTTTTTTTCTTTTGATTCTATCAGAGTTATATATTCATCCAAATATGAATTAAAATGTTCTTAAAGCTAATGTAACTGACCGAATGTCCAGATGTAGATCAAGAAACAGACAGGCCAGAAAATAAGCTGCTTTGGGTTTGATTCTTGATTATCACTGAAAAGGGGTATGTTTTTTACCAAGTCACTTAAACTTCCCAGGTGTCTATTTATTTATGTATAAAGTAGGAATTGATAGCACATGAGCAATAAGGAGGCAAATTGATTCTTTTTGTAAGGGAAAGTGCTACATGTTTGTTGGAGAGTCAGAAATACTTGGTAATGCACTTCCTAAAAATCCACTGGTTTGAAAAGACTCAAAGGCAATATGCCGTACAGCCGAATCCGTCTTTTCACTTTTCCTTTTTTTTTTGTGTTCTTTTCCGTCTAAAATTCAGTTGCATGGACTTCAAAACCCATAAAAAGGACTACCAAACTTAACTGTTTCTTTCAGAGAAATGCGAAGTAACTTGGGCTTGTGAAATCATGTCAGGCTTCATGACAGAAACCCAGGTCATAAGAAGGAGGACTTTGTTGTCATTCTGGGGTTTCCAAGCCAAGTCCGGGAGAGGCAGTTTTTAGAGAAGCTCCTTATTCTTGGGGCACAGGAGCACAGGGATGTATTGTAGCCGTGGGTTTGCTTCGTAGTTTTGCTTTCATTCTCTGGAATCACAGAAACTGCCTAAAACCTGGGCTGAGACCAACTAAAAGCTGTTTGATTCAGCGAGACTTTCTTTTCTTCTTTCAAATGTCCATTCCCTCCAGGATGCCCGTCTAATTGATTCTTGAATTACACCCAATCCTGAGGCGTTGCCTGCGAGGCCGTGATTCCCCCTATAAAGATGTGCTTCCTGACGTCTGTTTTGAATTTGTTTTTCTTTAATTTCCTTTTAGGCCCCCGTGTCCTGTTATCTGCATTAAGCTGAAACTACCAACTACAGCTGACATCTACCATCTCACTTAAGACCGCACATACTTCAATAAAAACCTCTTCTTTCTGGTTTTCTCTGTTTTTTAAAACGTAGCCTAAATTCATCCCTGGTGTAAATGCACTTGAGTCGAAAGATTTGCTCAGAGGAGTAGCTTTCCCTGCGCTTTAGGCTTTTGTTACTGCAAAAATTCTGTCTTTACAGCTCACATTGATCATCAAATAAGTGTAACAGCCGCACAGCGATCAGCTTCTCCTTTCTTTACTGGGATTTTCTCTCTGCTTTTCCCCTTCCCGTCGCGTCACCCCCGGTACCCGAATCCCTTGGGATCTCCTGCCGTTCCTCAGGGCTCCCCAGGTCCAGTGTTGGCTGGTTCTCACCTATCACTCGCTCCCACTTTGTATTTTTTTAGCCCGTTGGTGTGTTCCTTTAAACCGATAAGGAAGAAACTTTATTAGCGTTTTGTCAGCGTGTTTACAAAGCAAATACTGCTTCTTTTGAGTTTTATTCTTTTCCTGCCTCTGTGTTCACCTCTTCCCTGAATTTAAGCCGGTTCCTCTGCCTGGGTCATTTATTTAGATTAAAACCAGCAGAGATCCAAGCACCGACCCCTCTGGGACCACAAATAATACAGTACGTCTCCCTCATCCCTTTGCTCTCAGACGTCAGCCATTGCTCCTTTCCAATGCCCCTCTGTTTCCTATTTTTTTAACAAGCTCTTTATCCTTTCCCCGTGCCCTACCCTGGATCCACATAGCTCATAGTTAGAGCGGGGACCTGTCAGAGGGAACTTTTCAAAGACTTCCTGAACATCTAAATAAATTGACATACAGGAGGCCGGGTCTTTCTTGCCCGACGCATCAAGGGCTGCCTTTGAAGTGGCCGGAGCTGTGAGTGATGCGGGCGAGCGCCGCCGTGGGCACGTTCTCGGGGTGCCCCGGGCACCGCGGGAAAGGGGGGTTCAGGCAGGAGGGACGGGGCTGGTGGGGACAGGGAGGGAGGGGGAACCTCGGCAGGGACGAGGAGAGGGCTGGGGGTGCAATGCCAGTAGACCCAAGCTGGGCAAAACTGCTAATAATAATCCCCGTGAATAACAGGGATATTGGAGCATCGGCTGTTTTGGACATTTCAGTTTTCAGAAGCCTGGCAGGGGCTGGAAGCGGAGTCATTCATTGCCAGCAGATAGGAGGGGAGTGAGAGCTGGGAATCTGCGTGTTTAACTCCCCGCATCTAAACTCTGCTTGTTCTTGCTGGTGTTCAAAGAACGCCTTGTTTTCTATATTCGTTCAATTTGTGGGTTTTTTTGAAAAAATGAAAGAGGAGAACTTTTTATGGCTGAGAAAACTGTGGTTTAAAAAGCGATTTTGCTTGCTTCCTAGGTTAATCGTAATAAAGGTTCATTATTTGAAATATCCCTATTCTTTTTGGTGACTTAACAGTAGGAAATTCGGAGGTGGACATGGAATCCATAAACGTTCAGTGAGAGAGAGTGTTTCATAAATGTATCTCTGCTATTTCCAAAAATAATATCAATTTATTTTTGGAGACCAAATAAAAATCACAGCTGTAGCACATCTGGAAATTGTGTGTGAGTTTCGCAGCAGAGATTTTTTTTTTATTTTTTTTTTACACTTAAACCTCCTTCCCGCATTTGAACCTGTTGTGTTTGTGGGACACAATACCCCGGCCTTAGTGCGAGGGCAAATCCAGTTTCGTACTTGAGCGACACAGGCGCGAGATCAGCTCTGTGCCCCCGTCACATCGGGAACGACGGCATCGCACAGGTCCCTTCCGACCCAGACAATTCTATAGTTCTACTCCCAAAACGTGCAGAAATCATAGAATCATAGAATCATAGAATCATCTGGGCTGATGGAGAAGCACCAGCTTCTCCATGTCTCACCCAGAGGAGGCTCAGCTCGGTTGGGGCGGCTCTGGCTCTCAGTTAAGGAGCACAGAGCGGTTCTGCCTGAAGCAAGCGGTTTTGTCCCGGAATTCCGAGGGCTTAAGAACAGTTTTTATTTTGTCCCGTAAGCGCAGAGGATTTGCAGAGGTCTGTAGCGGAGAAAGGATTCTACTTCTCCTGGGTTTTGGAAGTGGAGCCATGAGGAAAGCAGCTTTGTTGAGGTACAAATGACGTATTTAAAGGGAGATCTAATGAGGGATTCAGGCGGATTCAAAGAGGAATTAGATTTTCTGTAGCTTTAGTGCTGAAACTCTTCATTGTGGCTCAAAGCTGCCCTCTTCAGTACATCGGCTGCCTCCTACTCCTGTGCTGGAAGAGACGGAGAGGTCCAGGTTCACGAAGCTCCAGGGTTTAGCAAAGCCTTGTTTTTATTTGGGGGGGGATCTGAATCCAGACAGGGGGTGGCAACTTTGAAGAGGCTTCCAGCACGTCCACCGTGGGTCCTGCCGAGGTTTGGTTCAAAGAGGGAACTTTTCTTCACTCAGCAGTTTCCCTAAACATCCTGGCTTGGCTCCTTACACTCCACGTTTTTTCATCATAAACCAGATATTCACTACATTGGAGTAAATCTTATCCTGTTTGGAAGCGATGGTGTATTTCTTGGGAGCTATTGTACTGTAATAATAATCACCATAATTACCTCTAAAGGCACGCCGTGCTGCCTGCATCTCGAGTACCACAAGGAATCTTACAAATAAATCTGGAGTTTTCTGTATGTCCAGATAACTGTGTCGCGTAGGGATAGGCAAGCTAAGAGCTATTTTATGCATTTAACCTCCCTTCTTTCTTTTCCTTCTGTCCTCTTTTTCCTCCCTCCACAGCCATATTTCACCTGCTTCCCCTACAAAATGAAAAGGGTGGAAGAAATAAATTCACCTTTCTTACTTTTACATTCATGTGTGGAAAAGTAATTATTTTGTTTAAAATTCTTATTTGTTTGGACGGCTCACTTCTTAATTAATCCTAATCCTTTCTTTGTGCTCCTTGAATAACAATAATATCAGATTTGTCTGGAATGATTAATGCCTTGTGCTTTCCAGGTCCTCAGCTGAGTAAAGATTTATAGACCAGTGTTTTCTGATAGTCAGATTTTTCTTTTTCTTTTTTTTTTTTTTTTGGTTTTTTCCTCACGTTGCACTCTTTGGCATTTGCTTCTATTTTTCAGGTGTAAATACTGTGACAGGTCATTCAGCATTTCCTCCAACCTCCAGCGGCACGTTCGAAACATCCATAACAAGGAGAAGCCATTCAAATGTCACCTGTGTAACCGATGCTTCGGGCAGCAGACCAACCTGGACCGGCATCTTAAGAAACATGAACACGAGAACGTTCCAGGTGGGAAGGGACATTGCCGTGAGGTTCTGTTGGGGCACAGGAGGGAGAAAACACCATGGTCTGATCTCTCTAGTCCTTGGGAAGCTCCACTGCCTGATCCGGAGTCCCTCCCCAGTTTTTTGGAGGCCCTTGAGGGACTGGAAGGGGCTCCAGGGTCTCCCTGGAGCCTTCTCTTCTCCAGGCTGAACCCCCCAACTCTCTCAGCCCC
>JAOXJM010000008.1:1005225-1028233 GCA_026413425.1 Tringa solitaria | reverse complement strand
GGGCTTGGAGCAACCTGGTGTGGTGGGAGGTGTCCCTGCCCAGGGCAGGGGGGTTTGGAACTTAAAGATCTTTAAGGTCCCTTCCAACTCTAACCATTCTATGATTCTATGATCACAGAGAGAATATCAAGGCACCGGGTCGACCTCCCTGTGACGATTCAATGCAAGCCCCCCGCAGAGCACAGGGATCTGATGTAAAGGTGAGCTGCCCAAGGACACAACCCATAGCACCGCAACTGACACCAGCACCCAGCAGAGCACTGTTTGCTCACAGAATGCATGTTGAGGCAATGAAGTGGACCGTACACCGGGAAGGCACCGGGAAGGCAGGAGGTTTATATTCCAGACACAAAGCTGGATCTCAGGAGCTTGTCTTGGAGAAGCCACGTGAGCTAATGGAGTTGGACAGAGACAGCAAATGTGATCCGAGTTCGAGACAAACATCTGATTTATAAATAACAAAACAGCAACTCACCCCCATTCCCACAGATCTGGCACATCTCACAAATATACTGATATCACTTTTATAATCGGCTGTTTGGGGCATTTATTTATTAGGATTATCTCATGATGAGATAATGCATTCCTTGATGTCTACATTACTCACAAGCATCCAAAGTCTTGAGTGAACTTCACATATTCTCCATTATTTCCTAAATCTTCAGGCGACCTCAAACGTTATCTGCTGCTAAGTCAGCTGAGCACACACAGAGGAAGAAACAAGCGTGTGTGTGTGTGTGTGTGTGTACTCACACCTCGCTCAGCGTCCCCATCTACCATCACACATAAGCCAGTGCACACAAACCTTCGACAAATCTATTGGGAAGTGGCCAAAAGGTATTTATTGCCTCCTTTGCAGTGCCTGACACAGCGCAGCAGAAAGTGCAAATCTCATAAAAAAAAAAAGAAAAGTAAACCTATCAATGATGGGGAAGAACCATGCATTTTGCTCCTTCCTCATTAGGAAATGGAAATATATTTACCTTCTGGAATCTCTGTCTACTGTCAGCAGACACTATCCGTGAATGCTCGGGTGGTGTGTGGGGATGCTGCCGCGCTGGGTACCATCAGAGGGGGGTGATGGCAGAACAGCGCGACCCCAGCCCCTCCACCCACCCGATGGGACAAAAATAAACACCCCCACAACAAACAAAATACACCACCATCACTAAACCATGTCTCCCAGCACCACGTCAACCTGTCTTTTGAAGACCTCCAGGGATGGTGCCTCAACCACCTCCCTGGGCAGCCCGTTCCAATGTGCAATAACCCTTTCAGGGAAAAAATTTTGCTTGAGCTTCCAGCAGCCACTGCTCCCTGAGAACACTTCGGTGACCCCCGAGGCTCCTCTGGCTGCATCTCCCACCTGCAGCCCACCTACTCCCCAGCTCCGGTCACCGCTGCCAGAGCGTTCCCCATGGCCATAAAACAACCCTGAGCAGGACTCAGCTCCATCCTTTGCGAGACTCCGCTGTACAATGCTCACACGACCCAGACAAACTCAGTCTCTCAGGGAGAAAGGTAGGGTTTTTTCACTATAAAACAGCATCATATTTCATTTATTGCCCTGGACCGGGGTGAGGTCCTTTGGAACCGAGGAAAAAACTAATCAGCAGACCCTCACAATATGCATGCTTTTGGTTTTTTAAAGGAATATTGCACAGCAGGTACCTTTCCCCGAGCCACACAGCTGCACCGCGACGGACGGAAAGAGAGAAGAGTTTCTTTCCCCCTCTGCCACAAGTGACTTTTCAGGATAGACCTGCCCGGGGCAGGCTGTGCCTATGGCAATGTGAGGTGACAACACACACACACATGGGTCACCAGTTTGTGACTTTAGTGGCCACCATCCTGGGACTCCCACCCGGCAGCAGCAACCCCTCCCGAGGCAGAGCCCTGTGGAGACCCCCAGCCGGGCTACCCCAGCCACCTGCCCGGCCACCTCCCTGGCCACCTCCCCGGCCACCTCCCTGGCCACCTACCCGGCCTCCGCTCGCCGTACCCCGCTCGCCCCAGGTAACAGGGGTAGCAGCTCCTCCAGAGGTAGTGGTAGTGATTGCCAGCGGTACCGGGGATGCCACCCAAAAAGCCGAAGCACCACAGCAGCATCCAGAACCGCCTCTGCTCCCGTCCCATGATGGAAAGCTCAGGGGCATTCAGACGGGAGAAGGGGGAAAAAAAAAAAAAAATCAAGGAAAAAACCCCAGAACAACCCCCCCAAACCGCCGCGTCCCGCAGCACGGCGGAGACGGAACGCTGCCGAGCTGTAAGAGCCGGGGGAAAAAAAAAAAAAAAAAGAAAAAAAAAAGAAAGGAAGAAGGAAAAAAAAAAAAAAACAACCAAACCACCCTCAAACCGGGCCAGAAGCGAAGGGGAGCTTGGGGAGCTTGGGCGATGTGCGGGGCGGTGCGGGGGAGCGGCTCTGCCCGAGGGCGGGCGGTCCCGCTCCGCGCCGCCCCCGCCCCGCAGGTACCGCCAAGGCCGGCGGCACCCCCGACCCCCCCGCGGGCGCCACTGTCCCCTCGGCATCACCCCCGTTCCCCCGGCATCACCCTTGTCCCCCCCCTCCCCGGCACCGCGCCTCCCTCGGGAGAAGCCCCGGGACGGAGCCCGAACGGGGGGAGGCGGCGGACGGGGAGCCCCCCCCGGGACCGCGGCTCGGCTTCGGCCACCGGCGCCCCCGGGCAGGGGAGGGGGCGGGAGCGCGGGGTGGGCTTTTTTCCCCATCCCGGGTTTTCCCCATCCCGGGCTCGGAAGGCGGCTGGGACACTGCTGGGCACCGGGGGGCAAAGCGCCCGGGATGCCGTCGGGGCGGACGGATGGACGGACGGACGGACAGACGGTTCTGCAGGGGGAGGCCGGTGCTGGCCCCAGGGCACACGCCTGGAACCCCGTGGCACATCAGAGGCGAGGGACCTGCGGTGGCACCAGCCCCCACCGCCCCCGGGGACGGAGCCAGAACTCGAGCAGAACCTTCACCATAAAATAAAAAGGCTCATATTTGCCCCAAATAGAGCGGGTGAGGGACCAAAAGCGGTCACCGGTGGCCAGGCTTCTCCCCCAGACACCCACCAGGAGCTGCCTCGGGGGTGGGGGGTGGGGGCTTCTGCTTTACATCAAATCAGGAATTTTTCCATCCCAGGTGCCCGACGTTGGGGCAAGTGCCCCGTTATCATCGCGACCCCTGGAACAACCCACAACTGATGAAACGGCAACAAACAGAAAACCCTCACTGGGCTCTTATTAAAATAACGAAAAAGAGAAATTTTCATCAACAAATTGAAGCCCAAATGAGGACCAGCCACTGTGACTACTCTAAAGAAAACCATAATATTACTGTTTCCTGCAAGACGGAGCCTAGAACTTTATTTTACCTTTTTCATTAAACAAGAAGTAAGAATAGCTTATTGGATTTTCCAGAGGCGAGCTCAAAAGCCTCATTTAACTTTCTGGAATGTTTTGAAACAATGTGCTTGCAGGGCTGAGCCGGGGGGGAGCAGGGCCTGCTACTTCGAGACGTTTTAGCGGCGTTATTTGGCTGTAGTAAAATTCCAAATTAAAACTTGTGGTTTAGGCTGCAACGAATAGCATTCCACGAAAAATTTTGAAACACGGGGAGAAGCCGAATCCTGGAAGAAAATAACAATTTAAGGCTGTTGCTGCAGCGGTTTCCAAAGGAAGGTGGGCTCCAGTCACGAGTCGCCTTCGCAGACCGCTCCAAGCGAGAGCAGCTTCCTAACATTTCATGGACCGCTTCAGCTCATCTAAATATTCCCCCCTTGCAACGGCCCACATGCTTCCCATTAATATTTTTCGAGTTTGACAAAAATATCCAACCCAAAAATTCGTCAGTTACTTCGCAGAAAACAACGTAACCTTTCTAAAAGATGCTGCAAATTTTAAATAAAGCAGGCTGCAGAAGGAAAATCAGCGCAAAGTGCCGGCGGCTGTTTGGCACCACCTTCCTCCCCCCGCACGGTGGGTCCAGCAGAGTGTCCCCAGGAGATGCTGAGCACCGGGGGGGCGGGGAGAGGACACGGGAAGAAGAGGGGCGGGAGGAGGGGAGATGTTGGAGGGAGGTACCAGAAATTCCCCCTGTGCTCCCCCAGCCCCGATGGGCATCGCTTTGTGACTCCCCTCCGCGCCCAGCCGTGCGCTGCCACCCTGCCAGAGGCCGCTTTTAGCTCCGCCAGATAACTTCCCCCGATTAAAAATAACCCGTTGGGAGACATTATCAATTTTCCTCCCCGGCCAGGCTCAGCTCCTCGGGAATCCTCCCTCCGAGCGGTGACACTCGTGTCCTTACAACGGCCGGTGCCGACACTTCTCCTGCCGGTGTCCCCCGCGGCGCTGACACGCAGAAACGAGCTACGAAAAACGGCTCAGACCCACTTCCTCCCCTCGGCAATGTTATTAAGGCATTGTCTATATTAAATTAGCCTTGCCTGGAATGCGGATGAATCACAGGGCGCCCGGCTCTTCCAAGTGACTCCCCGACTCCACCAGAACCAACCAAAGGGACCTTTTTCCACTGGCTTCCACCACCTGGAAATTCCTCCCGCCCGACACGGAGCGCTCACCCCTTGCCCTGCAAACACAAATGCCAGCACAGCCGCCGGGGCTCAACAAATGAGGTGACAAACTCGTTCAACCTCATTATTTCTCAGACTGCTAAAAAAAAAAAAAAATTAAAAAAAAATTATAAAATAACGATGAGAGGCCCAGCCTTCTCCCGGCGGCTCCGTGGTGTAACACACGCATCAAACGTACAGCGGGCCTGAACATAAACTGAATCCTGCTTATGTCATAAGTTATGCTTGGCCAGGTTTGAGCCAGCTCGGGCTTCCTCGACACCTAATTTACTTCAGCTGATTAAGTACTAGGAGTTGGACTGAGCAGGGCAACACATCACCATCAGCAGCAAATCGTTAGTGCTTCCCGTGGAACCGGCTGGGACATCCAGAGGGGTTCTTCAAACGGGGACCGAGCCGGACCGAACCTCTCCTGGAACTTCCTTCAGATTCAGGCTTAGCATTAATAAATTCTCCTAAGAACCCAAACAAATTACAGCTGGCGACGTGGTCCTTTGCAGCTCAAGGGGCTGTTAATGGAGTTAATTCATCCCTGCACAGACACGGGTCGGCCAGCGCAGGTAAAACACGAGTGCTTGGACCTTCATCCAAAAACTACCCAGACCCTCAACCGAGTTTCTTCTGACATTTTAAAAAGGATTCTGTGCTTGAAAGGAAACTAATGGGGCTAATGGAGATTAGGAAAGCAGTCCAGAACGCCGCAAGAGGTGGAAGGGGACTGAGAGGACCGGGCTGAGACAGGGGGTTGTGCCCTGGGGGTTGTGTCCTGGAGGTTCAGCCCAGCAGGAGCCATCGTCCTCGTGGCCCACGGCAGCCTGGGGACACGGGCAGGGCAGGAGGGTTCACACCACTGGCTCCTGCATCTCTGCCCAACAGCGATGGATGTGTGCTTATTGATTCCTGCTTCACCTTCTTGTACCCCCTCTTCGCCCTCCCGGGGGGGACAGTCCACCCGTTTGGGGTTAGCTTTGCCCCCTCAGCCACCTGGGAAACAAGCTTTTCATCTCATTCATCCATTTTAACCCAAGAAGATCCCCCAGGACTAGCTCAGAGGAAGCAACGGGAAAAGCTACGAGCTTCTCGTGGTTCCAGCTGCAGAGTTTGAACTCCCTCTTTCCAGCCTGGGGTTGGCATATTTGAGAGGAGCCCCAGAGCCCTCCTTGATCCATTGCAAAGGGGAAAAAAATCCCACGGCAGGGTGCTCTGTATCGGGACCTGCATTAACTGGCCCATGGCGCTGGTACACGTTAGTGCCCTGAGCTCCCCGTCAGGCTACGGCTTGTCCGGCAAACACCAAGGTGATCTCCTGGAATGGCTGCAGGAGCTGAAAGGGGAAGGTTCCCCACCCAAACCAAAGGCTGCTCCTCTACCAGCCCATTGCACTTCAGGGACTTCCCTCCCCATTTTTCTGAGAGTCTCTCAGCTGAGGCCAGGGAGAGGTTTGGCATCGCCTGCGTCTCTCTCTCCGCATCGAGAGGAACGTCAAATTCCAAGCTCTCCAGCCCTGAGATGGTGCCTGGGTGGATTAGCAGCTCGGGCGCCCCGTCCTTGTGCCGATCGGGCCGTAGCGTTGGCTGAGGAAGAGTCAGATAAACAAACAGAGCAGGAAATTTAACACATACCAGTCCCGGGCTGCGTGCTGAAATCCATTCCAGACAGGCTGCTGAACCCCTCTGCACGTGCACAAGGAAAATGTCAGTTGGTAATTAAATGAGCGGAGACCCCCATCTGCTGAATTTAGGTTTATCGCACACGATCCAGATAAAATGGGAATTTTCAATTTAATTTTGGAGCGAGCGCCCTTGCCCTGAGGAAGGCTGTGAAAAGTTGAGATATGCTGCTCTGTCTGAGGGGGCACTCAGAAGGATGCCAGAAACTACGCTTTGAGAGAATCGTGTTTTAGAGGTGAGGATTATGATGGTTTCCAAGAGCTCTCTGCACCACAGACTCTCCATCAGGGTGGGCTGGCACCTCCATTGCCACAATGGGGAGAGGGGACACATGTGGGCTCCACGGGCACAACTAATTACAAATAACTCCAAGAATATATGCAAAGGGATTCGTGCTGTCTCCACTAAAAAAAAAAAAAAGAAAAAAAAAAAAGAGGATTGTTTGTTTCCACCAAAAATCCTGAACCTCTTAATCATCTGAGAAGCTAATCCTCATCGGGGGAATTCTGGGGAAACTGAAAATATTTTAGCTTGGCTAAGATAAGGGCAGAACTGTTTATTTCACACATCTCTACAGTGGTACAGAGCCAGGAAATACTTTTCAGCTATTTTCAACAAAACAAGACAAATGTACCAAATTGGCAAGAAAGTGACATTTTTCTGCAGAATTCTTTAATGTCCAACCTGATATCCACAGAAATGACTCTTTCCCGGTTTGTCAGCAATCTTCATTATTTTGAACACTTTGGGACCTCTGCTAAGCAAACCAGTGCCGAAAACAGGCGAGAAACTCCACCTCAACACCCGGACCATCCCGAGCAGTTGGTGGAACCCTGCGGTGGGGACCTCGGCGCTGCCCGACGTCTCCGCAGGAGCCCAGTCAAGGTGTCTCTGACACTGTCAGCGAACCCTGGGACTGCAACACCCTCCCCAGAAAAATGCATCTTGCTCTTGGCTCCGATAAGCAAACAGCTTTTTTGCATTTTTCTGACTCTCAGCCCCCAGCCGGCTCGAACGCCCAGCCCTCGCACGGACGATAACGCCCGGGGAATCTGCTCGGTCCGTGACAGCCCGGGGTCAGGCCACGGGAGCTGAAAGGACCACACGATGTGAGCCTTGCTCCGGGTCCTACACCCGTACCAATCCCACCCAGTATCTCCACAAACACACCATCGCATCTTCTGCCGCGGAACGGCCGAGGGAACCCGCCCCGGCAGCGAGACGGTGAGGAGGAAACCTTGCGCCGATTCAACCCATTAGCATTTTCAGCTACAGAACAAAATCAGCCCCGGATTAGGAAATTAGCCAAGTTTCAGTTAGACGTGTGAAATATATGGGGAGGCTTCAAAAAGATTTATCCGTTGCTGGCAAATTTTTGACATTTGGCACTAAGCAAGGCACTCTGAAAATGTATTTGTGCTTAAGAAGCTACTTTTTTTTTTTTTTTTTTTTTTGCTCTGTAAAGAAGCATTTCCTTCTTAAAAGAAAGTAGAAAAATGGAGAACAAAATACTGTTTTAAGGCATTTGGCCTGGATGGAAGAATAATGAGCTGTAGCTTTGCCAAAAACGCGTGTTTCAGCCATACTGTGCTCCATACGTTTCCTTCTGCTACCGCAGATAAATCTGGGGTTCCTTTTGCTCACCCAGAGCCCAGACGCTCGCGCTCCATCGGGAGCCAGCCCCGCTCCCCCCCAGCCCTAGAGAGGTTTTGCTCTGGATGCAAAGAAAAGGGGGAGACTGAGTTTGGGGGTGACACGATGCAGCAGGTGGGGCTGCAGCAGCCAGCAGGGATGGGGACAGGGATGGGGATGGGGACAGGGATGGGGACGGGGACAGGGATGGGGACAGGGATGGGGACAATCAGAGCCACCACCGTGCCCAGGGCCCCCACCGCTCTCTGCCGGCAGCGCATCCCCCACCCAGGGAAAAGCTCTTCACCAAGGCACCCCTCGCAGCGATGCTCTTCGTTCGGTTTCCATCAGGAAGGAGGTCACTCCTGCCATAACAATAACCAAAGGTGTCCGTGGGCAGCGCACAAATCCGTCAAGCCATAAAGAATTAGAAGTGTTACCGGCCAAGAATGGAGTTCGAGAAGGACAGTGATCAAAACAAGGCCGATGTGATCAAAGAGACCCAGCATTTAATGCCCTCAGTGTCTCCTAATTCAGCCCTGTCTGGGCCGGGAGTTCCCCAACTGCTTCTGAAACACCAGACCGTGCAAGTTTTGGTGTGCTTTTCAGAAATCCTCAGACCCGCTAGAGCTTAACGAAATCCCCACGGGTTTAGAGCTGCTGAATCCTCCCCCCGCAGCAACCTGCCAGCGTTGGGTTAGGAGACCCACTCGCCCCCAAAGCTCCGTGCAAGAGGGGGGGCTCCCAGGTGGCCAGGGGAAGGGCTACCCGGCGGCTCCCCCGCCTTCTCCCTGACATTGGATTTTCACACCAGAGCTGTTAAAAACATGAATTCCATAGCTCCGTAAATCTGAATTAGATTTTCCTGGCCACACCAGGAGCCAGTGCCATCCCACGCGGAGCAAAGCCACAAACCAGCCCCCGGCTCTTCGCTGCCAGGTTTTGTGAGCTCTGATGGAGTAACCAGGGAGAGGAGTTTGTCGGTGGGCTTGGGGGGCTCTGTAGCTCTGCTGGGTACACGCTGGGTACAGCTCAACTCTAGCATTTTTGAAGGTTTTTTTTAAAATTATTATTATTTTTTAACAGCAGCTTTTCTATAAAGTTCCCTTTAATCTCTTATATGGCCACAATCTCAGCAGCTTCCCTGTAAGACATAAGTTTCCCCAGAAGGATGCAGTGACAGCAGGAGTTACTCTTGCCTCCACGTTTTGTAAAAATAAGCATAGTGGTCAGGCTCTGCAAACACCGCTTTGGGTTTCTGAGAGCTTCTATTTATCAAAGAATTATGGAACTTCTCTTCCAGCCTTCCTCATCCCCCAGCTCCTGGCCTGCTCCAGCATCCCTGCTGTCATCTGCCTCCGACGCCGTGCTCCTCACCTCTCTCTCCTGGCTCTGGGTTGGTTTCCCACCAAGGAAGGCACCCCGAGGTGTGACAGGGGAACCCCAGCCTCCTCTCCCAGTAACCAGGCAAAGCACGACAGCTCCCAACAGGGGAAAGCCCTGTGCTGGCCAGGACATGGAGTGGGAGGCTCAGTGCTCCTTCCCCATAGTTTCTCCTAAACCTCAATCAACCCAACACCACGCTCCTGTCCCCTGCCACTGCTAGCACTTCAGGGCACTAATTGCCGTTGCACTCCCAGGGCACTAATTGCCAATCACAGCAGAAAAGTGGCTCTGACACACCAACAGCCCTTCCTTGTTTCAAAAAGGGGGAGAGCCTGAGGTTAACCATTTTGCTACCATCAGTCTGGGGCTGTGTGGCCAACACCAAACCACAGCTCTCTGAGCCCACGCTGGCTCCTTCTCCCCTCCCAGGCACCAGCCTAAACCCGAAGCTGCTTCACCACCTTGTCCTGGGCCGATGCAACCGAGACCCCAGCCTGGCCCACGACCACCTATTCCTGAAATCACTGCCCTGCGACAACTTTTTTTTGGTACACCATCCATCCTGCCTACAGCTTGCCTGAACTCCTACTTCCCAACAAACTCAGAACTCAGTTCAAGTTCACTGAAAGGTCTGAAACCCTTTCCACGGAAAGCAGGACTGAGTCTGAGCGTGAAAAGGGCCAAGTTAGCATTTCCCACTGAAGCCACTCAACACTGGCAGATCCTCCATGCTGCTCGAAGGGAACCCAGTCAGACTGTGTCACGTGAGGCCTGCCCAAAGCCCATCATTCAAATTGAGCCCGAGAGACTCCGATCCTCACTTGGACTTGAACATTGCACTCTTTTTTTACAAGACAATCCTGGGGCAGAAAAGAGCACAAAGTTGTGTGTGGCTCAACAGCCCCGTATGGAATGAGCACAACCAGCCTGATGGGTGCTGGGGGAGGCGATCGCGGGTGCACAGTCACCCCTGAATGTTATGGATGAGCCCCCTCGGGTTGGCTCCTCTCCGTAGATTCCCTGCAGACCCTGGAAACCAAGTATGGGTCGCCTGGAATGACACCCACAGGCTCCACCTACACTTGGTTTCCAAGGTCTCGCACAGTGGACATGGAGGAGCTCCAGGGAACCTGTTCCTTGAGGGAGGCTCCTGCCCACCCCGAGCTCCCTTCCTACGGTCCTGCAGTGCCGTGGAAATGCAAATAAATTCACCATGAAACTTCTTACGAGGTTTCTGTAAAAGCTTGGTTTCAATTAATCTGTTTGTCAAATACATCCGTTTGCTTTTATTTTTTTTTCGAGAAAGAGTTAGGAACAGGTAAGAGAATATTGTACTGAACTTCCACACACACACCACACTTTCCCAGATAGTCTACACTCATTTAAAAACGCCAACCTGCAACCAACAAAAACTCACTTTGACACCTTTTGCTTGAAAGGGCTGGAAATAAAATACCGATGACAGTAGGTATTCCTATTCTTTATGAGAATCCCCAAGTCATTTTAAGGAAAACAGAATTCAAGCACATCTGGTATTTTATTTATGGAGGTTACACACTCCCACATGAAAGAAACCATCCACTTAAACTGATAACAAAAAAACCCCACTTTTCCATCTGCCTTTGGGCTAAGAGACCATTAATATTCACAGCCTATTGTCAAGTGACTTTACAACATCTTGTAAAAAGGCCTGAAAGAAGCTGAAATGCCAAGAGGCCCCGGTTTTGCAGCATCTGGCTTTGCCTTGAACAATGGCTGCCCCTTTCCAGCACACCCAGAAAACACACCATGATGTGACAGAGCCATCTCCCAGCTCGAGAGCACACACACCAGCCAAGTTTTGGGGACTCAGGGCGCAGAAGGTGACCCTTGATAGAAAAAGGAATGTCTCTGTACATTATTCTGATGACCCGTCAAAGGCAAGTGCACTCCAGACCACACAAACCATCTCAGCTCTCTGCATAGTCGCAGTTCCCTAGAAAGGAGGACCAAGGTCCACACTTTGCTGCCAAGGTGCCAACCTCTTCCCCATCCCAGCGGGTTAAGTTTTTACATGGCCCAATTTCCCTTAATTGAGTAAAATCACCCGATGTGGCAGGTGAGAGCAGCTGGCAGGAGGTGGTTTTCTCCCTTCCACTTCCAGCTCTTCCCGGCTGAGGATGAGCCCTGGGAAGCGCGGCGGTGCCCGTGTGGGTCATAAATGAGTGATTTCCCACAGATGTGAGCGGGCAGGACTCCAGGACATCACTGCCAGCCCCCAAGGCTGGGGGCTGCTGCAAGCGGGGCAGCCCCGGGCACGGGCAACGCCTGAGGAGCATCATCTCCTCTTCCAGAAGCCAAGGAGCCAAGGCAGCGAGCCCCACAGCCCTCACCAGCCAGGCCACGGAGGCGAAGGGAGGCCCGGTGTTTGCCGACAGCGTGACCGTGGGACTCAGGCTCTGAACGGGGACGTTGACAAATTCCCTCCAAATTCCCACTGGTGCAGCCGGGATTTTTCCCAAGAGCCGTGAGAGAGGGACCCAGACGCAGCTCCAGCCGGGATGCTGCAGCTCTGCCCACATCCAACTTCTATCTCCATCAGGTTTTTCCCAAAAAAACCCTCCACAAGCTTTAAAACAGTGGTTTTCTTTTTTTTTAATAGAGAAGCAACCTTTCATACAACAAAAGAATTAACAAAAGTTGCTGCATTTTGGTTGACCGAAAAAAGAATTTAAATGAAAACTGCTATAATTTATATAGATTAAAAGTGGCTAAAAATGGGATAAAATAATTTTTTATCTAATTCCAAAGGCATAACCTTGCAGCTCTTCAGTTCTCACCGCTGTCAGAGGGTGAGGCAGGCACTTCAAGGAAATCCTGGCTCTCCAGACTGGTCTCCCAGCAGAGCAGAGAGGCTCTACCCCCTCCCTCTGGCCAGAATGAAATGGAACAGAATTACAGCTGCTGGGAAAGGGCCACCGGCAGCACCGAACCCAATTCACTCACTTCTAAGTTGAAATGTCATAGAATCATTTTCTAAAAATCAAGTTGCTGTAGAGTATCTTCATAAAAACAGATGTATTGGGAAAAAAGCTGTGACATCCTGAGAATTTCAGGCATTATAACACAACCCATTTACTACAGTTTACAGAATAATCTCCCAGTCTTAATAATCTGAAATAATAATAATAATCTGAAAATCAAGCATCTGAAAATCTAAAGGAAATAAGAGAACGCACCTTACCTGGTGCCCCCATGTAAGCAGTTAAGCGTAGCGATGGCAGAGCTGCGAGGGTCCTGCAGACGCTTCTGCATGGCTGAATTTGGGTTGAAAGGCAGTATTTTCAATTGTTTCTCTGAAAATCTGCCAAAGTGATGAGCCAAGAGCAGGTGGTGGCACAATCCCATCGGTGCTGCAGCTTTGCTCTTTCCCACTAAACTTGCTCCAGAAGTTTGTCAGCAAACCAGAAATTACATACAAAATCCATGCTTGGTGGGGATCTTTTTGTTTGTTTGTTTGTTTCTTTGATGTTTTTTTTTCATTTTGGTTTTGTTTTCCTTTTTTTTACAACTCAGCAGGCTCTGCAATCTGGTGTCCAAGTATCCAGAGTTGTTCTGCCTGGGGTACGAAGCGCAGGGAGGGGGCTCATCCCCCACCCCTCAATTCTTGCTGCAGAAAAACCAGTGAGGGAGCCCCTGCTTCTGGTGCAGAAGGGGACTGAAGGTGGGAAAGACAAGTTGCAGAGCACAAGGGTATAACCAGACTTGTAAAAATGAGAAATCGTAAGGATATATTATATATTTTCCCATCTTCCAGGAGTTTCTAACCAGATTCTCATCCTTACCCACCTAACCGCGTAGAAACTCAGCATCGTATCAACGGCTCAGCCCGGCTCCCCCCATCTACAATAACAGAGACATCATAGAACAGCCGTGACAGGCAGCACCTCCAGGAAATCTCTTCTTTAAAAATAAATAAATAAATTAATAAATAAATTAAATGGCTCAGCCTTTCAAGAGAAGAAGTGCCTGCTGCGATCTGCCGTGGTCTGCGGGGAGCAGATTATCTTCCCCAGCTCCGTCTCTTCCTGCAGCGCTGAGATAAAGCTGCCTCAGTGCAACGTCGTGGCTCGTCACAGGCTTTCCTGCTCACCCAGAATTTCTCCCACAATTTTCTGCCCAAAGCCACATCTCCATCACTCTGCCGGTCACTTAGGCGTAATTTCTCGCATGCTTTTGACATATCTGGTCTTTTCTAATTTTGTGTTTATCGTACTCTTTGGCCATTAACTGCTCAACTGTCTCTGCGGCGGGAGTCACTTCTCCCATGCTTGGTAAGACACGTTGATGTAGAAAATGCACCATCGTGGACGTAGACACACACACACACGTCGAGACGGAGCCATGTGCACTGCCTGCTTCTAGCAGAGGTTTGGAGAGTTCCAGGATAGAGGGACGAGAGACGGTTTTATCACGGTGGTGCCATCCCCACACCCTCTATGTGCCACCCTAAACCCCCTGCTCAGTGATAGCCGACCTTTCCAGAGTCACTGCAGCACCATTTTTGGCTCCCGTGAAACTCCTCACAAATATAAATATGTAAGATGGCCAAATAACGCGAAATCAATCTCATAGTTAGACCTTTATGAACTTAAAGTTGCTTGAGACGGTGAGCTGACCTGCGTTGACCACAAGCTTTTTTAACTTGACTCCTGAACACGATGGGCTAAGGATCTGGTCTATTTTTTAAGGTATTTATTTTTTCAAAGAAGAGGAAAATTTGGTTTTGTTCGGGTAAACACGTGACAGAGATGCATTTCTGCCCATCCTCTTTTTCCTCCAAGGCAAAGTAATTATCTTTTCAGTGAAACTGTGACCAGGGGCTTCCCAGATGTCTCCCTGACCTAACGGAGATTCAAAGCAGTGGTTGTGACCTCTTCATCTGCCTGGGGACCGCTCCTTCCCCGCTGGGCTCTGCACACACCGGCCCCACCAGCACCAGTTCCTTCTCCAGGCTCTGCTGGGGGAAGGAACGTCTGCGAGAGATAACATGGAGCTGAAGGTGCTTCCACAGATGTACCGAGCTGTGCTCAGTGTCCTCCAGGCACTTTCCATTAAGGGATGAGACGAAGATTTTCAAACTCAGAACACGGACATTTATTCCCATCCCTGTGGTACGATCCCCTCCTTGCCCATTGCAAGCCCAGTCAGGCTTCAGCCCCATCACCAGAGATACCCTCCTTCTTCCACCCCTTCCCATGCTCTGTCACTGGTTTCTACTGGGGTCCTCGCTCTCTAGTGCCGTGCCCAAATCATTCAGAGTTTGGGCAAGTTTCCACTTTGTCTTCCCGAGGGTCCTCAGGGGACAGAGGGGGGATGGGAAACGCCACCAGCCGGGCTCTTTCTTTCCCAATTCCCCCCTCCCAGTGAAGTCAGAGGCAACAGCCCGACGAGTCTCAGGGAGAGTAACCCTACACTCCCAACCCCTGCCATAAAACCTCACGGACTATAAATATCTCTCCACGGTGGAGAGGATTCTTTTTTGACACACTATATAATGGATGCAATATAAAAACGCACGGCGCTTGGCAGCCTTTCCAGGGCTTCCCTTCGGGAGCTCCACAAACAGGCTGCTGTTTGAGGATTTATTATTTTTTCCACTGTATGGCCACAACTGCATTTCACGGGAAGAGGGCTCTCCCGGGAAAGAACCCGTGTTCCTCTTACGGAGAAGCTGAAGAGACTTCCCTTCAAAGTTTCCAAACCTTTGGAGCGACCTCAGCTCCATGAGATCAGCGATGCGTTTGCCGAGGCCGAGAGGATGAAGGTGTGAACGTCAGCAGTGGGTTTGTCCCATTATTAATGGCTTCTTGCAGAGAAGCCCAGGGCAGGGTGAAGCTGGAACACAGTCAGAAGTGCTGAAATGCCATAAAGAAGATCACGGTCTCAGGTGGGAGGGTTATAACCAGGATGGGCAGCTCTGGGAGTCTTTCTGGGCACTTTGCAGCATTTTGATCGTTCGCAGCACTAAAGCAGAGCATCTCTCTTTTGGCCCCGACGCACAACGGGCCGTGCCCCGTCATCTTCTAAAGAACTGGAAAGCCCCTGGGAAAAAGAGAACCTTCTCCCAGTCTCTTTGTCTCCATATAATTAAGCTCAATACTACAAAGCCTCCACGGGGGGAAAGCGTTTTGTGAGGTTCTCAAGGGCTGCAGTAACATTTCCAGCAGGGGAGGGTCTATGTAAAACTATTGATTACTGATCTCATTAGTTATCTGTCACGACAAAAGTCGCTCCTGTTCCCAGATGCACAACAGGTGTCAGGAGTAGGGACCTTGAAGAATAAATTGAAAAAGTTACAGCAGCAAATGGCTCGGTTCTGCCATAATTGGTATTAGGCAATTAATGGCGGGATGAAACATCACATTGCTTCTGAAAACAAAAAGCAATGCTGTTTAAAGAACATTTAATGAGCACGTTTTATGTTGTCCTCAGCAAGTTTACTGCCAAGCCATACACACTTCTTTTGTCTCTAATGAAAGGGTCATCGCTACTTGCTTCTTGTTAAATTCACAAGTTAAAAAAAAAAAAAAACAACAACAAAATAAAACCCTGACACAAATGTAATGTTTTAAACTTGAAATTCCCCTTCTCAAGAAGCAGTTGTTTAAGTTCAGAGACTTTTGCCCGGCAGAGCCCCAGCAGGGCACGGGCTGCCAGAGTTAGAGGCGCCGCAAACACCTCTGTGCAGAGAGAGGGAGTTCAGCCCCCGCCGCTCACAGACGTCTATTGTACAGCCCTGGTACCCGGATACTACAAATATTTGACATTCCAAAATCTTCACTATTAATGAGGTGAGATCCTGAGCAACCGGGAAAAACGAAGGCGGAAATAATGTGTTTGTTTGCCAGGACTAAGCATTCTGCTGTGCGGTTCAGGGAGGCTTCCCAGGCGGCAATAGAGGGGGATAACGCCTGGATCGTTTCAAACCAGAAAAACTACCTGATGTGCTGGTTCCCAAAGACCATTTTCTACATCTGCTTCTCCTCTGCAATTTAAGTATCACCACGCTCTGCTGTCGCATTATGGAAGGTCGAAGCCAACACACTGCACACGAAAGGCGCTGTGTCTCCAACTACGGAAAGTTTTCCACAGAATGGGAACTGGGGCTACCATCTCCAAACCCTCTCCTTCCAGGAGACCGGAGTCCTTTTCCCAAATCTCCTGTGATTTGGCTGTGGGAGCAGCACCCAGATACCCAGAGAGGTCCCAGCACCGGGTTCTCCCCTCCCTCCCACACCAGAAAGCCCCCAGTGGAAGCCCAGCAAAGGAGAAAGGTGTTAACGGCAGCAGAACGTGTTCGGGAGAGTCAGTCGGTTCGTTATTTTCCTTACAATGAACCTTTGCTCTAGGTTTGGGAAAAAAAAGAAGAAGAAATAAAAAAAAAAAAAAAAGACCTTACAAACCATTTAAAGAAAATAATATTTTTGAAGTATTCTGCCTGGGAAATACATGCAGGAAGGAATGAACTTCAAAAGACTTAGAAAATGGTGCATTCACAGAACTAAATAAGCGCCCTGTGGAGATGTATCAAACAACACCCGTGAAATCTCACATACACCTCAGGCTCCTTCTGATGAAAAGCCTGTGTAAAGTATAAGTATTTTTCATAATGAATTTATCCCTAACTATGCCATGATGCATTCTGTATTCATACTGTCTGCAGAGCTCAATGGTCTTTTTTTAACCATTTCTTCAGTTTAAAAATGTGCATTTTTAAAGAGCGTATCCTGTTACACGAGAGACCATAAAGTGAAAAGCCATGTCTTCTTCTCACATAAGTACAAAACCATCTCTGGCATTCTTTCACTTAAATCCTTGGAGCTTTCTAGGGATTCATTTTACAAGTTAAATGTAGAATATAATTTTCCGGACAAGTTTATCAAGGCAAATCATAACCGAGCTTGTGCACGAATACAAATCAAAATGCACTGTTTGCCTGTTCCAGGTGTGAACGGTTTGGGCTGCACAAGCCCATCACTTATCGGTTAAAGAGAAGCCTGCTAACGTCTGAGCTCTCCCTAAATTGTGGGAATTCAAGCTCCTCCTGATGAAAATGTACAGCAGAGGAAGTGATGGACAATTTGCAGCTGGTAAAAAGAGGTATCCTCTAATGACAGACATCTGGCCCCCATTATTATCTCAGCATCTGCTGTGCTGAAACCCCACACGCCTCACCAAACCCAACGCTACGCTCAGGAAAGGCACAATATCCCCCGGATCCTCTTCAACAGCTCAAACCCACCCGTCCCCTTTATCCACTGCACACTCTGCCCTTAAACCGGGGAAGGGAACGCAGCATCTGACCGATCGCCTGCATTTATTAGAGGGAACCACACCGTTTTGGCCCTTTGATCTCTGACGATCAGATTAGGACCACGAAGCAGCAGAACTGGCTCCCATTATCAGTGATTCAAACCAGCTCCTGCCAGAGGAGCCAAGAGCCGCTTTGGGAATGATCTACCCAGTCTTTAAGCAAGCCACTTAAATCTTTAACAAACAAACAAACAAAAAACCCTATTTTAATCTGCAAACACGGGCTGTCCTAGTTCTATGTTGTCACCATCCCGTGGTGTTAGCACAGCCCGGCAGCGCGGTCCAGCCTCAAATCAGTGATGGGAATCTTAAATCTCTGCCACCCGCAAGACCTCTGGGAGAAGCCTGGACTGGAGACATCTGGGAAAGGCAGACACATTTAGTAGGGGGGGGAAAAACCATCAAAACCTGCTTCCAGCGCAAAACCACTGATGGCCACGGACTGTGGTCCAGCCTGCCTGAGGACGTGCGAGTCAGAAGCCCCGGGTGATGACAGCCCCTCCAGACCTCTCAGCTCAGGTCCCGGAGCGGATGGAAAGTACAACAGGAACGTGTGACCCCAGAGCCCAGCTGAAGGGCAGCAGCCCCGGCGTCTGGCCCCTGGGCATGGAGAAGGGGGCTCCTGGGGGCATCTCGGCACCCCCTCGCCGGGCTGTCTGCCCTTCGGTGTGGAGCGGGGGGTTTCCAGATCCAACCCCGGGTTTATTCGCTCGGAGGGGGGCGGGAAGACAGACGGTTAATATGCATTCATGGACGGCAAACTGGAACCACCTGTTGGGCTTCAAAACAGCTTTTTGGCCGGCTCATAGAGCCCGGGGGTCCAGCAGGTGTCCCTGCAGCCGGGGGGAGACGTAAAGGGGCTGCAGAGGCCCCACGAACATTGAATTAAAACCCGTCTGCAGAGCTACACACAGCACATGTGGCCGTGTGTGCGCCCTGGGCCACGAGAATGCAAAGCCCCATAAAATTCAGCACGTCTGGGAGGAACCCAGCCACGCCGGGGCTGGGGAATCTCACCAGCAGGAAAAGTAAAGGCTAAAAAAAGTAATGATTCCCCAGTTGGGTAAGTAGTTACTCCACTGCAAATCATTTCCATGCTTCCAGTAAAGAGACTGTTAAATGCAATACATATTTTTAAATATTAGCTATAGGTGGTATTAATATACCATAACCATGTATGTACGATGATATCCTACCCTTCATACACACACATAAATACACACAACAGCGGTAATTTAAAAGCATAACCCAGCTGTAATCACTGAACCCAAGCCAAGCACCCGGGAAAGCTGCGGATAAAGGAGCTGGAGAGGCACAAACTCCTGGAGCTCACTCTTTGAACCTGGTGCCAGTCTCAGGAGGAGGAGGAGGATTCCTATTTCCAGAGATACCATTTTTCCTTTGAATTTTGTAACATACCTAGCAGTAAACGGTGATGGTAACAAACTCCTCCGCTGGCCGGTGCCACCCTTGATTTGTTTGGGGGGGTCGTCAGTAGGAGATTTTCCTCCTCCTCCTCCACTATCAAAGGATGAAGTTTGGGTTGAGGCTGCAGAGAACAGCAAGCTTCAGCCCCAGTGGAAAAAAAGAACCCCATTGCACAACAGGGACACACCAGCACTTGAACTTGGATCAAGGATATACGGGAAGTGCCCTCCCTTTCTCACAGAACTCTCATTAATTACACCTCTGGAGCGGGAATCTCGAGCACCTTCCCAGGAAAAAAAAAACCAACCCCCCAAAAAAAAGTTATTTGTAATGACTGGAATCTCAACGTACGTTTCTTTCTTGAATTATTACACAAATTATAGTGTAGCACCCAGACCGTACAGCAAAGGAGAGGAAACAGGCTGAAACGCAACAAACGAAGCAAAAATTAAAGGGAAACCTGTGGCTGAGGTGGAGATCAGGAGTTTCAGGGGCCGGTTAAAGGATGTTATCACCTGCTGGAGAGCCCTGCGTCAAAAAGAAGTCTTGGAAAAGGCAGCACGGAATGAACAACAAAAAAAATGTTTTCTCCAACCTTTCCAAACCCAGAAATTGAAAGCAAAACACACCCACGATTTATTGCAGACCGTAGTATGTATTTAAGCATAAATTAATGCTAAAAAATCCAGGAAGGTTTGTAACAAGGCTTATCTTTCCTGCTTTGGCCTCCACTCCTCATTTCCCTCACTAAACCACCGATTTCGGCTGGAACCTGTTCCCTTGTCCCTCAGCCAGCGTGGATCCCCACACCGCTGGTTTTCACAACATCCCCAGAAACCATGGGAATAGAAGCAAGCGTGGGCTGGCCCGTGGCTACCTGACCCGGGGGATGGCCCGTGGCTACCTGACCCGGGGGATGGCCTCGTCCTCCCCAGAAACCATCCAAGGACTCAGCATGAATTCAGTCTACTTGGCATTCACGTACCAAATTCTTCTCACCACCAACCACACGAGGGGACCCCGGCGGCCCGTTTTCAGACTGGAGTATTTTTCATTGCTTGGAAAAGAACCTGTTCTCCTACAAAAACACCCCCTGACTCACCTCCGTGCTTTCAGTCCGACGGTTTACGAGAAGAAAAGACTTAGGGTAGGCCACAGAGCTCTCAAAAAAATTAGTAACTCTCCTCAACTTTGCAAGTCGCTGGGGTTTCTCAAACCCAACCTCCCCCTTTTTAATTGGTCCCAGCTGGCTGCGAGCGGCGGGAGCCCTTGCAGGGGGATTAGAGCGGGGCCACTACTTCACCGTGGCACCGGCGCTGTAATAATTAGGGAGGTGATCACGGGAGGCGACCACGGGAGGTGCTGAGGAGTTTCAGCCCCGGCTACAGGGAAAACACACATCGCTTTGAAGGTGGCACCAAGGACTTGACGTGGCTTGGCCCGAGGTACGCGCCCCTCAAAACAAAGCGTAGATTTGGTCACCTCCAGATGGCACAATAAGCAGTTTCCTTCCAAGCTTTTCTCACCCCTGACAGATGTTAACGTGAGGAGCAGGGAAGCTCTATGTGGAAATTTCAAACAGTGTCAGGGACAGGATTCCTCTCTCATTTATTTGCCAACATCTAAGCAGAGGGCTGCAACTCATCGAAAAGACCTGAGTCATGCGCTTTCTGTCACCCAATATAATCACCTCTTTTAAATGATAATGAAATCCTTAATTCTTGAGTTGGACCCAAGGAAAGCTTGAAAAGAACAAAGCAAGCTATATTTCGAATACACTAAAGCCTCTAATGATTTTAGTCTCTTAAACTAGCAGCTCTTTTTCACCCATTATCACGTTCCTTTAAACAGATGTGTCAGTAATACTTTTGCCCGTGCGTGTGCTCCGTCCCTCTCTGACGAAGCTGGACAGCTTTAAACATGAGAGAGCGTGTCCAAAAGGCCATGATCTACTCCGGGTACCCTTCAGAAACCCAAATTGTATGAGTTCTGAAGTTATTCACAGAGTAACCCCCCTGCGTTTCCGTGCAGGTCTGTGGAACGGAGGAAGCTGGTGATGAACACCACGATGTGCATCCTGGTGAAGGATGCAGGACCCTGGAGTTCCCTACGGATGGAATCGCAAGGAGATTTGCTCCACGAGTACAACCCCAGCTGTTCCCCCACCTTCAGCACATTTTCCATTTTCTTCAAAACTCACTTCACAAAAGACTTTTTATTTTTTTTTCTTTTTTTTTTTTTTTTTTTTTAACTAAGTCCCTACGCAGCCTTGGCTTGTTTCCTCTCGCTAACGTTTTCAAAGAGCTCAGCACTACCTGTTTGCCAGCTATTAAATACCTAACGTTTGGCTGATGGACAAGCAGATAGCGCCGGCCGAAGCCGAGCTCTGCACAAGCCGCCCTTGTTCCACCGCCTTCCTGAGCCAAATCCAGAGAAAATCCTGCAGACAGAGCACGGCAGCGCTGGGGGCTGGCAGAAACCCCCCCCCGGGCTCGGACCCTTCTCCCCTCCCCACCACAAGGCTAAACCTTTGAATGAGGGGGCTTGTTTATAAATAAAAGCGCTGGGACTTCTTGGCTGCCAGAGAAGTGCTCTGCTTAATTTAGCCCTGGTGTTATTAACAGTGGATTCTCTCCAATGAGCTGACAGCCCAAGAACAATTGCTGCTCTTTAATCCCACAAACGGATTTTAAATCGGCCTTGTGAACTGTAAAGCCATGAAACATCGAACACAATATCTTGCTACTGTCATTCTGAAATTGGCACCGGGGTCCCCTTGGAGCAGGGAAGTCACCCGAGTCCAAGCAAGCGTTCCCGCACGTGCGCACTCTCCGGTGGCTTCCCATCTCGGCGAGAGGTCCAGGAAGAGTCCACAACGTGTGTTCCTTTGCTTCCAAAGGCAAAACCTTTCCCCTTTTGACTTCAGTTCTTGGAGTTCCCCTGCAGTCCCCCTTTGGGAACCCCCTCCAGCAAACCCCTCTCTCCCAGCCCTCCATCCAACTGCAGGCTTCCGACTGAACAGTCTGGCCAGATTAGCAGGAGAAATAGGGTCATTAGTCAATCAAACAACACTGAGGGCACGTCAAATGCTTGTGCAAATGAGGGCAGTGCTATAGAAGAAAGAGACAATAATGGTCTCCCCAAGCGTTGACAAAGCCATTTCAGCTGGCCTTGCAGAAGCAGACACTAATCACGGCCCCCCTTGCTTACAGTTGACCTCTCCTTTGTGCAAAGCTAAAGAAGATTTGGTCCGGCCGGTCCTTCAAAACGCAGCCAGGCTAATTAGGGAGGGTCCCCGTCCCTACAGCGCAGCAAAGTTCCCACACGAGAACATCCCCCCCCCTCCCAAAAGCCGGGGCGTCGCTGAAGCCATCCACTCAGCCGGGACGTTTTGGGTGAGCCAGCAGCTGATCGTTGGTGCGGGATGCAAATAAAAACAGCCTTTGTGGTCTCCATCCCACTTGGAGGGCCCTGCCACAACGTGGGACCCCCGGTGTGCAGGGTCTGGTGCCGCTGGAGCCACGTTCACCGACACCGGACCCACCAGCGTGGGGTGGTGGGAGGATGCCAGGGTGGGCTCGGAGCATCGCCCAGGCTCCCCGACACCCCCAGCCCTGCACAGAAAGGTCATTTACGTCCAAGCTGAAAGAAGGGAGCTCCTGCGGAGAGTCTCAGCCCAGACCCAAACCTCAGACAACTCCATTGATGACACTTTCATCTACCAGACGCGGGAGATGACAAAGGGGTTGGGGCTGGGGACAACCCAGCTGCTTCCTCAGCCCAGAAACAGCCTCCGCAGTCACTACATTGTTCAGCTCAACCTTTCCCTCCGTTTTTCTGCTCCACATTGGAAAGAGTCCATGGTAGGGCAGCAAAGATGATTAAGGGATTGGAGCATCTCCTTTATGAGGAAAGGCTGAGAGAGCTGGGACTCTTTAGCCTGGA
>JAOXJM010000008.1:985542-999436 GCA_026413425.1 Tringa solitaria | reverse complement strand
TTTAGACCCCCCCCCCCCCCCCCTCCTCCTTCCTTTTCTCTTTCATTGAACAAACTGTAACAAAATCCAAGAAAAATGGGATTGGGTAGGAATACACTTCACAAAAGCTGTGGGAAAGCAGGTAATGAGGAGGAAAAAGAGCATCACCCATCCCCACGGCGTCGGGATGTCGGGGTCCTGGTCCAGCAGGTCCCCCCCTCCGCCTGCCCCGAGCCCCTGCTCAGCCTGGATGGGGTTATGGACCCCGAGCAGCGATGGGACGGAGGCACCAGAGCTCGTGCATCCCGGGCAGGAACGCGCTGTGGTTGCCACCAGCGGCACCGTCACCTGCCTCAGGAGCCCTCGTGTCCTGTTGATCAAGCTGATGGGTCCGGGGAAGGTGATTAGTTCAAGTAGGTGAAGTTACAAAAGGCAGAGCTGGCGATCCCAGAGCTGTTGGCCCAGGAGGGCAGGTTCACTAGAAGGTGCACAGAATGGGGACGAGCAGGAAAACGCCGACGGAGCCAAGTGGGGCTCACGCTGGGATTTACTGCGGATGGTGACCCAGGCTGCCGCCCGCACCGTCCCGGCTGGAGCCCCTCGCCAGGAGAATAAGTGAACCATCAACCTGCAAACACACACTGCGTCCTCGGGGAGATGCCAAGTCTCCTCTGCTGAAGCAAACAGAAGATTTTTTCCTTGGCTTTAGTGGAAAAAATAGGGGGGGGGAAATGAGTGCAATGCTTTTCTGCTGCTAGGAGAGTCAGGGGTTATTCCAGCCCCAAGGCACACGTAGGGGTAGAGGAGCTGGTGGCTGGTGTAAGTTGGTCACAAGCCACCAGTGACCCCACTCCAGCCCCACGGCCAGGATTTGCCCCGGGAAGGTGCCGCTGGCTTTGCTGACACAGCAGAGGAACATACAGCAGTTCTCCACACTCCAGAAAAGCACCTTCCAGAGCGATACCAGAACTGGCCTCCCCTCCAACCTTGAGCCAGGGGGCTGCCTGGGTGTGGGTAAAGAACGTTTTCAAGGATTTCACTTTGTAAAGAAAAAGTGACATTTCTGACCAACTGCAGCGTCCCACGTGCTCCCGGTGACGCTCACGCCGTGTCTGCAGCTCCTCAGGCTGAACCCACCTCACCTGGGAAAACAGCACAGCAGCATCTCCTGCACCGGTGTTACCTGGGCTCACGAGTGCAGACAGACTAAATGAACCAATAAATAAGTAAAAGCTCACGGAAAAGCCATCTTTTTTTCTTCTCCAAAGCTGCAAGGCTGCCAGTTCCGCATCCTTAAGGAAAAAGCTGGAGAATTAAACAGCAGGCACAGCCCGGGAAGCAACTGAGTGGGGTTGAGCGAGGTCCCCAGTAAGGTCCCCAGGCCAGTGGAGAAGTCCCCAACCAGAAGGTTGCAGACCCTGCTCAAGGCCAGTGATGAACCAGCACCTTCGCTGTTACCGACCGACCATACACAGCCTGGGATTTAATTACAAACCCACTCCTGATAGGAAACCACCTGAAAACAGTGGGTTTTTTAACAGCACTCCCTGGACAGAGGTTTCCCCAGGCACCCTCTCTGTAACTTTTCCCTCCTCTTTGCAAGTTGGGAGCCCCCTGGTTTCTCTTCCCCTTCCAGCTAAAGCTGTCACTAATTAGTAGCAGAAAAAAAGCAGGTCTGTGATTACACATTTCATTTTGTGTCATTATAACAGGGGAGGAAAGGCACCCCGTGCAGGCTTCAAAAACCCCTCCAGATACTTGGCACAGAGTACTGGGTGCCTTATTCCAAAACACCAATCGTGCATTCAAAAAACAAAAAAAAAGGAGTTGCAGATGGAAACAGTGCAAGAAAGCGTTTGCTTTTTTGCAACATTGGCAGGACGTTTCGTGCACACAAGAAGATAAATTTGCAATGTTATCAATGCATTGCCAAAGCTAATTTGGAACTTTAAGACATACGCACAAAGTCAGAGGTGGGGAGAGCAGGTGGTACCTGCACAGAGGGAACCCAAAGCTCGTGTTCTCGCATCTCCCAACGCTGAAAGGTTTCATCCACAGCACAAAGCCCACCAAGGGCTTGCCTGAAGCTGCCTGGAATTCTCAAATGCTCTGCCCCCTCACCACCGTTTGGAGAGGCACCTTGTTTTGGGGCTCAGGGAAAGCCCAGTGACTGGGTCAAACCCCAAGGTTGGCCAACCCCTGGGCACTAGACTGTCAGGCATTCACACAATTCTTACCATAATACAACCAGTCACAACCTCCTCTACGTGGGTGTCTAACAACCACACGACTAAGCTTCCCACTATTCTACCTTTGAATCCTCCATAGATCAAGCACTGGCTCTGGTTTTTCCTGCAGGAACACAGTTGACTTCCTCATTGCCCCCCCTGGGCTAAATCCTGGTGCTGCCTCACACAACGCTTTCTCCCTGGGCTGTGGAGTTTGACGAGGTTTTGTGAAGGTTTAGGTGAATATGATGTTCTACGAATTTGCACGTTTGCCATCAAAAGACACGCTCTTCCTAGACAAAGCCACATACCGACTCTAAGGACATTTGCTCTGTCTCTTCTTTCCCAACACAAGGGTCAGAGCTTGGGTCCAGGCTGTCAGATCAGGGAGCTCTGACCCAGCTCCACTTGCCCACCCAAGTGAGAACTTCTTCCAAGTCTCCTTCTCACCAGGCTCCCACCTCCCCATACTTTGCTGCACCAGAGCTGAAATACTTAAGCCTCAGCCTTGGCGCTTTTAAGGACCTGATGATTTTTCTGATCCCTCCCCTGTCAAAAAGAGATTCTTTAGTAGCACAAAGGCAGCATTGAGGGCCAAATACTCATCTACCCAAATTAATGAAACAGTGATGAAACGCTTCAAAAAGCCAGTTATCTTCTCATCTAGCATTTTAGTCGCTTTTCATTGGCACGTGTCCGTGGGGACCGTGGTGATCCCCTCTCAATCCCGTGCTGGCCTGCTGGTGCGGAACACTGGAAGCTGGGAAACCCTTCCATCACCAGCATCTCGCTGGGCTGAGCCCGGGATCACAAACACCTCCCTCAAGCATCCTCCCGCCTGGAAAAGCAGGAAGAGCTCCTGGTAGCCAGCGTTTTGCTGCAAATCCCATCCCCGGGTGTGTGCCCAGATTTTCTAGGGCTGCAGCCTTAGGTTTGCTACCTCTGGTCCTGCGAGAAGGGCCGTCTTCTGCTTCCTCCCCCTCCTTCGGGCCTCTATTAAATAGAATTGACTGAGCGGCCAAACTGTATAATAAGGCGGTTTGGTTTTCCCCGAATTTTTCACCTTCATCACCTAAAACCCAGCCTTTGGACAGGGTCCCAGGGCAGCTCAGCCTGCCTGCCTGACGCCCTCTTTGCCGGCAGCGCTCGGCCCTCGGCTCCGCGAGACCCGGAGCACAACAATGGAAAATATTAGGAGCAATTGCAGCGACACAAATCAGGGATTAGAAGATACGGGTGTTGTTCTTGGCTGTGCCCCAGATTCCCTGAATGACCCGGACAATTCCCTGCTCTGTGCTTCGGGCTGGCACATAGAGAGTGGAAACCATAATAACCTACTTCCCAGCCCAGTGGGGCTGAGGGGCCGGCGCCTCTCCCTCCCCTGCGCTTCCCAAGCCTTCTCCAAACCCGCTCCTAATTCAGGGCGACATAACTTAATGCAATGGAAATTCGGGAAAAGGCTAACGACGCTGCTCAGGGGAACGGGAAAGAAAGGACAAACTGCGGAAAGCATCGCCGGCTTCTGTCGGGAAGGCTGGGCAACAGCTGTTTTGCGAGGGTTTAGCAAAGCAGGATCCCGGGGAAGCGAGAGGCGAGTGATTTAAAAGGAAGAGTGATGGAGAACAGCTTTTCTCCTGCAGCGCGGGGGCTTGGCGACGCACAGCGCTTCTGCCACCCTCTGCATGGAGGAGGATGCTCTCCCAGGGCAGCGCCCGGTGGAAGCTCAACCAGCACCAGGCTCCATCCCAGGAGAGAGGTTCACAAGTTCAGCCAGAGCCTTTCAGCTGAGAAAACAATGAGCCCCCAGCAGCCAAGAGGTGATGTGCAAAGGAAAGTCAGCCCGGTAGGGAAATTAAATTGTTAACCGAGCACGCTTCCTGACGAGCCTTCCGACCTGTATCACAAATAACAGAGTGCCTCCCCCAGCCCCTGCCTGGCCCTGCACCCTGCCCGAGGGCTCTGGGGCGATGGAGTGGCCGAGCCCCGGGGCGATGGAGCCACTTGCCCGAGCCTGGAGACAGTGGCCAGCCCCACTGTGGTCTCACCCTGCTCCCTGGGCGATACCCTAAAGCTGAGCAGAGTTGGCAGGACAGAAACATGGTTCGGGGCGGGGGAATTCACTCTGGAGCCTTCTAATAGGCCATTTGTGACTAATAAAAATTTCTCTTTTAACGAGGCGATTAAGATTCAACCGCTCCCTGCTCAGCCCTTGGGGATGCTCGGAGGGGTTTTCATCGTGTCTCAGACTCTGAGTCTTCCTCCCACCCGCTCACCAAATGAACAGTAATTTTTGCTCTACCTGAGCTAAAAATCAAAGCAAAGCGTGATCCTAACGAGGGATGGATGAAAACTCGAGATAAAGACAACTAGGGACGGTGAGCAAAGCTTTAGACCAGCAGCTCCAGGAATGAGCTGTTCCATGTCCTTGATCCAGCTCATTACCAATTAGTTTGGGTATTTCCATCCCACTCCAGCAGATCCAGGCTCCCTCCCCGGCTGCAGTCCCAGGTCTCCTCTCCTCGCTGCTCCTCCAGCCTGAGCCCCTGGCCCCGGCACCTCCTGCACAGTTCTCAGACAACATTGCAACCGTGAGCAGGTCACCACGTACTAAATCTTCCAGTAACGGGCTCCTCTTTAGCTTCTTCCATATTTACTGCTCCCCTCAGTGCCTTTGCACCTCATCGTGCCATTTTGGAGCGTGGCAGGGGCCACCCCGAGAACACGAAGGGGATGTCTGGGGCTGAGCTCCAGCTCCTCCGCGCAGACCAAGAGCCACAGACTCGGTGGGACTCGGCTTTTCAACATCTCGAGCTGAAAGTCGAGCTCAGGGGGATCACCAGACACGCAGGCCCCTGGTCCTAATCAGCAAAGGGCATTAACTGCGTTATTGAGCCCGTGTGGAATTTAAGTAGCATCTCAGAGGCCACTTGAAACTGAGAAGCTTAGTCTGAAAGTCAATCTATCAGGAGCCAGGCAGGGAAAGAACCTGATGCCACGCTAAAAATGCAAAGGGTGTCTTGACTTCTGACCTTTTTCCTCCCCAAAAGGGACTGGGTGGATGAAAGCTCCGAGGCAGAGGGCAACGGAAAGGCAAAAAGCCCTCACACTTCTGCTCCCAGCAGAGGAGAGGGGACAAAAAGCAGGGACGCTGCCAGGGCACCGGGCACCCTGCCTTTCCGAGGTGAGATCCCACAGCCGTGGGGTGTTGTGAGGAAGCACAGCCACCACGGCTCCCCACGGCTGGGTCGGAGAGGAGCAAAGAAATCAAACATTCTCTCAGACTCGCCAGATCTCTGTGGAGCCATCAGCCTTCAGACCACTTGGCTTCAGCGCCCCTCTACAGGGTGTTTCTATGACATTTTCCATCTCCCTCCAAGCTCCCGGCTCCCAGCAGAGCCCACGCACCCCGAGTCCCCGAGCACCGTCCCTTCTCCCACCTGTAAGTGCTCGGGAACACAAAAGTGCTTGTTGGGAAAAGAAGCACACCCTTTATTTTTTCCTACAGTCACCAACCTCAGCAAACAACGGGGACACTGGGGACAGTGGCTGCAACGGGGCAAACTCCCCTCTTCCAGGCACCAGAGAGCCCAAAACTGCTCGGCTGAACCGGTACCAACACCGTGCTGGGGCCCCCCGTGTCACCGCCACCGTGGGATGTCAGGTGGTACCTCTCCATCGCACAAGCGGAACGCAGCAGGCCCTGGCCGGCTACACACAAGCCTGCCCTGGAGAAAATTTCCCCTAATAAAACATCAGAGGGGTTGAGGGCTTGGTTTTTTTTAAGGCAAAGCGGTGAGCAGCGCAGCCTTGGGAGCTGCCGGAGGGGATGCCAGCCTCCAAGGGAAAGCAAGATAAAGTGTCCTTACCGCAGCCATTCCACCCCGCGGTGTCCAACAGCCCTAGTGAAACTGTCAGCAGCCACAGCCTTGCCCACCTTTGTGCTCCTGGAACCCCATCAACGATCTCTGAAGGTGAATAGGAAGGGCCACAAATCCCGTTGACGTATTTTGGCTCCGTTTCATGGCCCCCAGCAGAGCCCTGGGGGGAAGGCAGGCTGCCTGGCCACCACCGGGCACACACCAGAAGATGCTGTGACACACGCCGTGCCCTGGCTGCCTTCCCCTGCCTCGGCAGCTCTAATATTTACTGACTCCTTTCCCTGCCAGCCCTTCCTGCACCCTCTCCTGCTCCAGAAGAACGTGCTCGTCCTTCGGTCCAGGCCACCAGCAGGAAAAGTCATCACGCCCCTGGCAAACCAGAAGCCGGGAGCTGCTCGGGACAGAGGGTTTGGTTCCACAGAAAGCAGGAGGGCTCCCAGGATGATCTGTGGAACGGGGCAAAAAATCCCAGCTCAGGGACCAGCCGCCCCACGGGCTGCCCCGTTTGCCCCAGTTCCAGCCTAGGGAAGTGGTTTTAAGCGAGCCACGGCCCTCCCTGGAGCAGCACGTGTCTCTCACCCCAGTTGTGACCAGCCAAAGGTCACATCCCATCCCAAAGCCCTGCCAACACCCCGGCAGCAAATTCTGCTGAATTTCTGGAGCTGGTGTCATTCTGCTTCTGCAGAGAGCACCAGGGCTGGCTGTCCCCAGGAGCTGTTAAAAAAGAGAGCAAAACCCCACACGCTGCCTGTCACAGGAGCATTATTTGGGATGCTCTGAGTGTTGGCCAACCCAGAGACGCTGCAGGGACAGAGCAGGGGCAGGAGGGGACGTGCCATTAAACCGGCGCTGAGCCACGGCACAGGGTCCATGGCTGACCTTGGTGTCCCTCCTGCTAAAACACCCCTCAACCAGCCCTGTCACCCCCATTCTGCCTTTGAAATACAAAGGTTAATGGACGGAAGCAAGGGACAAGCGAGGACTTTGTAACCTGTTCTTCAGCTCACCCTCCAGCCGCAAAACATCTTCGGAGCTTCCCTACCCTTGGGAACAACACACCAACACCTGAACTAGAGCCATTTGCAAGGGAGCAGCGGCAACCACGGCCGTTTGCCCCACGAGGGAATGAACACCCACAGCTTGTCTGTCACATCGGCAGCAAGTCGGGGATGAACAGGGAAAGCCAAAGTATTTTTGTCTCCAAAAGAGCTGGGCTTCCCCCTCTTTTTATCGCAGAGCGACTCTGCAGCGAGCAGCCGGTGAGGAGCATCCCCCGGCCCCGGCGAGGAGGAGGAGGAGGAGGAGGAGGAGGTAAGAGCATGCCCTGAGGAGCAGCTCTTATTTCCTTCTCCCTGCTTCCTTCCTGGATGCAATTACTCACTTCCTCGGCAGGAAAAGTCATTACAGAACCCGCTCTTCTGAGTTCATCCGAGGTTATTATCTGCTCGCTGGCAGCGGGTTCCGAGGCCCCCACGGAGTTTCCTCTGGCACGGGGGGGGCTGCTCTCCCGTGTTGCAGGCGTTTGAACAGGAAGGATAGAGACTGGTTGCCAGACATGCCAGACACACCTTTTTTCACCTTTTTTTTTTTTTTTTCATTTTTTTAAAACCCTTTGCTTCAAAGCGCAGGGAAGTAGCCGCAGCCTCTCTGCAGAACAATCGGTGCCCAGCCGTGGGGGACATCTCCCTGTGTTGTAGGTCGATTACAGTCAACATCTCTTTTCCAATGGGCTCAGACACGGGTTGTTGTCATTCCCCTGCTGGCAAGGCAGGTCAAGTCCCCAAAACTCTGTTGGTTCACCCGCCTTATTACCTAAACCAAGAGCTGCTTTCCTCCGGGCAGGGCAGGCGTGCACCCCCAAAGTCTAATTGGGAAGAGACCAGAGCTCCATCCTGCAACGAGGCAGGGAATTAACAAGGTGTCGCAGGGAGCGTGTGCCATTCTGCCTCGATGGAGACACTTATTTCCGCACGTACGCTCGGCCAAACCTTTGTTTGGTTCAAGGGAAGATTTTACTTTGCTCTCGACATCCCAAAAGCCAAGTTTAAAGTTAAATATTTCCCCAGCTGGACGTGGCCGCGGCGTTTTGGGGAAGGAGCCGGCAGCTCCGCAGCATCTGCCTCCCCCGTCTCGCAGCGCAGCCCGGGAGGGGGGGTGGGATATGGGGCCCACGAGGATAACGCTGCCTCTGTCTTCTGCAAGGACAGCATAAAATCATCTCATGGACTAATATTTGCACATCCCTCGCCTGCCCCACGTGCAGATCCGAATACACAGTGCAGCCTCCCCACACAGCTGGGGAGTAGGTGCTTCCACGCCAGTTCTGCAGAGAATTCCACCAGAGCAAACACAACCGAGGAGGAAAACTCGGCACAAAACCCAAAAGGCTCAAGTTCTGGGTGTCTGCTTCAAGCCCTACAAGTGCCATCACTTTCCCCCATGCTGGCAGCTCGCGTTCTCCTCCAAGGCTGATGGCCATCCCTTCTGGATCCCACCAGTCCTGAACCCAAAGGCTCACCCTTTGGAGGGGGCGGACAGAGGGGAGCACTCGGAGATCTCTAACCTCTGGCAGGTCTCCCTCAAGCTCAGCCAGTCCTAAAAACAACAGATCTGGTACCCGACTCTCACACACCTTTCCAAAGCAGCTGGGGAGCTGCACCCCTTTACGAGTTGATGACCTCAAGGCCAGGTTGGAGGGGACTTGGAGCAACCTGGTCTGGTGGGAGGTGTCCCTGCCCAGGGCAGGGGGTGGCACTGGGGGGCCTTTAAGGTCCCTTCCCACCCAAACCATCCTGTGATTCTGTGAGCGAATCCCAGTTGGGGTGAGGAGCAGCCGGGGACCACACTCCAATGAGGGACCACAAGGAGCCACCAGCCAAAATCTGCTGCCCCCCACAGCCCGGCCCCGAAGCCCAATTTCCCAGCAATTAGTCCAAGGCGCCTCTTCCGAGGAAGCAGCTCTCATGAAAGCTGAGTAAGAGCAACGAGACGGCAAATTAGCCACCACCCTTCAATCACACACAGCAATTACCGGGTTCTATAATGAAAAGTCCACTCGGGGCTTGGATTGCAGCTTTCCGGATGCCAGTAGCATCCTTTGAAACACCAGTTTGGGCTTGATTTTAAACGTTTAGTGGCATTTGGCAACTGGATAAATGAACGTGACTCTGAAAACCCTTTCATGCTGTGATGAGGAAATTCTCCAAAAAAACGGAAACGACCCACAGTGCTTCCCGGGAAGCCAGAGAAAAATCCTTCTGACACACAGCAAAAATAAATAAAAATAATAATAATAAAAAAACTAGAAGCAAACAACAACCAAAAAAACCCTACCCCAGTTCTTTTTAAAAGACATTTTTACAGCTTTTACTGCAGGCACAGGACGTGAAATGAGCACCCTCAGCCAAACCCCGTCCCGGACAGCAGGAAATGGAGATTCTCACCCAAAGAGCGCGGCACTTACGGTAGAGGCAGCCGGTGTCCCCCTCCAGCCGTGCCCAGCCCGGGCAGCACCGGTAGGTGGTCTGGTGTCTCACCCTGTACACCTGCCTGTACCCCGTGTAATAGGCCGTTCTGAAACACAAAACACAGAAAATTCCTGCAGAACGAGGAAGCTGGGAAGAAGAGAAGTTGTAACTCTGACCGTGGCCGCAAATAAAACGAGGAATTTGGGTTTTCCAAGGTGCTGATGGTTTTTTCCACCTGGTCTAGCAATGACCGCTGATGCTAAGAAAATACCTCTTAATTTACTTTAATGGGGAACACAAGAGACCGGAGTGTCCAAGTCCTCATAACACCCCTTCCAGGCCTGGAGTTGGGGTAGTAAAGCAGGGATTGATCTGAAGCATAAATAAACACAAGTGACACTTTTTTCCCCCGGAAATTCGATGCTGTGTGTACGTGAAAATTGAAACACGGATAAAACTTTTGAAGCCGCTTTTTAAAAAGCTCCTTTGGCAGAACATGAAACTGCTCCACCAAAGCAAATCAGACAAACAACAACAAATATTTGGCACAGCAGATGTGTTGTACATGTCCACTGAAAATATTTATCCTAACTCAGTCTAGTTGTTTGATTTTGTCTGAATGTTTCTACAAAAAAACCCACAACTAAATAAGGGTGAACCATTGATTCCTGTGAAGGAAACCTCCGGCTGCTCCTCTGTGCCAACCAGCATATGGACACACAGCTGAGGAAAATAAAAGCAGACACTGATGTTATTTTTTTTTTTTTGTAGGAGCTGTTAACAAATTATGAAGGAAATAGTCGTGTTCCAGAAGCAGCTGAGAAAGCAATTTGCAGCCACTCAGGCACCAGAAGAGCGAGGAATCAGGCTCAGGTCCATCTGGATCCTCTTGGTACCACGGGCCATCTCCCAGCCCAGGGCTTTCCCACGGTGGCAGGGTACAGGAGGACACGGCGGGGGTGGGATGGTGCTCACAAGAATTAATTACATGAGCTGTTCTGGAAAACACCATCCTTTTTGTCCAAAGGGCAAAAGACTGTATGGAAGCAAGCAGCCGCCTCCATCTGCCCTGCCTGGGCTCCGAAACGAGGAGGAAAAGGTATTCCAAGAAAAAGCACTGTGGGACAGCTCAGGGCTGCTCCTGGCCTCCTCTCTGCCCTGAACAGCCTCAGCCCCACGAGCCTCGCCGGGTTCCATCAGACACTTGAGGTCCTTAAGTCAGCCCAAGTGGGTTCTCGAGGAGATGCAAATATTTTGACAGCCCCAGTTGCCCGTGGATATCTGGATGCTGCAGACTGGAAAGAACCACATAGGAGATACTTTATCTCCGATGTTTCTGTTTTCTTTTGTGTTTTAAGGAGTCCCTGGCGCAGAAAATGTTGAATGAGCCAGAACTAATGGAACCCAGGCTTAAAAATCCTGCTGTGTCCTGCTGCTGGAAAATCCACTTCCAGCCCCTGCGGGACAGCGCCGTCATTTCTCCAAGTCTGGTTACCGGGGCTGAGAAAAACGACCTTCTGCTGTCACCTAATTCGGGAAAGTGCTACAGCCAGTAGCCAAACCTTCCCTTTCCCGGGAACAACAGGGTGTGAAGCCCAGAGGATGCTCAGCTCACCCGCCCTGGAGCAGACGCCGGCTCTCGGAGCGGGCAGGACCTGAGTCCCGGGGGAGGGGGGGGCAGAGCAAGGTTTGTTCTGATTTTTAGGAAACGTTACAGCCCAGCACTCTCGGCACAGATACGAGCCTTATAAAAACAAACGTTGCTGGTTTCAGAATGCACAAACTCAGCAGACGATGCCCTCCCTCTCCGCCACCCCCGTCCCTCTCTTGCCGCAGGCTCTGGTCCAGCCAACGGCCCCATCCACGCTGGCAACGATGGGCCAGGCAACGTGATGGGGCTGCAGCAGCCCAAACCTGCCCGGGAATTTTAAGAAATTAGCTAAGGACCCAGCAGAACCCGCTCCTCCCCAGGCAGGTGGGCTGTAGCGGGGAAAGGTGAGCAGCTGCTGGATTCTCCTAGTCGTGGCCATGAACTCAAAGCCACCGAGGCCAGCTTCAGGCCGTGCCCTGCGTATGTGGGATCCTGAAGCCGTTAACGCGCTTCCCGAGCCCCACGCTGCCGGAGCCGGGTCCAACTGGAGCGGGTCCAGCATCCCCGGGGATGCCGACGCCGCGCGCTCCGCTGCCCTCGACTGCCCAGCACGAGGGAGCTTGGCAGGAGATCCTCCAGCCATCGGAACAAGCTGCTGCCACGGGAACTCCCCGGACAAGTCTAGAGCGAGGGGACACGGGACAAAATCTCGCCTGAGGAAAGTTCTGCTGAAAGTCCTTTCCCTGCACTTGCTGTTTGCGTTCCCCGGGTGAAATCCCCGGCAGCACCTCTGGGCTTCACCTCCCTGTTTTCACCAGGAGCAGAGTTTTAGCGCCAGCCTGTTCTGATGTTTATAACGAAGCACGACAGAAAGTTTTTCATTTCAGTTCCTTGATTTACAACGTCAAATCCATACATTAAAGAGCCAAAGGGACAGCTGGGGCTGAAGAGTTCCCAGCCTTTGAAGTGGAAGCAGACAGGGCACCCATCATTTCAAAGTCCTCTCTTTAAAACGCAGTCAAAAGACGGACTCTGTTTGCTCCTTTATTACCCCTGCTCAGATATCATCACCGAGATAATTACTGGCAATTACAGGTTGGGAGGAATTCCTAAAGTCAAGACTTAAAAGCTGTCTCTAGTCCAAAGATGCTTCTTTGAAACTACTGCTATCATCGTTACTCTGTGAAGGCTTGCAAGGGCCTAACGAGGCCAGAAGAGCCTGTGGAGCACAGAAGGTTGGGCACATTGTGGTTCGGCTGCTGTTGCAGGTAAGAAAAGAGCATTATTTGCTCTGTTGCCCACGTCCAGAGCCCTCTCCCAACAGCTCCTCCCGGCTTGGTCTCCCAGCTCCCCGTAGGGCCAGTGGGTGACTCAAGAGACACTACAATCAGCCGAACGACCAAGTCAATCCTCCCCTCGGAGAACACCCAAACGCCTTTCCTTCACGTGCAGGTCAGACCCCGCTGGGCTGTGGGCTCTTCTGAGAGGGGCCTGGGCACGGTCCCACCACAGCAGCCGCCCGTCCTCACGGGGCAGCACTTGGTCAACTTATTTTTTTTCAGCCCCATGCACAATAAACCTCACTTGGACTCGGCAACCGCCCTTCGGCTCTCTAAAACTTTACGGAGGCATCGAGATTTTTGAAGCTTAGACACCTAAAGGTACAGGAATCACACACTGTGATTGATTCGTGTCATTAACACGGCGTGATCACAGGGCACAGATGCAATGTGTCGTCAGAAGACTGGGAACAGGTCACCACAACGACAAAGCTTCCTTGGAACAAAAGCAATCTACCTTCTCTTTGGGAGTTCCTTAACAGCTTAAAACCTCTCAGCACCACAAAGATGGCAGGGTCAGAAGCCCAGAGATGCACTTAGGGTTTATAAATCTCTCACACTCTCCTGGCATTAGCCAAGAAAAATATCTAATTAAATAGCTCTACTTTTTACAGCTAATTGGTGGGTTTGGAGTCACATCTCTGCCCGTAGCTCTCTGTTTACACCCAACCCTACACCAATGGCTTTGTTGCCTTCACACCAAACCTGCTGAAGGGCACTGGGCACTTCTCCTCCCTCCCTGGAGAGCCACCGGGGACCGAGGACAGCCACGGCCACCTTGTCTGGTCACCAAGACCCCTCGGAGGGTACCAAGGGGTTTCGAGGCCACCTCCCATGCCGGACCACAGCCTGGGCAGCAGGACGGGCACACAGGGGTGGTCCTCCCAGAGCCCACCAGCACGATGGGCAGATGCAAAGCAAGCAAAAAGCTCGTTTCCCCACCGCTGGTGGTGAGAAGGAGCCCGTTGCCATCAGGCCAGGAGCAAGGCAAGGAAGGAAGAGGCCGTACCTGCGCTCGTAGCCCGCGCACCACCGGCGGTCCCCGCAGTCCTGCTTCCAGACCTTGACGGTGCGGGTGAAGGCGCGGGCACAGGGCTGCCGGTGTCCCACCATCGCCAGCTCCTGCTCCGCGCAGACGTGGGGCCTGCAACACACAAACAGGGGGGTCTGCCTGCTGCCCAGCTCCTTTTTAGCCTTAGAACAGAGAGGATGGATGAGAAAAGAGGGAGCAGGATGCGGCAGCACAATAACTGCTGTGTTCGACCGTTCTGCCCGCTCAGTTAGGGAAGGTTACATACACCTTCTCTCCCCCGGGGGACTATTTTCCTGACTGTTGTCCTTACAAACACCAACAATGTAGAATCATAGAATCATTCAGGTTGGAAAAGACCCTTGGGATCATCGAGTCCAA
>JAOXJM010000008.1:959759-977794 GCA_026413425.1 Tringa solitaria | reverse complement strand
GAACTGGATGATCTTTAAGGTCCCTTCCAACTCTAACCATTCTATGATTCTATAATTCCCCAACGTGCAAACTGTCAGCTCCCATCGTGCCCCACGTCTGGACCAGGGGACAGGAGGTGACTTTCCTCCTCCTTCAGAGCAAGGTTTGGCTAGACCCATTCCCCGGGGCCAGCAGAAGGCGGGGGGGGCAAGTGAAATGGGCAGAGAAAGGTTCATGGTGGGGGAAACGCTGCAGCCCGTTGCCCGGTCCCACTCCTGGCACTTACCTCCAGGGGCGAGGATGGCTTTGGTCTCATCAGCCTTCCCGATGGAACAACACACAACGTTAAATTTTCGTAAGGAAGGGCAATTAAATCAGTTACACCAGAAACAGGCTGGAGCAGATCTCAAAGGGGGTAGTTTAAAAGCTGAGCTCGTTACCCCGAGAGTGAGAATACCCCTGCTCTCAGGCTGCCCTAAGGATGCAGTAGTGCTCCAGCTGGGATACTCCAGCTGGGATGGCCCCACAGCACGGACCTGGCAAAACACTCGGGGAAAGGTAAGAGCTTTTATTCACGAAATTGGAAGAAACCAGTCAGTTTCTGAACGTACAGGCTGCTCTCCCAGGGGAAAGTGCTGTCAGGCCGCGCAGTTAAAGAAAACTGTTTCTCTCCCCTGAACACGCACAAATGCAATTAATGATTTAGCAACCGTGGGACCAGGCTCACAGCACAGGATTAAACACTTACTGGCAGAGCTGTTGGAGACCCGTCTACCCCATGAAGCAGCATTTGGTCTCAAATAACAGGAGAGAGCCCTCAAGATCTTCAGACTTACTCTGATTTCCTTAACATTTTCTTATGTCGGGACATTCAGCCTCTTCCCAGCCTCACTGATTGAAAGCAAAGGCTGAAATAGAAAATACTAAGACTTGGGATTAGTTCTCCTGAGCGACTCCTCCACCCACCAAGCCGTTGGGTGGTTCTGGCCAGCACCCAAACCCGCCAGAGCTCACTGCTGGTCTCTTCCCAGGATCGATCACTGGAACAACGAGAAGGAGCGTCTGGTTCTCATCACAGACTGGTCCCTCCTGGTCTGCAAGTACAACTTCATCAGCCTGCAGTGCCAGCACGTCACCAGGATCGCCCTCAGCGCTGTGGACACCATCTCCATAGGGGAGTTTGAGTTCCCACCTAAATCCCTGAACAAGTAAGTCAAGACGGTAATACTGTAATCATCTCCTCATTCTTGTACTGCTGTCACCCTTTGTCACTGAGCCTTGGCCAAGTGTGAGGGGTCTTCTTTTTGCTCATGTGAGTTTGTGAACAATTAGGAAGCCTCATCAGACCAGCCCAGAGCAGCTGCTGTTCTGCTGGAACAACTAGCAGTTACCTTAAAAGCCAGTTGCTGAAGGATTTTGCAGGTAAGATGAGTAGATCTGGGAGCAGAAGCCCATCACCACTGGGTAATGCAGCAGCAGCAGCTAGAAATGTTGTAAAACCGTATATAAACATCAGGTTGTACATAAACACAGGCTGTCACAGGCAACACGGTTCAGGGCTTGTGTCCTTGATGTCTAATGAGCTTAATCTTTTTATTCTCAGCTTAAAAGAACGTCCCTTTGCATATTCCAGGGGCTGAATTCTTCTGCCTACCACTTAACTATCAAAGTCACATTTCAGCTCCCCGTTCTAAGCAGGTCATTTCAGACCGTACATTTCTAACTGACCTTGCCTCAAGGCCTCATCCTAACTCTGCTGTCCCCCACACCAGGCGAGAAGGCACTGGCATTCGGGTTCAGTGGGACAAGCAGAGCCGGGCCTCCTTCATCAACAGATGGAACCCGTGGTCCACCAACATCCCCTACGTCACCTTCACCGAGCACCCCATGGCGGATGCCAACGAGAAGAACGCGTCCCTCTGCCTGGTAAGGGTGTCCATGAACAAGCTCCTGCTCCAGGCACCTTGTTCATCTCACGGGCTGGGGACCTCTGAGGTCGTTTGAAGACAGAGCAGTTAAATCAGAGCCAGAACTCCTGGCTTGTGCTGCGTCTCCCCGGTCTCCAAATCCCGACGCGCAGGGCAGCTCCGTTTCTGCCACCTACCCCTAAATGGTTTGGAGAAGGAAGCTGACACTTCCACAAGTGCAGAGTCCTGTAAAACCCAAAAGAAAGTGGAAATTGGTGGTATTCCTACTGTTTTGCAACAGGCCAATGCCTGACCTTTCATCTAGGACTGCCAGCTAATTAAACAAATAGTTTAATTGCAAACTATAAGCCTTCCCGTGGGCGGCTCTCAGTTTTTCTTGCAAGAGCTGCGTTCCTCTGAAGGTTTCCTTAAAAACAGAACACTTTGGTAATTTAAGTTGAAGACATTAGTGATAAGAGCAGGAGAGCTACAGTCAGAAATAACCAACATTAGTCATTGATAAGTCTTGACACATCAAGCCCCTGTGTTTAACTTACACTTAAATAGTGTCCTGGGATGAAACGATCTGTACCATTGAGGTTAAACATCAGAATGGAAAGCTTACCATGGCGTGTGAGGTCCACAGCGACAGCTCCACCATTAATCCTCTACAACAACCCCAGAAGTTGTTTGTCTGACAATTTTTAAAACAATGGGAAAACATCGAGGTGATTTTTTTTTTCTTTCAGTTGGAAAACTTTAAAACTCAGCTGGTGCAGGCTGTGAAGAAAGCCCATAAGGAGTGTCCGGTGCCAGGACGGGCTAACGGTGTGCTGGTGCTGGAGCGTCCCCTTCTCATCGAGACCTACCTGGGACTCATGTCCTTCATCAACAATGAGGCCAAGCTCGGCTACTCCATGACCAGAGGCAAAATTGGGTTTTAAAGTTCATCGTGTTTAATCTTTTCAAGAGAAAGTGGTTTCATCCTGGTCTCCTGGGGGGTGACAGGGTGCGGCAGAATCCTGGACACCCAAGAGAAGGGTGAGGGGAAGGCCGGGGGTGGCTCTAGATCTGACAGGGATGCCTTGGTTGTTCTGCCCAGGTCAGGTCACTGTCAGCAGACACGAGGTATTGTCATGCTTGCATTCTGTATCTAATTTTCAATTCCTCCTGGTTCTTCCGGGGCTAGGGAGCGGCGGTATTTGCCATTTCTAACTGTTCTTCCCTGTTTCCGAAGCGTGACCGGTATCTGCTACCAACGCTCCGCACAAACATCCAAGCGCAGCAGCATGTCCGTGCCACGTTAGTTGTGTCCCTGTGTATGGTGTCAACTCAGGTGCTGTGCTTGGGACCGGTCCGTGGTGTTTAACGGTGCCGCTGTGCACAGTTGCAGTAACCTTGGCGTTTTGGTTAATGCCTGTTAAGAGTTGTGAAAGCCGCGTCCGTCGTTCTTTAGCAAAAGAGGCAGCAGGATTCATTAACGCTGTTCTGTGGGGTCTGCGCAGAAGCTGTGAACCCAAACTAGTGCTTTGTAAACTGAAGTATATGGCTGAGTATGCGGTTATGAGCTTTTTGTAAAAATACCTCCCTCTGAGAACTAACTTCCTAGTTTCTTATGTGTGTTTCTGTGCTGCAGCCAGAGAATAAAGGCTCTTTTGAGAGGATATTGCCTAAAGCCTCACAAACATGTTTGCCTTCAAAGCTATTATTTATAAAACTGAAAAGCAGTTCTATTTTGATCAGATTTATATTCTTAGCAGTTTTTCTTAAATCTACTCTAATTAGGGGCAGCAGCAGCGCAGGACTTTTTACTGGAGACAGATAAAACTTTAAGCGCTGTACGTCACCCCGATTTATACTTTCTTGTGCTTAACCTCGTTCCAACGTCCAGTAATGACATTCAGAGCAGCACAAGAGAAGCTACAGCTGGGATTGCTCCTGAGGCCACGCTGACAAGCTGTTCCATTGTGTGTGATCTTCTCCACAGACCATTTATTTGCACAGCTAAAAGGCTGTGTAGCTGCCGTGCTGCAGCGGTGGGTCTGGAGCTTTAGCAGCCGTGTGTTCGCGAAACCCGTGTAAGGCTGAAGCCGTGACGGAATGCACGAGCTGCTCGTCCCTCCCAATGCATTTTCTAAGAGAGCTACTGAATTCTCAATAATCTCACAATAAAAAATTTCAACTCAATTTTTCCTTCGTTCAGACCGAGGTTGGGAAATCAAGTGGCATAAAACCCCATTCAATAAATTCCTAAAGACTGGGCTCCCTTCCTCTGAAGAAAGCAGAGCCTGCTGCCCAGGGTGTGCCGGGATAAATAGCTCCATAGTCACACCTGATAATACAGATTCAGAGCGGAGATGTGCAGGTTTAGAGTTGAGTCCTACCAAGTTTGTAAGTATCAAAATATTTATTGGAAATTATAAAATTTAAATAATAGCTATACATTATATACACACAGCTACAGTTTTAGAAAAGAAGGTTTCATAGTTGACAGAGTTCAAGAAGAAGCTGAACTACAGCAATACTAAAGTTTTCTTGAAATCCAGACTTCATTCTCTACACGTTAGGTGCCTCTAAACAGTCACTTCATTCAAACGCAACCACAGAACTTTACACGCTGGAGTTTGGGGATGCTCCTTCAAATAAATAACTCATAAATATAAAAGCTTCAGATCAGGTAACAGGGTTTGACCCCTTCCCTCATTTTTCCTCAGACTTGTGAGCATTTTTCAATGCAGACTGTTGTTATTTTACCTCTTCTCTTTCTAAGTAACACACACAGAAGTTGTCCTTACTCAGCAGCACCAGGGAGTCTCCGCTGGAATTCCAGGAGAGAGACACGATGGAGAAGTCGCCTGTGGAACAGAACAGTCTGTCAGCGAGAAGCAGACTGAGCGCTGAGGTTCACCTGGGTTTTATCTTTCCACATCACATTTACCATGCACAGTTTTCCCCATTGGTGTTCTGTTGTAGTTAAGTTGTTTTCAGAATACCCAAAAACATTACAGATGTTTCAGAGTCTATTTCAACACTTGGCATCCTGCACGACTACAGTTTCTATGTAAATAAACTGATATGACTATAAATCTCAAGAAAGAAATCAACATACGATATGATCGATGCAAATTAAATCATTAGCCCCTGTGCTCTGTCCTTGATATATTTTACCACGTCTGCTATGTCTCATTACGAACTCCTTTCTTGAAGATAGAAATACCTATATTTAAAAAGCTCCAAGAACCCTTCAGAGCCATTTATATGATAATGCTCAGACCGACTTACAGACGGAAAAATAATTTGTAATGAAAAAGCCACGGCAGCAGCCTCACCTTCCCCGGGGACCTGCACCGCCACACAGCCGGCGGGGGACCACAGGTAGACTTTGCTGTTCCCGGTACACACGGCAAGTCGGGGCTGCCGGGGGTCCCACTGGAAGCACTGGATCCCACAGAGCTGCTCCAACACCACAGACAGCTTCAGCTTCTGAACGTCCCAGATCCAGACAGCGTTGGGAATGTTATCTGTGCACAAAGGAAGAGGGAATCGTGTAAATACCCGAAGGGTAAAAAGATCACACCGTATTTTAAAGAAAGGGGCATTAATTGAGGTCTAACACCACAGAGCGTTGCGGTGCCCCGTGGGTCTAACCCCACTAGAGCGCTGCCCAGCCTGCAATTGCACTGTGGGAAAACTGCAAAAAGGATAAAAGTGACCGAGTTTATTTTCCAGCCCTTCACTGGCTTTTATCAAATTATTCACATTTACGCTACGGCTGATGGCTTTTGCCTCTGAAGCCCAGCTGTTGCACCCAGAACATAACCAGCCCTTCAGGACCATCAAAGGGAAAGATTAAACGTGAATGCCATGACTTTCACCCTTTGAGCACATCAAAAGCCCACTAATACAGGTTGTGAAAAATTAAGACTTCTGCCTTTCAAGAGACGCTTGCTGTGATTGGAGCAGGAAGGATTTGTTTATCTCATTTCCTAATACACGGAGCTCACATACATTGGAAGAAATACAAAAAGTATATTGTTTTCATTAAATACAGAGCCAAGCCCAAGTTAAGGCACTGATAGGTGGTTCTGGCAGCTCCCACTACTGCCCATACACTAGAAGACAGAGGCTGAATTTCCTCCCCAATGACACATTCGTACAAAGGAGAGCTGATTTCTAACAGGGTCCTGACTGCCCCCATAGTGCAAAATAAGTGCCCAGCTCCTGTCCTCGTTTCTCATGAAAACCCAGAGAAGGGGTGCATGAAGCACTGCAGAAGGAGCAGCTTTCCCCTGTAACACAGAGCAGGAGGGACTCACCGTTCTTGGTTGCCAGGAAACAGTTATCCGGACTGAACGCCAACATCCCAATTCCCATTTTGGGATTTGCCCTGTCAGCGACGGGTTTGACGTACTGTAAAGAAACTGGCACCTGGGCAATGTCATCTGCAATTGGAACGAAAGCACTTTACTAAGCAAACCTGAATGGACAGAAGGTTTAAATTCCAGCTGTTAAAATTAACCCCTCATCCCTGAAGTAATACGACTGCATTTTACTCTTCTCCAATATGTTCCAATCAAAAACTTGAATTGTTTTAAGATACTGCATCCTCACACGAACAGCTTCCTATTCTCGCCCTTCTACAAAAAAAGGAAAGGCTGGAGATTAAATTATGAAAAAAAGGAAAGATCAAGTTTTGCACTACCTTTTAACTAGTATTTAAAACACCAGTGCAAACCCCAAGGTGATTTGCAGTCCCACAAACAACGAGACAGTAAAGAAATAATAAAAATGAATCATACATTGTCTGCCATCTGTTTAATATTTCACAGCCTGTTGGCTGGAGGTTTAAAGCACTGCTACGACTGCAGCTTCTCAAGACAAAACCAAATGGCCTTTTTTATGCTCTGCTTTTTTACTTGACCTCAAACCTACAGGATTAATTACTCTCTTATAACAGACAGCAAGACTGTAACACCTTCTGATTATTTTTTCTTTTTAATTATTGGAACTGCCACACACTATGATAAGATTCTTAACTGCTAGAATCAGATGAACTAGTGCAATTATCTGCAAAAGTTAAACTAAATCATGAAATAACATTGCATGGATTGAAGAAATCAGAAAAAGCACCCACAGAGCGTTAAGACAACTTTTGCAGGCACCTCCAGGACTCAGATCTGGCTGCTGTTTCTATAATCAAGTGAATACGGTTCATTTTCTACAGTATCTTTAACCTGCCTCCCAGCCACCCCGCAGAGAGCATCCCCTCCCACGGGGCCTTACTGCCCTTGGAGCTCTTCAGTTTGCTCAGGAGCCTTGAGCAGGGCACCCAGAGGGCCCATAGGGCATAGGCAGAGTGCACCTATCAGGTTATTTATGGAAAGACTTCACGTGGCAAACTCAAGTGTCTCATTTTAGTAAACTGTGGCTTACATTTACTTTGCGTGCTGAAGAGAGAACTGGCCAATGCTCTCGTTGGAGGGAAAGAAAGTCTCTCTGTTTCAACAGATGGGGATTTCTCCACTTCTTTATACACAATCTACAAAGAAACAAGGATCACAGGTACATATTCCATCAAATTTGAAAGGATTCCTCCATTTTTCTTGCGTTCCCAATTTTTCATGCAATTTCTTAAGCCCTATGTACATATAGGAGGGGAAAAAGCAAGGTGTCCTGAATGAAATGGATTTACTGGCACCTTTCAGATACAAATAGCAGCATCAAAGCACTGATTCAAAGGGTTCTGGATCCATACTTACAGTCCTTTTATTGGCAACAGTTGCTGGATGCTCAAAATCCGTGATCTTCTTCCAAGTTACATGGTTCAAGATACGCACCTAGTGCAAGAAAGCATTGCAAGACAGAACTGCTATGGCAAAGTTCTACAAATGCCTTGTAGGTAAGAGAGGTTTATTTTCTCTCTTATCTAATAAACGTCTTTTTTCTATTTCTCACCTTTTCATCATAGCTGCCAATTGCCAAAAATTGACTGCTGGGACTCCAGGCAATGGATTTTATGCCTAGTGACCACTCATACGCCCGGTACGTGGATAGCAGCCTGCCATCGAGGGAGTACAGCAATATTTTATACTGAAACATAAATAGATTAATTCTAAAGACTAACAATATTGTATTGTTCCATACTTCATATGCCTTGATGGAAAAGCTCGTGCTCCTTCAGCACCTGAAGCCATCAAGCCATCTGCTCAGGGCTGTACAGCCCTGCCCATTCCCAGGGCTGTTTGGTTTTTGTCTTTAAATTTACATCATCGCAAGTGTTTGACATACGCTTGTAAGGACATCCATTACCAATACAAGTAAAATATTTAAAATGGTTTGAGTTCAGCTTTTGTTATGTTTGAAAGGAAAAAAAAAAAAAGACTATCTATTTTAGTTACTGCTTTATACGTGGCAGCTACACACCACCTTGAACTCTCCAAGAAAATAATCTGCTGCTTCCTCCTACCTCCAGACACGTATCCCACACGGCCAGAACGCAGCCATTGGGAGCCCAGTCAATCCCAAACAGATCTTGTGTTTCTGTGTCAAAATGCTGCCCCAAAAGAGAAAAAAAAAAGACCATTTTAAGTATTTAACAAATGCTGTTGCATCTGACCTAACACAGGCCTCAGTTTTATCCCTTTAAGTGCTACCACAAATGAAAAGCCTTTTGCACACTAGTGCAGAAACAGAAATATTTTCTTTTGTAATAGTGTCCTGCATTCACTGTTCCCTTGGTTTCCCCTTTACAGAAAAGGCAAAAAAGTTGCTCTACCTTAAAATGAACAGTATTTCATAAGAAAATAAAAGCAGTTACACTGATTGAGTCAAGAAATTTAGCTAGCCTGATTCCTTGCCTCAGAAAGGCTGGAACATTACAGGATGATGAGGGAAGAGCCTGAGAACACAACAAGTATTTAGTGGTATTTCCCAAGTTTTGCTCAGCTTCTGCTGAGACTCAGAATTCCTGAACCAGGGGTGACACTATCTATGGACTAGTTCTTAGCAGGTTTTAATTTCTCACATGTATCCACTCCTCTAAAGCATGTAGTGTGCATCCTTTCCAGACCGGTCTCACTGGACAATAGGCCAACTTATATTATACATTCAAAGCGATAACTTTATTATTAATGCAGCATAGCTTATTGTAAATAAACTCATGCAAGAATTTAAAGGTGGACTGTTGCATTCCATCAGAAACTCTTTATACACATCTAGTATATATTGGCCTCCTGAAGAGGACGCCCCTAAGGAAGTGCACCCACAGGCCAGTGAAGGAGCCAGCGCTGGAGAGGAAAAGTACTGACCAGTCTAGAACCAGTGAGGGAGCCCAGAGCAACTGGAACATGTGCTTTGGTCTGCCCAGAGCAGCAGGAGGCAAGGACACATCTTACCCTCAGCAGCTGCCAGTCGCTGCACACAAAGATGCTGACGAAGTCCTTGCAGTCCCGTCTTTCTGCCACTGCCATATAGCGGCCATCCCTAGTGAAGGCGATCCCTGCTGACGAGAGAAGGGCAATTAAAAAAAAAAAAAAAGAGAGAAAACACAACAGAATAGCTGACGGTTCTTCAATGAAAAGCAGTTATTCCCAATTCAAAGGAGAAGTAAAAAGAAAAGGAAAAATATCTTCACAGCAGATGACACTAATCAAACAATGCATGGTTTTACTAATTTGCCCGTGTTGGCAATTTTTAAACTCCGAATATACTATTGGTAAGGACACAGCTCCCCGGCTATTGCAGAACCTCAGCACGCTTCGGAAAGCCAGGTTTGATTACTGACAGACAGTTGTTACATACAACTCACACATTTCAAACCACCAGGTTGTCTAGTCTAGCTAAAGGGAGTAGTTATGCAGGCACTGGAACTCCCCAACTTCTGGCACGGGTCCCCAGCCACTCTCATCTCACAGGCAATACATAACTGCCTTTCTCCTATACAGACTATTACTACACACAAGCCCCAGGCTGGAAACTGCTAACCACAGCCGAGCGGCTGGACAGCCCTGCCATGGGCTTCCCTCTCCAACCTTTTCGTGTGTAAAAGACGACAGAAGCCACTTTGAATTAGCGTTTTTCATCACCAATGCATCCAGCTCAATTTCACGTCTTAAAGGACCCTTGGGAGGCAAACACAACAGAACGATGCACATCTGAAGACCAGACACATGGATCAGATGAAATCCTTCATTCAGGGAGAACACGACTACCCGGGGGTCACCCAGGACACATATCCCCAAGGGGAGCGAACCCCTCAGCAGGGAGGGTGCAGAGCCTGCTCTGAAACACGTGTTTCATCATTACACACCAAATTCAGTTTTCCCTTTCTGTCACACGAAAAAATAAATCCCATTCCCACGTTAGATCTGTGATGCTCACCCTGCTGACAAGCTTTGGGGTACTTGATGTAAGACACAGACTTCGTACACAAGGACCACACAGTTATCCGCAGCTGTCAGAGAGAAAGAGACAAGGAAATTACTTGTTCGTTTTTTGTAGACAAAAAAAAAAATAAGTAAATAGAAACCCATAAACCTAATTCAACAACAGAGAGAAGATCAATACACCTTCTGTGGCTAATTAAACTCTGCAGCTATTCCATGTAGCTCAAACACAAAGCCCTGAGAAGTAACTGCGAGGAATTCTCTCCCAACTGCCTTCAGTTGGCAAAGCTGCATATTCCAAATTAACGCTACAAGCACAGCGACGTGGGGAAAAGCTCTTCATCACCATTAAAGTTACTGATACTGGCACGAGTCTAGCTACGTAACCGCCGATGGATCGTACACAGTCGGAAAAAAACACAGTTTCATCACGGAATCTGGAAGAGAGATGAGAAGTTTCTTGCATTTATGAATGGATGAGAGATTACAGCAGCTTGAGACCATGGCATCTCTTGGGACAAAGCTGAGCATGAAAATTTAGCTCTGTTTTTCAACTTTTAGACACGCTCAGCTTTGACAAGTTAATTTGCATCTTGCTTTTCCCTCCTCAGCCACCCAGGAGGAGGCAACATTACACGATTACTGAAAGAATGAGAAAAGAGCCAAAATATGCTGTGCAAAGCAAGGCATTATCCATCCCGTTTGCGGTATTTCTGGAGTCTTGTGCATCCATAAAACATGAAAACTGCAGGGAAGGCCGTCAGCTGCAAAACAAGCCTCTCCACAGCTCTCCAAGGTCACAGCCCGCATTCTGGAAGCTCTGCGTTGCCATCTGCAGATTATTCAATTAAAAACAAATACTTACTCTCCCTTAGCAACGGCAGCCACCCCAGACATATGGGCATTAATCAGAATGTCATGTGAACCTTTGCATTTATAGCTGGAGCGAGGAATGTTTCCAGAGTAAATTTTTTTTCTGGCATTTTCCTACATTTTATTGCACCAAGAGATTTCTACAAGAGATGCAGGTAAAACCATTTTTGCAATAAAGCAGCACAGTCATAAAGCTACCTTTCCCAGGAACTACGGCACAAAATTAGTTCCGATTCATTATGTATGTAAAACTTCAGCTCTGTCTACCATCTCCTCATCCTCCTGGATACAGACCAAACCCCAGCCTTGGGAGGAAGTTTCTGCTCCGCTTTTTTGCACGTTTGTCCTCAACTCACGTTTTCCTTCCCTGGTACCATTCAGTGGTGATACAGGACCCCAAGGCAGCAGCATCCCGTGTCTGTGTTCCACCTGGCAACACTATGGACTGGATGCTGCAACAGAACGTGGAGGGTTTTTTCATTGCTCACATCATTTTTGCCAGAAAACACGATTCAGGGAATTGTCATGGTGTCCAAACCAAGTCACAGAACCCTAATGAACGCTGCCTCCCTCCAGAGATACATGGAGTCCCAAAGCAAAAGAGCAGCATTAGTTCTTCCCCCTACCGCTTTTTATATAGAGAAGAAAATTTTTTGAAATTTGAAGAGCTAACACACAAATCAATTATTTTTAAAAAATTTATTATAGGAAATAGCCCAACCAGATCAGATCCCACTCTGCTTCTATCCAAAGTCAGAAAAAGTAATGGACCACTATTTAATGCAGCCTTTATTGTACTCTTCCCTTATTTCACAGCCAGACATCTATAGTACCACCTTTAAGTTTAGCAGGTCCCGGAGGGCTCCACTAGATGAATAACATTAATCAAGTTTTATCACTGCAACTGCTCACTTCCGGACACACCAGAACACGGCATTGTTAGCCCGCTCCTCGGGCAAGATTTACTTTAAAAATACCAACACAATGCCTACTCACATTCCTCCCCAACAACTGCACTAGGGATATGCTGCTGCCTCCTATTAATTGCAGCGTTAAATGAACTTGCTGCTATTCCTCCCTTGCCCCAAAACACACAGCACGCATTCTACAGCCACTTAATACCAGCTTAGCAGCTGCACGCCTCGCATGCTGAGGTCTGGAGCAGAATTTTTCCTGACAAAGGCATCCAAGTTTACATTTGTGCTGCTCCTTGGCCTCACCATCCCCTCACCTGGCCTGACGCACCAAACGTGCTGCTCTGCTGGACCACACGGGCTGGCTCACAGCCCCGGGACAAGGCTCACATCGAGCTCAGGTCCATCAGAAAAGGGAAATCTCTGGCGATGAGAAACAGCACATCAGGGGCAGAGCTCCTACTGCCACCTCTGGCTCCACCGCAGAAGAGAAAACGCATCTACACCTTGGTTTTGAGAAGTCTTTCTGCATCCATCTCTGCTTCAGCCTCGGGTGCAGCCCTCTCTGTGCTGTTCAGACAGAACCTTCTCTAAAAGGGTGGAGCTCTGTAGCTCCCCACAGAAGACACTAACCGTGTTTTCCCTGTTCATTCTTGCCAGCTTGTTCTGAACAGCCGAGCGTGTGCTGCGCGGCCACCGCACGTTTAGTGCCGCTGAACACTGCCAGCGCTGGGGTAGCGCCGTATTGCCCCATGGACCTCCCCACACATCACTTCTAGCACGTACAGCAGAAGTGGCAATAATGCCATTGTGGCTGAGGAGGGACTATGGAACCCAACCAGCACACCCCAGGGGAGGGTGTTGACCCTGTTTACAAAAACCCCACAAAAATACACCTTTGAAAGACCTATTATTGTACTGGCTGCCTCCAACTCTTTCATAACCAAAGCACTTCAGCTTCAGATTTGACCTAAAGCAATCACAACAGACCCATACCAACTATTAAGTTCCTCTGCTTGACTCCAGGCTCTCTCTGCGAGGGGGCTGTATGCAGTCAGGGGAGCCCCCCCCAACAGGTCTGACACCCCAGATCTGCTCTGCCCTGATTCACTGCAACCTCTCGCCCAGGTCACACAACACAAAACCTCAAGTTCTGGCCCAGTGTTAGAAACATGTAAAAACAAACCATTTTGAGTCCCAAAATTAGGATTCTTTTCAGTTGTTCTATTTGTGTACACTCAGTGTAACTTTCTCAGTTCATAAAAATGTTTATGTGCTTAACATACAGACCTCTGACCTACCTTCCATGGATTAACAATATGTTTAGAATTAAATTGTGACAAAAAGGGGGGAACCTTCTTACTCCCAACTGAAACATCGCTCCACAGTCTGGCCCACGCTGCCGATGTAAACCAGAGAAAGAGTTCACAGCTCGCAGAGATGACAGACAGAAACATAAGATGCACAGAGGGTGAGAAAAAGAAAGCCAAACGCTTCAAAAATTACAACAAATTGCCCTGCTCTTATTTGCTTTTTCCGGAGACTTTGTGGGAAGGGACCATGGCTTTTACCCCTTACCAAGGGATCAAGCAGGAGGACAGATTGTGGTGAATTAGATCTGCAGCGAGCACTTCTTCACTGCTCTTTTCGAGGGGACTTACTCTTCAGAGCAGATGACTTGATTAAGTGGAGTTGTCAAACTCAAATCCCAACGATAATGGTGTCTGAGGAGTTTTCAGCTGTTGTTTTGCAGTGGAAAACCAAACCAAAAGCAGAAGCATTTTTAAAATAGCCTAAAAACAGCTGAGAAATAAAAAGTATTTAGATGGTAACGTGATAAACAGTCTGCAGTGCCGGGTTCAGGCCTACGTCCCCATGTTGACAGCTACAGGCAGGTGTGGGACTGGTGATTTTCAATAGATAAAAACACACTTTTAAACAACCTTGCATCTCAAATGACTGTCAACTTTTGTCCCAGACTTGACTGGGTCACAAGGCCCCCTTACATAGCAGTGTCTGTCAGCACCGGATTTCAGAAGATTATTCGGAGCACATTCCTCGACAGAAAGCATTTTTCAACCAATGTAGCCATTTACAGTTACTAAGGATTAGTGCCAACATACACAGAAACACACGCTTTTTTCCTTGCTGCTGTAGTACGAAAGAAACTTCTTAATACTTCAGTACCTAAAATGGAAGTAGAGAAAATACAATATATGTAGTTTTTAAGAATGGCTCTTAAAGAAACACTCAAGAACAACACTGCTCATCTTCAAGCTATTTATCTCAAAACACAGGAGTCAGGAGGAAGCAGAGGATCCATTTGATTTCTTCATATCTTTTACCTGCAGCTCTTGTTTAAGCCCTACCTGTGCCTAGGAATTCAGGTGGAATGACGGCACTGTAAGAGAAGAGACACCTGGGATGATACCTTCTACAGATCAAACCGATGATGTAGAGTTTTCTAGCAATGGGCTTTGCTGTGTTACACACTGCAGACACACAGAACCACCCCACGGAGTGGATTTGAGCAGGAGAGGGAGCACCTGCTACAAAATAAGCAAGAGTTTAAGGCACAAGCCTATGTCTTCTACATCTCAGCAGGACTTTCCATCCTCAATGCTGACAGAATGACCATTCCACACAGTATGCAATCTAACATATAGCACACAGATGCTTTCAAAATTTTGGGGCAAGGAACTACACACACCTTTGTAATTAATCACAGTAAATTCCTCTGCATCCATCAGTAATACAATATTGTGGAAAACCACCCACTATCGTGTGAAATGCTGGAGTCTTTATATACTTCCTCCAGTAAGACTGTACTATTCAGTTGCCTCATACATCATGCTGTTTATTGCAGTAACTGTGTAAAGATTTAGACAGGAACCTGTGCCATTATTATATATTACTGTACATTGTGTAACAATTCTGGGACCCCAAAACCTGCACGTTATTACAGACTTATCTCCAATAAAACGATGGCATTTGCAGAGCTACAGTAACATTAAGCATATGGAGCATTGCTGCCCATTTCAAAAGCCTGAACTGAGTCAAAACGGACTTTGGAAAGTTGTGTCAGAATTCTGCTGTGCTCCCCTCCGCTCAGGAGCTGCACACCAGTCACATCAAAACTCACAATATTCACTATAATGCTGACCATGAAAAGAGCATGACTGCAAGTTAGCTGATGAGTAATTTTCCTAAGGCACTAGTAAGTATGGGTCGCTAGAAATAAGTAAACACAACCATATCCTTTAAAAAATTCTAGAAATAAGAAAGTTATTCGTGAGCTTACAGTGGAGCTCCCATGTTGACCTGAAGAATTAGAAGTATGAGTAATTAGTTGGCGCTGTTTGGAAATGTCAGGCTCCCAAAGCCAAGCTGCAGCGGCCGACGGGGAAGCCCTGAGCCCTCCAAGCAACCGCTGAGTTTGATAACACACATAATACACCGCTATTAGGTATCCTGACAGTTTGTGTCTCGAGCACTACTCCCGTCTGTCCCACCAGACTGTGGATTTAGAGAGCGAGGGTAAACACAACTCAGACAGCGGCACGGCCCCGGCAGCTGTCTGACAAAAGCTAATTTAGCAGCCTGTTTACAGCTGGAAAGAAAACTTATCCCAACACAGATGCCAACTTGGCAAAGGCTTAATGAAATCCTCTAAGGTCAAACCAAGTTCTGTTGGGAGGCAATAAATACTTGCTAGTCCACCCCCACACGCACGTGCCACGAGAGACTCGCTGGGAGCCCAGAGCCCCAGCCCTCCCTTTGGGTTCCAGCGCTGCTGCCTGACCAGCACCCACGTCTCCACTGACTTCGGGGGGAAGCTCTGGACCCTTTTGGTTTTTTATTTTAATACCATCAGGGTGATTCATTCCTGGGAAAACCAAGGCCTAAATTCGTCACTCCTCCAAACCCACTATCTAAAGGGGTAGGGGAATGGAAAAACACTGTTTTACAGCCAGTAAATCTCTATCCCAGTCAGCACCAAAAACCCCTGCCAACGTGAAACATCCGTGGTAGAGAATGTGTGCATCAGGAAGAGCACCATAGCTGTATGCATGTCTCTCCACAGGTTCCCTTGAGAGCACCAGCATCTGCACTAACACAGTCCCCCGTCTATATTCCATTAACATCGGGATTTGCACCCAAAAAAAAAGAAATCTTGCAGTGTAGCATTTGAACTCAGTGCTAGCGAGGGTTGTGACACAATAACCTGTCATCTAAAATCCATTACAGTTTTGAAAATATTAAATACAGCAAAGAGAAAAACATCTTGTATATAGTTCTTTGCTATTTTCTGGCCATTTCTCATCGTACTGAATAACATAAGCCATCAGCTCCAATCCACAGACTGTGAAGGTGGTGAGTCAGACTCCCACAAGCCTCCCAACAAGCCCAGTGCCCAGCACCCACAAACTGATTTGGGTTCTACCTTAGTGTGGACCCCAGAATATGGCTCTCAATCAACCAGCACTTACAGGTGTTCTAATTTTGCAAGTGGTTCTGTCAACAGCAGCCTGACTCCTATGTGTAAAATCAAACAATGATTTCCAGGATCTGGGTCTAAATCTCATCTCATAAGCAAATAAATCTAAGACCACATTTTTTAATTCCACAGCCACTCTTAAATGTTTATGGTTTGGGGTTTTTCATGCTAGAAATCCTGAGCCTTGCCTGAGCTACAAACACCACATTTGATTTTGAAAATTGCTCCAACGAATGCCAGTTGTCCCTATGCTTCGCTCACGTAATTTTTACCTTCAAAGCTAAGTGTTCATTTTCTATCTTATCATCAGAAGCAAGAGGAAAAAAAATGTTAACAGAAGAACTAACCTCTAAACTGGAATTAATCTAGATTACATATACGAATCTAGGAGAACTGTATCCGCATTCTTAACACCACTACAGCTTTAAGAGCTTTAGGTTATTTTAAGAGGCAAAGGGCAGACAGCAACATCTGATACCGTGGAGAGTAATCATGACTTCACACTTACATGGAACTCAGTTGTATTGAGAATGTGACGACCATCCGGACTCCAGCATGAAGCCACCAACCCCGCCGAGCCCTCGTCTATCTTACAGTGCCAGTCCGGCTGCTCCAGGGACCAGACCTGGGGCGGGGAGGGAACCAAACAGACACCAGGAGAACAGCTCATCAAACCTCTGCTCAGAGAGCGCGCTGCAGCTGGGAACACCTTCCCACACCACGTACCCGAGAGGTCAGGGGAACTCTGAAACCCCACGGCCATGAAGGACTGGCGCTGGATCCCACTACAAAAGTAAGCCCCACACCTCGGTGTGTTAACACAAATTGTGAAGTAAGGTGGGTTGTTGCTGTTGGGTTTTTTTTCCTGTGACAAATATTCTGAACAACCAACACTTGAAAAAAAAAAATAGTTTTAGCCCATTTAACAAGTTTGCATGTATTTTTTTCCTAGGGAACTAAGAAATCGCTAAGACAATCTCCAGCTTTGATTTGTTTTGATAAATATTTTTATTCTGTATGTGGTGGGGATTTTTTTTTTCCAAATTATGATGTCTGTCGTGGTTTTAAAAATACTGGCCTGCTGGGTTATCCTCCAACCACGCAGCATCAACGTCAGCGCCGGTTACTTTAGCAAAAGCACTGAAGGGGTGCGTTAGGCAGCTCCCGCTCCCGTTAGGCAGCTCCCGCTCCCGTTAGGCAGCTCCCGCTCCCAGCACACACGCAGCCCCAGCAGGAAACACACTCTGTCCCGCTCCGTCCTCACCTGAACGATCCCGCGCTTGTACATGGCGCAGAGAACGAAGAGGGAATCGGAGGACCACTCGATGTGCTGGATCTGATCCAGGCAAGTGTAGAGCCGCAGGATCTGGAGGGTGCTGGCATCCCGGACCACCAGGCGGTACTGCACCCCCGACGCCTGGGGAGGAGCAAACCCAGAGCTGAGCCGGGCACCGACCCCCCCCTCACCCCCTCCAGGAC
>JAOXJM010000008.1:900482-919993 GCA_026413425.1 Tringa solitaria | reverse complement strand
CTGCTTTGGCCGGGGAGTTGGACTGGATGGTCTCTAGAAGGTCCCTTCCAACTCCGACAATTTGTGATTCCGTGAACTTAAGGCCATTTCCTCGTGTCCCATCACCTGTTCCTTGGGAGAAGGGACTGACTGCCCCTGGCTACACCCTCCTTTCTGGCAGATCTCATCACTGCGGGGCATGGTACAGATAAACCACGATTCCTCCACACCCTGTACCCATTTCTGCTCTAACAGCTGGAAAACACCCAAACTCACTAAACAGTTTTATTAAAGAAGTGTAATAAAAACAACATACAGGTTTAACATCAGTGAGTTTTTCTCTTGAAACGATAGCAATAAAATCTCTAGGATTTAAATACCTTCTCTGCTTTATCCAGTACTTAGGAACTGTGTAATCTACACAAGGGCTCTCTCGGGGCCATGGAACTCCAAACAGCGGCTGGAGATGGGATGGATTCTGCTGGCAGGGACACTGGCTGCTCTTGGGGCATCTCTGCAGTGTAGATGGATGAAAACAACGTGGTTGACATTCAGGTAGAGGATGGAAAAAGAGATGAAACATAAAAAAAGCCCATGAGACAGGGACGGCAGTCTGTTCCTCCTTTAATAACGATGTACCCTCATTCTGGTTGAAGTTTTCCAGTCCCACAGCTGGGAGAACGTCTTTCCATCAGCCAGACCTGCGCCTGCACAACAGATTTACTCCACAACATTTCACTCCAGACTCCAGCCCACAGGGACAAACTCCACCGTGTTTGTCACACCAGTGCTTCATCTGCTACTGCAGAAAATGGGGTTTTTTATGAACTGAAAGGAAGCCGCCCAGTGAGCTCATCCTTTAAAATCAACACCTGGTACCACTACGTACAAAGAAAGTCCTTCCACATCCTAAAAATACATTTTCTTACTTCTAAGTTGTTTCCAATTCTTACCATTGAGTAGTTAAATATTATCTTTATACCTAACTTTAGAAGTGTATTTTTTTTAGTCTAAAGATACCCAGCAATCTCACTGAATGTTATACACACTAAAATACTTCACTGATTCCTCTAAAATGTTGCTTAAAAGCAATTCTGGATTTGAAAAAAAAAAAAAAATTACAAAGCCCTAAGTTGCAGGAATCTCCTACAGGACAGCCTATTGCAATGAAAAAGCTGCAGAATTATTGCACGGGTCCCTACAGCGTAATCCCTGTGCCCGGAGCCAAGAGAAAGGCAGCGACCGCAGAGAGAGGAGCAACAGGAGCTGCCCAAGGGAAAAAGCTGCCCAAGAGCTGTCTGAAACGGCACCTCACACAGCTCCAGCCCTCCTGCCAGCAGCAGGAACCACCACCCTGGCTAGAATTAATAGTATCTGGGGGGGTAGGGTTTTTTTGGTTGTTCTGGCTTGGTTGGTTGTGTTAATTTTATTTATTTATTTAAAAAAATACCCATGTTTTAAAAGGTTATCCTGTCACATTATAAAACAGAAAGCACACATCCTGCTACACGCAGGATTTAAGTGAGTATTTTAAGTACACTTGGCTTGACTGGCTCTAAAAGCCACAGCTGAGGAACAACACAGAGCTGTATTTACTGACTCCCTTACCTACTGCATTGGCCAAGCCAAAATACATGAGGACCTTTGCAAACGGGGGTGTTTTTTTCACTGAATTTACACAGTGGGAAGCTCACAGTTTTATGTCCTAAAGGCAAAAAATGCTCTGGGCAGCAGCTCAGGAGCCTGCAGCCCACTGCACAGGCTAATAAGCTCTGAGGAAAATCAACGGTGATTTTCTTGCATACGGAATCAGGTTCCCAAATAGGAACCTGTGCCACTAAAGCAGAAATAAAAATACTTAAATATTTATTAATATATATATTTTTCTAATGTATATATATTAATATATATTTACAGGAGTTAAAGAATGATCTCTATAAAGTCTTTCAAAATACAGGTGCACCACTCTACCTGTAGAATTCCTCACCTTGTAGACAGACTGCACACAAACTATAAAAACTGCACATTACAAAATCAGTGCTCTATATACAAAATACCACATATTCGCTCTGTGGTAGCAAAAAAAACCCAACCCAATCCCCAAAACTTCTACTTCTATTAGCACGATTGCTCATTCTTGTACCTGTGGTGGACATCGAGGTGGGACCAATTAATTCTCCCCTGGGAAGCCTTTGCCTGAACGCTCCAAGTAGAACCATGAGGATCGTTGCTTTGGGTACAAAGCGTCCCACGTTGTGTCTTAAGAGAATTTGTTCTCTTTGAAGCTATTAAATGGCCACATGTGGCACTCTATGGATGTTTATTTTAACAAGATTTAACTAGAGAAACACAGTGTTAGAGCTGGATTTAGAAGCAAGCGGAGAACTACACCAGAGCAGGGATAAAGGTTTAAATTTATTAATTCAAGCTTTTCAGGGCCCTGCTAAGATTTTTTTTTCCTTTCTCTAAGGGGCTGTATCTTGGGGATGTATTTCAGAATTAACTGAAAGATTTTAAAGCACGACTTTAGTTTTTGCAGTAGCTCCATCCATACCCACTCTCATTAGGTACCAAATGGGACCCCTGCGGTTCAGTCTAACCCCCGTGCCGAGAGGACTCAGAAGTTTAATAAGGACTAATAAGGCACTTGGTGCTCAGCGCGAGGGGCCGTGCCAACGGCTATTTCATGGTGCTCCCTGCGCACTGGCCCGTCACACGGCACCAGCCAGCCCTCACGTTTTTTATTTGGTGCTAATTCTTGGCGTTGAGCAGCGCTTTGGGTGCTGCTCTGCTGCCTTCAGAACCCTAAACCTGAAATATGTGCAGATTCAGGCCTCCACAGCAAACCCGCCTCTCACCAGGACGAGAAGCGTGACTCTGGTTTTTTGGCAGAAAACTATTAGCAACATATTCCACAATTGTCCCATTGAAGGGATTACCTGGAAAAGTCAGCTAACACAGGCATTCCTTCCCAAGCTTTCACAATGTGCAATTGCAAACAAGTGTCACGCTTAGATCAAAAGATCAAGCACTTTTCAGCTCTGTCCTGAAAGCCTGGTAGGGCTTTCTGCTCTTCCCCAAAAGAAAGCCAGAACACAGACAACTGTGGCTTTTGGATCTCAAGGAAATTCCTTTCTGGTTCTTAAGGAAATTCCTTCCTGGATCTCAAACCCAGCCTGTTAGAGCCCCAGCCCCAGAGCAATCCCAGGAGCAGGGCTCACCTTGGCTGCCTGTAACCGCAGCTGCAGCGTGGCTCTGTTACCTCGACTCATTGGGCCAATTTTCAACATGAGGAACCAGCCAAAGACCAGGGCACGGCCTCTGTGCCACAGAGGGAATGTGACAGGTCAAATCTCTCCCACAGTTGCGCATTTCTAGGAGCAAACCTCGGTGCTGCACAGGCAGGTGACACAAGAGCTATCAGACGAGGCCAGCACCGCTCAAGAATGATCAACAGCCCCACCAAGTCAAACAAAAAAGATGACAAGTTGCCCACAATTTTTAAATAACTATTAACAACTATATGTCCAGTTATTAAGATAAAGGAAAAAATACTTGTCCTGTCATCGCTTTGAGTATGTTTTGCCAGTGCTTTTATTTGGACCCCCTCTCGGGGTTGGGATCTTGCTTGCTATAGAGGGAGGTCGAGATTTTGCTCCTGAAGGACCCGTTTTCTTTAAATACTGGCCACCTACTTTGCCTGTGGAGAGAAAAGACAGATTGTCATTGTGAGCACATCTAGTCCCAGTCTTGAATTGTATCTACCATTTTGGTTCTCAAGATATATTAAGTCTAAATAACTGATACCAGCAACTAAGAGTCGGCAGCATCCAGGCTGAGGCGCATCCCATACCAGGAGGGGTAGGACTAAGTGGTCAGGGCTTCCTCCTTATCTCTAGGAATTTGCTCTGGAGTTTTAGCTTGACCCAGGCAGGATTTAAGTTCCTCCTGACCATGTTTCCAAACTCCAAGCAGGAGCAAACTAACCAATGCTCTCATTAGCAAGCAGAAATAGCAGGGCTGCAGACAGACGGACAGCAGTGATGGCAGGTCCAGCTGAAGACTGGAAACTGCTGAGTTTATTCCCATTCACTAATGACAGCTGAAAGAGACAGTTCAACAGCTCTCTCCAGGAGTTTGGGGTAATTGTGGGACACAGACAGGAGCAAAGCAAGTATCAGAGAGAGGAGGTTAATTCCAGCAACGACCCGAACACACAGCGGACAAATAACCCTGAAAAAAGTCTGACGGAGGAATGGGAATGGGATGTTACTGGCCAGAAGAGTTTTGGTGCTGCAGGCAGTGAAAATAGCTTGTTTGTTTAACTCCTGTGTTCAGGAAATAAAAGGATTTTGCATGTGCTTTATTTATAAAGATGACTGCTAAAAAACCACCTGACATCAGCATCAATTTTTGCAGTCATAAATTCTGCCTAGCTCCTGGGTCCGAACTGAAAAGGAAAGCAGCACACAGCACTAACGATTCAATTCAGCTTGTAATTAGGATGAGATTAGCACCCTCTGATTGGACAGTAAAAGCTAAATCGGGCTCTGGGTTCTCTGTGTCAGCGTTTGGAGCTTTCCAGCACGTTAACTGTTTGTGGTGTCGCCGCTGACTGTTCCAGTCACGGTCACCCTACTGGGCAGGAACCAGACTGAACTGATCAAATCATCAATTCCCCCCAAAGAACTGAGCTGATGCCTCTGAAACCGCTGGTACTGAGAGGGTTTGAGAATCTGCTCCCCGAGCAGACTGTAGGCCATTCTGGCAGAGTCAGCTTACACGCATGCAGAAACCGTGTTGAACAAGCAATTAAGAGCCCTCTTGCTTCCAAGCATGAAATACTTAAGTAAAGGCAACACAGAAGGCCCCATAATTATCGTTATCATAAAACAGTGTCTTACCAGGCTGCACCAGAAGAGTTTTATTCATTGTGGAAAACCTCCGTTGATTCATTTTACAGCCATTGATGCCCATTAGGTGAGACTTCCAGGCCTGAAGTGATATTACAACACCAGCAAAATTAGCCGATCTTTTCTCTAGTCACTATGTATGCACATTTAAAACACCCGGAAAATGAGAGCTCTATACAGATTTTATGGCAATAGCATTTCGATCTGCTCGCTCATAAGCAAATACCTTATGACTTAACAAGTGGAACAGAAATTAATATATCAATTTTTAAATATACCTTAAAAGGTACCTCACAATAAAAAAAAAAAAATCCAGCCAGATGCTACAAATGAAAAGCAAGTGACATTTGTTTTGCTTTTTAAATTTTCTCAACTAACAGCTGAGTTCAAATCAGGAAAACAAGGTACAAATAACATGGAAAATCTTTTCAACTATACATTAAGCTGAAAACGCGTGGGCAGGACCACAAGGCTCTGATAATAGCTGCAGCATTCAGCAGCCTGAAGGAGTAGGAGCCGCTATTACAAGAAAACATGACAGATGCGTTAAACTAGAAGCTACATGAAGTCTCTCACTTACAAGAATAATTTGCACAGAAGCAAGAAAAAAATATCTCCAAATGGAACCACCACATACATTTCTCAACAAACCTTTCAGACTTGGTTACAATATTGTCTGAGCTCTTCACGCCAGGCAAAGTGAAAAGGATTTAGACAAAACTTCATTTTGAGAACTAAGTGCTACTCAAGGGTCACGTCCCATTGAAAGGAGACAATGACACAGGTGACACCAGCCATTGACCTTCCACTGGCTCTAACACCAAGCTTAGAGCTGTTGGCTGCCTCCTGGACAGACTTCTTCAGAAAATTAAATCATACCCACAACTACTTGAAGATGATCATAATGTAGTGTTACTGGATTCACACAAAAGACTGAAACAGATATTTTACGTATTTTTCTGAACAAATCACCTTTTATATAATACCAACATATCCTTTCAATTGCCAAAAACCCATTTTGGAGCTGGCATGCCAGAGATTTCATAGCGTCAGGCAGTTACAGGGAATAGTGTGTAGAAAGCAGAGAGAGACCTTCTCAACTCTCTTGACCCTTACAGCAGTTCTTGCTTAATTTCTTGAAGAGAACTTTTTCATATACCCCAAATCAACAGCACGTTAATCCTGGCTGCCCTGTTGGAGGTGCTCAGTCTTGCTGCAGTATTTTAAGCAGCAATATGTCAGCCCTAGGGTTTGGAGGGACAAGTTAGCCATCCCAGACCCCGGCAATAATCCAGGCAAGTTCCTAAGTCACTGGGCATAAGGCAGCGTTAGGAGAGGACACGGATTCAGTCCCAGTGACACAACAACGTCAGACCCATCTCGAAGGCAGCCTCACCTCCTCTCCTGGGGGAAAGTTGTCATGGCACAACGGGCAATGGTTTGCCACGTTCTCTGGTTTGGCAGCTGAAATGATTAGAAAAATAATGTGAGAACAGCAAAGACAGGCTAATTTCAAATACAGGAGTAGAAGGTGTACAACAAAGAGCACAAAACTACCCCATGGCTAAACCAGCTCCTACCCTATTAACTGCTCTCAAAGAAGCCCCATGTTTGACCGTCTACATTGAAAAAAGATCAAAAGGAACAATAGGGATTAATCCACAAGGATGTGGTAGCAGCTTTCTGTTCTCCTCACTCGTCCTCCCCACATACTTTCATAGAATTGAAGTATTTCAAGCACTGGGAAACTCAGGCATTTATTCCAAAAGTGTTCCCTCCTGAGGATTCACTTTGATTTCTGAATCCATAGAGCAGCACCTCAACAGGAGCGCTCCGACTCCCCAGAGATACACAGGATTTGAAAGTCTGACTGACTTGATTTTTGAGGTTCAACCTTCCTGTTCGAATCTACTCACAATTGCAAGTCTTGCTCTTAATATGTTTGGGCAACTCCTCTTTTGGCAGGGCCTCGCTGCATCGCTGACATTTCCCAAAATTGTCCTTTTTATCACAATCCATCAACAAGTGCTCGGTCAGGCTTGCGATTTCCACCACCTGCAACAGGATGAGAGGGACCCAGAGGTTTTGTACTGTACAGAGTAAATAACGACAGAATTTTAAAAACTGCTTATGTGGTTTTTGGAAGTTAAATCTCACTTTCCAAAATGACAGGGAAAATGAAATTTTAATCCTGTTATTAATACAATTTATAACGCTGCTCTTTTCGAAAAGTGCTGCCCAAGATCACTCAGTTGTGTTCAGCATTCACCTACGTTAGTGTTAAATATCTTAGAGCACTTAGAGCACCTAGAATAACAACAGCTAATGTGTGGTAGTATCCCTAGGCAGTGTCTGCCTCACCTGTTTGCAGTGCTCGCATCTGGTCAGCATCGGGCAGTGTCTCCAGTAATGGAGATCCAAACCTTCCTCTGTGAAGGATTCGTCCCTTTCACCACAAAAAATACATAAACTAGGAAAAAAAAATACAAACATCAGTAACTTCACAGAGTGAAACTGATGAACCCTGGTTCTTGTGGTAGAAATTATTCTGAAAAATAGCTATTATCTTGGGAAACCTTATTTTCCCTATATAGTGCTGACCTTAGGATAGGGCATGAAAAGATACTATTATCATTTATGGTAAATACAACTATAAAGAATTTGTTTGTACAGAAAGACATAATTCCACAAAAGCACTGAGAACGGCTCACTGAAACTGGCTTTCACGGCCCCAGGATTTCTCTATGGCCTTATCCCACAATACACGTGAAAGCTAAAATATGTCTTTGCCTTATTTTATACCAGCAGCTGAACATCAAACTCTGGCAACTTCCTATCCCAAAAGCAACTGCTCAGAAAAAAAGTTCAAGATCACACTATCCAAGAACTTTAAAAAAATCACCATCTGGTATTGCCTGGTGATATTCCCAAATCTGTTAGAAAATATTTTCATTTTCATTGTTTAAACTCCAAAGGTATTAGCTTTGATCTACTGGAAAAATGTTATTAAGGTGATTAGCTTGCAGGTTATACTAAGTGCTTAAGGTGATTAGAAGCTGCTCATCTAACTTACTTATCCAAGTAATTTGAGACAGAGTAGTGATTATCTGGAATCTCTGCTGCTGCAGCCGGTGGGCTTTCATTTACCTGGTACCCTGTAAAAAGAGAACTATTAAAACCAAGATCACATTTTAATTCAGCTTTGTGCATGCCTAGAACTTGCTTCTCTGGATCCTAACAGTAAAAAGTCCTACCAGAGGCATACCATTGCCATACTGGTAAATGAGCACTGACAGACAACAGACCTGCAGGCAGCTGGGGGGAAACTACTGCTTTAGTCATCTAGTGAGTATTTATACACGTAGTAGATGATCTACCTCAGGTTGGGGAGAAACCCAAAGTGGTTTCAAGCCAAGACACACTCATTTCTGAGGAGAAATTACCTAGTTATCTGATGGCAAATTTTCTCCTGTGAAATGGTTATCTCTATGGCAAACTGAGACTCAGCCAGGATGATGCGCTCTGGTGTGACTTGAACTGGGTGCAGTCAATAATCCATTGAGTATCTGCAGTCTTTCAAAGACATCTTGCAATATTTCTACATTTCTTTAATACAATTTGAAATTACCTACCTTGATACTTTGGCTTGTGAAAATCAGATTCTTTCTCCTATTGAACAAAGAAATTTAAGTCAGAAATTTGCTTAATGACAGTGACTCTTCCCAGGGAGAAAGCTAACAGATTACATCCTGATTTTTCTCTGGAATTAAAAGCTTAGCAGCAGAGCCAATGCATTACAACATTTGTGCCTCTGGTCCTACAGCAAATCTCTCAGGTATTGAGACAGTGATCTTCTGAGGATGGGAAACAGCCCCACTTCCTGGCACCGGGGCAGCTGATTGCGGGTCTAAGGGTCAGATTTAAAATTTAGTGGAAGTGCAGCACAGCAGGCTTCTGGGGGGCCTTGGCACACCGTTCCTGTACTCTGGCTGACACAGACACACTCATACTTGTAGAAACACCCTGAAACTTACCTTATGATAGACAAAGCTGTTATAAAAAAGAACCCAAGTTTTATACTCTATTAGGAAAAACAACTCCCCAGATTTTAAGCTGGACTGCTGAAGGGGAAAGCCAGTCAGTGTGTGTTATGGAGTCTCTCCCCCTCTCTCAGGTTTTTTTTTCTGTTGTTGTTTTGTGGTTGGTTTTTTTTTTTTAATTTTATAAACAGAAACAGTAACATTAATTCTCTAAGCCTGTGATACCCAAGGAAAAAAAGGATTAAAAAAAGTAAAAATCAAAACCAGAACACCCTAACCTTTCCAGCTTGAACTTCTGCTTGTATCTCCCTCAGAGCTGCCAGCTGTCCTTGCAGGACTTTTATTTCTTCCTTCTTCTGTTTCTCTGCTTCTTTTGTCGCTGCCTTTCTCTGGGTCTGTCAAGAAATACTCTTTCAATTACAAAAGTTTTTGACCCATCTGTCATACAGAAGAGATTGCAAAACACATCAGCATAGAATAAACAGTGAATGCAGCATCAGAAATATCCTGCTCAGTGCAGTCACTGGTCTGTCACAGTAAAAAACCTCCCTCCTCCCAAAGTCCTCTGCATTAACTGGAAAGAAACACACACCATTTCCTCTGTGCTGACTGCTTCCAAGGCAAGCCAGCATAAAACAGTATTTGCCAAAATGATCGCGTATTATTTCCAAAGTACCACCTCCATATTCTTTGTAGGCTTTATTTCAAGAGTGAGCACATGTAATAAGCTGAACCCCAGCTTCTCACTCTCAGTAATGCCAACAACACGCCTTGAGATACTCTGCCACGTGTGCCATTCACCGCCTAGTACTGCCATGAAATCAGCCTATTTCTCAGAGCAATGCAAAGTTTAAAGTAGCTGCATATATTCTACCATCTCATCACGTACCCTGAGCTCAGCTTCAGAAAGTTTACCATCTATTTTAGTAAATCCATCAAAGAGTGTTTTATAGAGAACAGTCTTGCGAACACTGGCGTCATCGGGAGGGAGATACTCCAGCACAGCAGCCCTGTGCCTCCTGTACATATCGAAGATGATCCGCAACGCCACATCCCGAACCTCATAAACTCTGTGCTCCAAAGCTCCTGTTGCAAACTGAAAAGAAAAAAGCAAAATTATGCCTCTCTTTTCCCACATATTTTTTAAGGACTTGGTGATTAATCTTCAGATTAATCTTAACGCCTTCAGAGCCGGTGATCCTTTCTTTCTCTATTGACATCTTGCTTCCTCACAAAGTTGTGAGTTGCACCTCCAAGAGGCTCATAAATTCTCTTTAGCAATTCACCAAGCACCCCAAAACAGACAGACAAGCCTTAATAAAGCAGCAATAAAAACAAACCTCACATGCTGTGAACTCAGACTCTTACCTTCATGACATTGCTGATGGTAAAGCCAGAGTTCTCCATCCCCAGGTCCTTCAGGAGACGCTCCACTAACTCCACCTGACTCATCGCCACGTGTGTCGGGGAGTTGCGTTTTAAGGGTTGAACCAAATGAACTGGGATGATCTGAAGAGGTTTAACTTCACTACACAGTGCCATTTCCTACAAACGTACAGAAAGCCAGGGTGCGTTTAGGAATGTTAAATGGGGACAATTAACTGTCTTTGCAAAGTAGAGTTATTCTAAGTTACTTATAACAAGTTAAGTAAAAAGCAATAAGCCTTCTCTGAGGAGTAGCTGCTTATTTATTACTTTAGCAGCCAGCAGTTGCTTGCAAAGGCTTTAAGGAGAAGATTATACAGATGTTTGGTTGTTATCTTTGGCATCAGAGAGAAAGCTACTGAGAAATTGATAAAATCTTAGATAAACTCAGATGAGATGTAGAACTGGGTGTAAGAAAAACGTCAAGAACTCCATCTGACACTGAACTATATGAGAAGGAGGTAGATGAGAAGCATCACAAAGGATACAAATGCATCAGGATGGATTTCAGGAGTGCTTCAGAAGGCATGTGTCATCTTAGAATTTCTCATTTTTTCTATTTTGCAAAGAACCTTAAGGGCTAAATTCTGCTGTTATTCAAAGCTCAGTGTTTATTTCTTTGCAGGTTTAATAACCGAAGGCAGCCCTGCTCCCCGCTCCTGTCAGCGGACAGATGCTCAAGCAGAGGATGGTGTCCTGCAGTCTCTCCTCCCGAGGGCCTGCGCAGTTGTCACCGGGCTGCTTTGGACACACTAATTTCTAGAAATACCCAGCAACTTCCCTAGAGAAGTGCTTATTCAGGCAGTGTATCAGCTATTAGCAGCGATACAAAATAAACACATTTTCCTTCTCTGCAGGCCAGGTTCTGTTTACAAGAATACACTTGTAACCATTTCCGATTTCCTTTCTCATTCAATTACAAAATCTATTATAAACAAGCCAAGCAGCAGTAATAAAGTCACCAGTCACCTCTGGGGTTCCAGTGACACACCAGGCCACTTCACTCCGTAACGCTGTTAGGATTTTATTTATGTCCATAGTGAAAGAAAAGTCTTTTCCCTCCAGGTGTGGATGCAAGCGAGGGTAAGTGACCCAGAGCCAGGACCCACTCTGCTCCTGTGACCGATTTAACACATTTCCATGCACAACTACTGTTCTTCTTCTAAATTCTACAGGACAACAGAGCCTTCGTCAGCACTGAGCAAGGCATGGGCTGTGTCCTTAAAAATGGACATCTTTTCTATGCTTTTGCTAAGTTGATTTTCAAAAGTCGACTGTCAAAAAGGCAATGAAATCCCACCACAGGCCAAGGAGCACAATGTACCTTCCCGCTCTCAGCTCTGCACATCACCTGCAGCTAAGAAGAATACGAGTTACACATTTCTTGCTACGTCCCCACACTGTCCCCAACAAAGGTGCCAACACACTGCTAGAAAAAAACAAAGTAAAGATAGTAAATTGGTGCTACTGCTTTGCCTGCCATAAAATGCATAGTCCTTTACAGCAGCAAATTCTGGACTTGAAATCAAGCCTTTGTCCACCTACAATCTCTATGACATTCTTAATGCAAAACAATTTGAAGAGAAACACCTACCCGAATAAAGTTAGAAGCCAGAAGGCGAAGACGCGATGAAGAGTCTCCTGTTCTAGACAGCAAATCTGGAAGCATTTTTTCCACACAATGAGAAGTTTCTAGTTTTCCTAGTTTATGCTTTGGTATATATTGTGTAACGATCATTTTTAAAAGTTTCAGGGAAGCTTGAAAAACCTAAGTTAGAAAGAAAATGAAACACTGAACAAAAATACCACACAGATCCCTGTTTTCAGACAATATCATACAATCTTTTCTGTAGCTCCAAAGACCAGCAGCACCAGGAATGTGGAATTACAGTAACACTCTTGGTGGAAGCTACTTCAGATCTCTATCCTCCAGAAAACATGTTGCTAGGGCTTAGATGAAAGGCTTCAGAATTTGTTTTATAAAGAGTAACACAGCTCTTGATTTTTTTTCTTGTCTTCTTCCCCAAGGCTTACTTGAAGCCTAAGTCCCCTTCGGCTAACTATAGACTCTCAATATGGAAACTAAAAGTTATTTCATTACCAAATTTCAACCTTAAAAAAAAAGCAAAACCAAAGCCCACAAGGCTCAACCGCACCACGCATTTACTGCATCAGCAGTTGCTTCTGAAGCTCATTACTCAGCCCCGGACAGAATTTTCCGTGCTGCTGAATGCCCAACATTGCCCAGTCCTTGATGGTAACTAAAAGCTGACATTCCAGTTGGTTTGGGGTTTTGGGTTTCTTTTGTTTTGTTTTTTGTAAAACTTACTCAACAGTTTACAAACTATTTGTTTGAAGTATCTTAACCAGATGGTTCTACAATTTTGGCTGTTAGTTTTTCACGAGAGCATTTATCACCAAACACATCACAACTTACTGAGGACACTATGTCTTTGGTTGCCCTCCTCGCAAGAAAGATGGCAGCCCTCAGCATGTTCTTTAAATCATCCTTTGGGGTGTTTACTGACACTTCCAGCAGCTTCTTATATACCGCTAGTAACGCATCTTCTCGATAGGACCACGTTTTGGAATATGCTCCTGAAACCTGAACACAGAACCACTTCAGCTCTTAAAAGGCCAGCACTAATACTTCACTGTTTATTCAACATTTATACACAGAAATTCAAAAGAACATATGAACTTAAGCATGAAATCCCTAGGCGTTTCCTGCAGGAACCCAGCATTTATTAGAAGAGGTATTTCTGCACTTTTTTTTAAAAATGGTGAGTAAAACGGATTAACAAGTCAGGCTCAAGGAACCATTTCAGACACAGTAATGGTTTCTCTCCCTACAAAAGATCATTCACAGTGGAAGTTATGGGTATTCTGGTAGGGCCTGCACCCTAAAGCATCTGCTGACACTGCTTAATAGCTCATCAAGCAATTACTCATAAAAGCTGCAGCATCATACAAGCATTGAAAGCAGGCCCCCATATATTGAATTTTAATCTCAGATTCATAAGTAACGGCTCTGAACGTGTAAAAATCATATCAGCGGGTCCTTGTTGGCATATCAAATCAACTCAACACAAGTGACAGCAATCTAGGAGTTTATTGTGTTGTTCTTTACCAAAGCTTCTCCGAAGACCTCAATAGCGGGGCTGGCCTCCCTCAGCGCCTTCTCCGTCAGCGGTTCTGGCTCCCCAGTGATGCCCCTTCTCGGGGTGTCACCGACGTCCTCTGCAGCCATCGGCGGCTCAAGGTAGGCAACTGCTTCAGCAGGCTGTTTGCAGAGAGCTGGAAGAGGTCTCTCATCATAAGGTAAAAGTTCAACCTAAGAGAGAAGATAAAATGTGCTATTCTAGAAATGACTTAGATGTAAAGTCATTTCACTGCTAATTGGATTAACCTCAATGCAGGTTTTCCCCCCCCGTCAAAGCAATATCCCTTCACAATGAAGTACAGATGTTGAAGTTCCCATAATGACATTGTGAAGAAATGGCATCAGTGCCTGTGAATAAAACTTATTTCTTGTCTACAGAATGCAGTAAAATACACACAAAATGCCTGTTGTGGAAGTGCACACATCTAGAAAAGAAACCACCTGTTGGTAGGAGGCCAGCAAGTCATAAAGCTTTAGCTGTTAAATTATCCCATGGGAACATCCTGTTAAGAGAGAATCCGACTGCTATCAGTGCCAGCACAAGTCTCCCTTAGCTTCAAAACCTGAACATCAAGCTAACTAGATACCATCTAGACCTCTCTTTAGACAGAAACCCAACTCTTAACCTACAGCCACATTCCAACAAATTCCCTTGCTGCTGTGGATTCACCCAACATGATCCCTAAGGAGATTTATTAAGCCATTAATGGAGCAAGCAGAATTCAGCTTACACTGTATCAGCCACGTTACCCCCAATTAGTCATTTCATGTCTATTTGCTTCCCTTCATCTATTTGTAAATCAGGTATAATCCACTTTTGCCTTAATCTCAATGGACATTTGTAAAAGCTTCCAAAAAAAAAAATAGGAAAGAGCGAGGCCGATGCCAATTACTGGATGGGCACTGCTCAGCAACAGTCAGTCAGACAGTACACAAACCATGACAATAATGACCCAAGACCTTGCTGTTCTGGAAGGCTGAACACAAGACGATCTGCTGTGACAGGTTTCTGCAGTGACAGAGGTAAAATACTCACATTTTTCTTGAGAAACACTTCCCTGGAGGTTGTGGGATGAGTCACAGGAGGAGGGGACGGATGGGGAGCAACGGGCTCAGCAGAAGGGGGCTGTGCTGCTGGCTGCTCTTCTAGCAAAGGCTCTGCCTTCCACGTCTCTTCTTTTTGTGGTTCTGTGTGCTCAGAGGGAGGTGAATTTGTAGCTTCTGTGCGCTGAGGGTTGTCAGTATAAATCATAGACTCCAAAGGCAATTCAGGTGGTTTTTGAATCTGAGAAAGGGAAGATTTTGTAGAGCAAAGCTAACAATGTACTAAAATGACAGTTAATACAGCTACAGCTCTGAGAGTCAATGACATTCTGCTGCTTTCAAGTAAGTATCAGACCTCATTTACAGACGTGTAATCATTTCCATGGGATGCAGCTTTATGAAAGAACTGGAGAATCATTCTGTGTGGATGTGTCTGTGGTGAGATTATAAAGCTTCCCATTCTGAGAACAATATAAAACTCTATTTTATCCTGTTAAATCTGTATGGTTAGCCATGATGCCAGAATAAGCCTGTTATACCCCTTCAAACTACAAGAAAATATCATACAAGTCTGCCTTAGGTAGCCCTGAAATCATGCAAAACATCCAGGATTCTAATGTCATTTGTCAAAGACCTCAACAGTTTGATGTAATGTAATTCACAGAGAATTAAGTATGTTCATGAAGTGCCACGTGCAAGTCTTTGGTCAGGGAAATCCACAGTCCAAACAGAAAACTTTAAATCCATATGTAATTGTCATAAAACACGTGTGCAACAACTCTTATTCCCTGAATTTATCGTGGTAGCTCTGCTATTTCTATTTACAACAACTGCACGATAAAACCTCCTGGATTGGGAGTAAGAGTACCCACCATCAGCTCTGCATCCAGCAGGTCGTGGAGCTCCAGCTGCTGGTAGACCTTCAGGCGATACGCTTCCATTTGCTGCTTCTTCTTTTTAGCAAGATCGTAATCCTCTTTCTCTACAGCGCAGCGCTTCTCTACCTCATACCGGCCAAGCCGCTCCCCCACCTAGAAGACGGAATAACGAGCTAGTTTGGAATCACACTACTGGACATTTGTATATGTTCCACTACTTCCAGCCAAGTTGTTAAATCAAGCTATCAGATTTTAAAATTACTGTTTTGAAAATATACTGGCAATCATTATGATTCCACATGAATGCCAGGGTCCCTGATGGACTCCTGAAACACCGTCTGGCTTAAGAGACAAACGGTCTCTCAACAATACCTTCTGCAGGTCAGCGATGGCTTGTTTGAGTTTCTTGGCGTAGTCGTAGCGCTCATGATGGGCAGCTTCGCGCTTCTTCTCATCCAGTCTGCGTATTATCTGAGCAACTTCTGGGTCCTGGTACATGTCAAAAGCCAGATCATCCAGAGGTGAAATGGCGTCAGGTTTCCTGAAGGTATAAAATGGGTAAAATAAACTTTCAGCTAATCCAAGATAGACCAGGCTGAGCATAGATCTGCTCTTTCACAAGCAGGGAACTAACAAAATCCAGAGACCGAGAACTACTTTAGACTGAGCAGGCGTTTTGCCAGGGTAGATGCAAAAGAATATCCTTACCCAAGGTAAGTTCCATCCAAGGCAGGATCATCTGATTTAATTCCTAAGTAGTGGTCTATCAGCTTCTCTCTGGAAGACTTTGTAGGGGAGGAAAACATATCTTAATGCACATTCATCAAGCGTGTGTTCAGGACAGAAATTCTGACTCGCCACAACCACCAAACACTACACAGCTTATAACAGTTATGCTTTGGGGCATATTGAAATTTGGAGAGGCTGAAAGTGCGAATGTTCCAATTGATTATGGTTTATTTTTTGTACCCACAAATTAGGCTCAATTTTTGAGAGCTTTCTTGCTTCGAGGTAACATAAAAAATAAAATAAAAATCAATACCTGGCAGCTCTGCTACAGCAGAAAACTAGAAGAAAGATGCGCTCCATTACCCCAAACCCATGTGGCAACAGCAACGAGAGCGGGATGCTTTGCACTTACGGTGCTATTGCTGTCGTCGCTGTAGTCTGCTGGGTCCCCAATGATGTTTATAGCTACCAGGGCAACCTGGGATAGATTTGAAGAAAATGTATAAGCATAAGGTCATTACTTTTTCCATAACTTATGAAATCTGAAACAACAAAAAAATGGACCAAAAAACAGTACAAAAAAAAAAAAAAAAGAATAGGGCCTGTGGTCTCTGGGGTGGTGTGGAAGCAAAGAAAAGCACCAAGTGCTAAATGTACTTCATGCTTCATTAAAAATTGATTACCCAATCGACAGACCACATTGCAGAGTCATCAGTCGTTCCCTTTTCTGCTCTGAGATTGAAGTGAGAAAAGTCACTGCAGAATTGGGGCAGATATCTGTTTTTTCTGTATGGGGATGCCTGTACAACACCTCCACTTAACGCCACATCAGATCCCAGAGACCAGAAGTGATTTTCTAGCTGCTCTCAGAGGAGAGACTTTGTCTCCAGCACAGAGTCTGTGGTGCAGCCCAGAACTCAGAATGAAAGGCAGTTACGGAACGTGCACTTGACTCCTTTGCTCTGGATGAGCTGCATGCACTTGGTCATGATTCCAAGTCACTTATAACCTCTTATTTGTATTTTCTGTTTTAAAAGAAAACAATAATAAACCCAGGAGCTTTCAACCAACATTTTCATCTTCTACAAATCAAGGGAGCAGATTCTTATGCCTGTTCTGTACTACTGAAACGTCACCTAGATTACCAAGCAAGGACTCTTGAGCCAACTTACCTGACCATATAAGTTGTATTTATTGACATAATTTTTATGGAAAATCAGCTTCAGGTACTGGCCAACTGCATCCATATACACAGATTTTAACTCTCGTGCTTTGAAATCAGTCTTTTCATTGTCTGAGAGAGGGACATAACTGCGAAGGAAAACGTAACAAGTAAGCAGGGGAAATGTACAAACGCACAGCTATATCTTTGCCCCTCAGGCTGGTACTTTGATAAGGTTCAAAACACCCTCATAACTGAAACAACGCGTGCTGCCATCCGGCAAGTGTTCCTCTCCATCGCGCCTCCTACACCTATGTCTTCAGCTTTGTTACAGATCTAAGCAAGCACAGAATCTCTTTACTGCTTGCAGCAAAGCGTAGCATTTTCGCGGGCAAAGCATAATGAGTATTATTGCCTCCTGAAGCCTTTCTGATTAAGGTAGGAAACCCATTTAGAGCTTTCTGACTTACCCTAGTCTGTGAAACCTCTCTGACTGATAAGGAGCAAAGTATTCAGGCAAGCTTTCACTGATGTAGAACTCAATTTTGCTTGAAATCATGTACTGGTGAGCAAGCAACTGCAGTTTTCTTATTCGACATCTCTCCACCAGCTGCAGAACAATTTCCTGCGGATACTGACAGAGTCTGAAAACATACACAATCTCTGAACCATCTTTTTAAAGATGACTGCACTTCCAACTTGAGTAACATTTAATTATGAAACTTTCCACAGTTATTATAGTTTAATTTAGTATTAGAAATATTGTAAAAAGAAACCCAAGAGTAGAGTAGAAACAATCTTTATTTCACCACACACATGTGTATGTTAAAGTGTCCATACATTTCTAGGGGATGTCCTGAGAAGGCTGCATTTTTAAGACTAAGCCAAAGCAGTTGCAAACTCCAGGAAGACTGACAAGAACGAAAAATAGTTTCCTTTTTTTCTTTTTAAAGGACTATATTTAAATGCAATGTGATGCCTTTAGGTGGTAACCAAGGCACTTTTTCCCCCAGGATGGGAATTAAAGTCACTTTCCTGGTTTTATAATCAGTTTGGTCTGGGATGCTGTTAACTCCTCTGACCCTGCATGGAACATCTCCCACGCATTGTAACCCCGGTGTCTCAGAGCCGTGCACATTCCCCCCCCTGGCAGTACCTGGGCGATCGCCATCCATTCACCGTCGGCGCGTGAACCATCAGCTCTTTTGCGCTGAAGCCATCTTCATGTCCCGATGAACTAACGACGATAAACCCGATCTTGTGCGGCATCCTGCAGAGGCGAGCGAGTCAACGCAACGATGCTTCAAGCTTAAGCTCGTCCCTGGAAGGACAATAAAAGAACACTGAAACACTTCAGCCACAGAATTAAATGCTGCGGTCCAAGAAGTCAGTTGATGATGACTGCAACCTAAATTTTCTACAATTAATATTGGCAACGTAAAGCACACCGTGTTCTTATGCTGAGCATTTTATTAGTACTTGGTGAAATGAGGGTTTAGCCAACTTGTACGGCAGTCTGCCAATAAACTCAATTAAATCTGCTAATCCAACACAGGACTTGAGACTGTATGAGCTCCAATACGCACACAAGAGTGACCTGTACTGTCCTGTGTATGCTTGAACCCAAGGAAAAAAAAAAACAAACAACCAAGGACAGGGTGAAATTCGCCAAAAGCCAGCACCTTTCCACAGCCCCACACACGCCCGGGCTGCTGACAGGGACAGCAACGCCCGGCAGGACAAGCACAGCCAGAGACCACCGCTACCCGCCGTGCTGCGGTGATATTATGGCACTGATATCAGCCCTCTCCCTCCCCTCCCGCAGGCCCAGCCCCGCCGCTTCGCCTCAGCAGGCGGCAGCAGGCCGCGGCGGCGCCCCGCAGGCCCCGCAGGGCTCATGGCGCCGGCTCGAGGGAACGGCCAAGCCGCCGACAGAGCCGCCCTGGACGGCGGCGGCCTGGCGGGGACCTCGGGGGAGGCTGGCCCGGGCGGAGGGGAGAGAAAGGGAAGGGAGGAGGGAAGGGAACGCCGAGCCAGGCCTCACTTGCCTCAGTGCGGCCCCATCGCCGGGTCTCATGGCAACGCCGCGCCCGCCGCCGCGCATGCGCGTCCGTCCCTCCGCCCCCCCCCGGTGCCTCCCCTCAGGGCGCATGCGCGGCCCGGCGGCGCCAGGGCGGG
>JAOXJM010000008.1:884726-899395 GCA_026413425.1 Tringa solitaria | reverse complement strand
CCCCCCCTCAAACCGCAGGTGCCAGCGACATCGAGCGGTTCCTGGCCGCCTTCTCCAGCCAGAGAGATGCGGTGGTGGAGGCAGCACGGCAGCTGCTCTCCGGGGAGCGGGCCCCCAGGAGGCAGAAGCTGCTGGCGGATCTCATCCACAACCTGAGCGAAAACATCCTGGCCGAGGAGAGGGCCGACGACGAGAAGTGGTTTGAAGGTGCGTTCTGTCACCCACTTGGGGGCAGCAGGTCTCAACCTGCTCAAAAGAGTCACTTCTGTCAGTTCTACTGTTCCTAAAGAAAAGTAGTTTAAAAATCTGAGAGTCCTTCTGGCCGGTGGGATTTGGTACCTGGTCCATTAGGTTAGGGGATTAGTTATCAAATGACCATGTGTTTTTAAGTTTCTTTTCACAATCTCTAGTGTTCTGTATATGGACATTAACAAGAAACATTTAAGAACTATAACATTTAAGAAACATTTGAGAACTAGTGCTCTCACAGCAGATGCTCTGCACAGTCCTTTTAAGTGCCAAGACTAGGGAAGTCTTGAACCAGTAAAATAAAAATGGGAAAGAAAAAAACCTCCGTGCATAGTGAGTTGGTGAAGAGAGAAATTCCCAGGCAGGCAGATGCCCAGCACTGAGAGTCCTGAGTTACAACACGATCTAACTCTCTTTAGGTCTGGAGTCTCGTTTTAAGAACAAATCAAGCTACATGCGGTACAGTTGTGAGAGCAGAATACGGAGCTACATGAAAGAGGTAAAAGCTTCTGTTAAGTAACTTATTTTCAAGCTTGCAGTAAAAATAATCCTGTGACCACATATATATCAAACGCTTTTATAGTGCAACAAACTGATAGCAGAAAAGAGCCTTGGGCTGCTCCAGGCACCAAGGAATGATTGTTGGGTTTTTTTTTCCCCCTCCAGGTTAGTAGTTTCATTTCAAATGTTCACCCTACAGCAAGAGACGCGTATAAAGGGATAATTGACCTGATGGCGGAAAAACTGAAATCCGTGAAATATAACGGGTGCTACTTTGACAGAAGGGAGGAGGAGGAGGAGGCCCGCCTGTGCACGCCGGAGGGGTGGTTCTCCTGTCAGGTGAGTTCAGCCTGCTCTAAAGCAGAGGGTCTTGGTTCCCACAAGTGGTGACACGTCTTGCAGTGACGTTGGAGGAAGGGAACGGTTCCCTGGGTGGTGCAGAGAGCAGTGTCAGGTGTGGGGCGATGCCATAGCAGGCGTGATGTCCCTGTGGTCAGTCGGAGCAGTGGGCTGACGAGCAGCACCCCTTTCACTGCAGCCTCTTGTTTCCCAGGGGCCTTTCGACAGAGATGAGTGCCCGTGTAAGCATTCCATCAACCCCTACAGCAACAGGGAGAGCAGGATCCTCTTCAGCACCTGGAATCTGGATCACATGTACGTACAGAGGATTAATCCAAACTTAGTGCTTTTGTGCCCTTCATCTGAGGCAGGAAAGGTAGAGCCATTGAGTCTTTACACCGCGCAGTCAGCTCCGCTGCGAACAGTGCCTTGTGATAAAGGATGCTCAGATGCTGCAGCTGTTTCTGACAACATAAAATCCCGAAGACAGATTATAATGCCGCCTCTCATTAGCTGCTTTGCTTCCCTTCAGATTTCCTTTGTATGGAAACATTCCCCCCCTCACCGCGCTCTCCTTTGTGAAGGCTCCTCTCTGGCAAAACCCCATTTTCAGGCATTGTCTGTTTGTGAGGCAAACAGCGTTTGCTAAACTGATTTCCTCAGGAAAACAAATTAATCATAAACCTAGTTATGGTGAAAGAATTCAAATTCTGCCCAGCTCTAAAAGGGAGATGGAGACTTATGAAAAAACTTTTGATGGCAATATTGTTTTCTCTTTTGTGTATTGAAGAATAGAGAAGAAACGTGCTGTCGTCCCAGAACTGGCAGAAGCTGTCAAAACACGAGATGGGAGAGAAGTGAACTGGGAATACTTCTATCAGCTGCTGTTTACCGTGGAGAATTTAAAACTTGTACATATCGCTTGCCATAAGAAAACCAATCATCATCTCAGCTGTGACAAAGCTAAAATTTACAGGAAAGGGAAGCAAAACCACAAGATTTCATAGCGCTATCCCTAGGAGTGAGTCCTGCTTTTTTCAAAATTGTGTCACTTGGTATCATTTTCAAATAGCTCGAGTGTCTTACCCAAAAGCTTATTTAGGAGTCCCTGGCAAAAGAGACTTTGCAAAGTGATTCAACTGCCCTCTCATGACACAGACATTCCTATCGTGCCTCGTTCTGCTCTCCTGCCTTCTCACTGACTGGAGCCTTCCTCAGATCGTGCCCTGTCGAGTGCGATAAAATACAGCTGTGAGTCAGGGTATGAAGATGAGGCCAGAGGCTGGTGCTGGTTACACCCTACGATCTCTCTCTTGCCGTGGGAAATGTAGGCCCCCAAAATCACAGTGCACAGAAATTAAACTCGGACAAAACATTCCTTAAAAACTAATCTGAGAGCACTTGCAGATTTGTATTTCGCTGAGAATTAGGCCAAACAAAGAACACTTCAGGAGAATTATTTTGCTCTGTGCCAAACACCTGCGCTTATTCCTGACCACCCTGTTTGCTGCTGCTTTAGACCTGCGTCTCCTGGAAGGAAGAATAAGGCCAGGGCACAGCTTTGCTTTTACCTCTGCTCTCTGTCAGCTTTCCCATTGATTTCCCTCTCCTTTCAGACACTTTCTGCCTCTTCAGCTTGAGTTTGCTTGAAGCAGTACAAGCAAGGATACTGTGTAATAATCATGTTTACCTGCTACTTCCGAGAACGGGGCTTCTGTAAAACACTTCCTACCTCAGGTAACAAAATACAAATGGGTCCATTTTTACTTGATTTTTTTAAAAATACCTGCTGATAGCAACTGAACTTTTAGAGACTGTCAGTGTGACACACATTTTTTTTTAAATAAAAAAAAATGACCACCGTCTTTCCGTGTGTGTACGTGGAGGCAGAGGAGCATGACTGGTCAATGAGGGATAACAGCACAGCCAGTACCCACCAGAAGGGCTGAGGACAGGGAAAGGCGTTTATGAACAGAGGACTAATTACCAACTGCTCTGCAAAACCACATCCTTCTACTCTAGGGAAAAGCCCTGTTTTCCCCACATCACTGGTCCTCTCCTAGCCGGGCAAATCCAGTTAGTGCACACAGAACTGCGTTAGACAGTCCCGCTGTGCGAGCTGTGACTTACCAGGATCACGGAAGCACGGGAGCTCTGATTTACTTTAAACTACAAACTCAATTCCCCTCCCAAACATTTCAATGTGAAAAGTAAGTAGGAGCATTTTAAATACAGGATTTCTAATATCCACGCATTGAATTGATCCTTCCAGATTTGCCTTACCCAATCCCTGCCATTGGTCACCGCGCTGGTGTAACACCAGGGAAGGCACCTCAGCCACGGTTCTGGTGACAAACACAGTGACATCCCTACAGCACACTTCCTACAAACTGCAAATCACCATTTTGCAGAGTGCTGAAACTAAAAAGAGTGACTGTGTGTGAAGAAGTAGTTGCTAGAAAGAGAGGGCAGCAAATACGGCATTTAAGAAAAGCTGGAAGAGCTCCTTCAAGATGGAGTTGTGCTGAAAACCATGAATATGCTATTAAAAAATTAGATTTTTCTGTGTTACAGAATTAGAGCGAAAAGGAGCCAAGAAATATCGTTGACAGAAACAATGCATCAGCTGGAGTGGAAATGTGAATAAATTAACATGTCATGCATATACAATTTGTTTGGCTTACAACTTTTGAATGTTTAACAGGCTATAGCTGTAGAAATTAATATTTATTTAAACCATCTGCTGATAACATTTTCTCTATATTTTTAGAAATGTAGAAGAAACTATTTATAACAATAAAGATCTGGAAGCTTATTGCATAATCACACTTTCAAAGTATTACCATAACCATAGGGTGAGTTTACAGTTCCCACAATCATCTGAGGTTGCTCACTATTTTCTAAAAACACAGGCCAGAATAACTGATTTGGTAGATTGACCCGTATCCTCAGGAATCGATACCTGTTCATCTACTGATCAAGTCCAACACCGAGAGATGCTTTATCGCCACCAATGCATTTGTTTACAAAATTCTTACTCGTAACCAATGGAAGTCCACGAAAATACTGAAGGCAATGCTTGTGGCTGCTCTGGTGGGAGAAGGAAGCCGTGGGCTTTGTGTGGTGGGTGTTCAGAGAACTGACTTGCAATAAAAACGTACTGAACTTCCCCAGAATAACACCACAACTCACGGTGACATCCACATATTGAGTTCTGCTGCAGAACTGCATTTTAGAGGTGCAATTGGTGCTGGTTGAGATGTAAACGATGCGACACAGGTTACACAGCAGAGCCCCGCGTGTCTCTGTGCCGGGTACCCAACTGCCTGCACTCTCACTGCATTCCAGCTCGATGCCACAATGGCAGACAGCTCAGAATTAGAAGAAAAAGGACTGTGTTTCAACATGGGTCTCTTGGCTACTTTTAAAAAAGGAGTGACACCAAATGTTCACCCTAGATATGGGCTCAAATTTTAAAAAAAGCAGTAAGAATTTCTATTTTCCCTGTTGTTTTTTTTTCTAAATATTAATGGCAAAATGATAAATTACAATTTATTCCCAAATCACTGAAAATTCAGTCAGTCTTTGCCTCAGATGACCATGGGAGAATGCTGTATCTGCCAATTCCAGAAAAACAAACTCTGCCTGTTCTCTCCGAGAAAAGGCAAACGCAGACACCTTCTGTCAGTGACACAACCAGACATCGTTACGTGGTTGCAAAGGAAAAGAAAAAAGGTTTTGTTTGTTTACAGTTTGTTGTTAGACAACATCCTCTTCCTCCTCCTCCTCCTCCTTTGCAATGAAATGCAGCCGCCGGAATTCTCGCCTGCTCATCGTTGTGGTGGGGAGCGGAACCGGCGGGAGATCCTTTAGGAGAAAGACACAATCATTAAGGGAAGTCTGTTGCAGCAAACGGTAGATCTGCTGCCTCTTCAGCAGTTCCTGTACTTCCACAGTGGATTCCAGGCACCACCACACACCTCTGCGCCTGGAAGCGGTGGCATAAACCCACAGCCAAAGCCTGAACTCGTCACAGCTCACGGTCCAAGCAAGGGCTGGCAGATTCAGAGAGGGTAAAGGAGGAACAAATCCTCACCACTCACGCTAAATACCAGCCATGACTCCTGCTAAATACTAATCCTCATGAAATGCCTGAAAGAAGGCGGCATTACTTGCCCAAAGTCACACAACGTTGAAGGCAGACCTGGGATTTGAATTTAAAGTTCTGGCCCTTGATCAGTTTGAAAACAGAGGTGGCCAAAAACCAAGTTGCCATTCCAAAGAATTACAATAAAGAACCAATGACCAGTGAAAAACTATTTTGACAGAATAACACTGTGTCAATAATACAGCTATCTATGAGTAAAAATATCTGTTTTATGGAATTGGACTAAACAATCTAATTAAGAAGGATTCTACATCTGAAATTAACTTGGCTGGGTAATTAATTTCATCTCCTATTGAGACAATTCTATCTAGGGGACAGGGATAGGACTCCAGATATCTCCCAATACTGGTCAAGTTCCCCTACAGCTTTGAGGGCAGTGTAATGTTGTTTAAAGATGGGAGACTGAAGTGGAACAGAGTCTGTAAAGTGCGAACTGACTCATCTCACCTGGATGAACTCCACGTCCCCAAAGAACCGATCCACTGGCATTGGCTGGTTGCTGTCTTCATCCAGGAAAGCGCTATTGTCTAACTGTAATGGCTTCTGCGGGGGATCTCCGTCCTCCAGGCTGGAGCCCTCCGAAAGGGCACTCTCACAGCTGCTCTCCTCCTCCGGGCAGACGTGATTGTGGAGGTTTTCATTGCTGCCCGTTTTTGGTGGAGAACTGCTCGATTTCACTGCACATGGCTCCAAAGAAACACTGTGCTCCTTTTCCTGTTTCTCTGTATTAGTCTCTGGAACGCTTTTATGTTTTTTCTGTTGAATTACATTGCAGTCTCCTGGTTCTTCTGAACATTGATCCCCATCAGGTGTTTCAGGCGTTTCCCCCAAAGCAGCACTTCCATGTGTAAGTCCTTCTAGTTCTGATTTTACTAGACTGTTTTTTTCACATTTTAGTCTCTTTGAGGGTCGTCTGTCAGACGCTTTGTGTGAAGAAGTCTGTTAAGAAAAAAAAGATAAGATCCTAAAGCTCACGTGAAATACATAAAGTCACCAGATCTCTTTAGTTGCAAGGCTCACGTGGAACAAAGTTGAGCGGCACCGTGATCCAAAGCTGCATCGTTAAGAAAAATAATCAGTAGAAAGTGCACATGGAAAGAATAGAAGAGGAGGAGATAGCTCATGCTAAATCACAACGTACAGCCCATTACCCGTGGAAAGCTGCTTCTCAAAGTATAACCTGGCACCGTACGTGGCTAATCACCACTTTCATGTTTTCTTAGGGATGCTGTGGATAGGAATTAATGTAGCAGAACGAGCTGCCGCCCGGTGGAGCAGAGGGTCCCGCCGCTGGCTGCCGGCACCGCACAGGGGCCAAGGGCCCGCCATGGCCTTCTCACGGCGTTAAGTCCCCAGCCCGGCCCCGCCGCACACGGACATGCCCCTGCCGCCTGGTTTTGCCCGCAGGCGTCTAACAAAGTGGCGAGAAGGCAGGAAAGGCGGAGAATTTACTTAATTCTGCACCTAATTCCCTCACGGTGACGCTCAGTTTGTAGCGGTTAATGACCAGCCACCCCTCGGCCCCCTCCCCGGGCCCAGCCCGCCCCGTCCCCGTCCCTCCTACCGGGCTCAGCCTCCGGGGGCCGCCCCGCTCCTGGCGACGGACGCCGTCCCCCGCGGGCTCAGGAGAGGCGGTTGCCGGGCTCTTAGCCTCCGGAGACCTCTTCGCACAGCGCCCGGGAGGCCGCCGCCGCCGCCGGCCTGACAGCGCCGAGCCCTGGGGCTCGGTGCGGCTCCGGCCCGCCGCCCGCTTCGCCGGGCCGCCCGCCGCCATCTTGGGGAGGGCGCGGGAGCCCGCGCTCGCCATCTTGTGGAGCCTCTGGCGTCAGGGGCAGGCGGCCCTTGCTGTCGCTTTTCTCCCCCGCGTACCGGGCGGGCAGGTGGGCTCTCCCCGCCGAAATGACGGGCGAAGGAAGGCTTCGTCCCCGCTGGGTAGTAGGGAGAGACGAGGTCTGGGCAGGGAGCCCGCCTCAGGCCCTGCTGGAAGCAGGGCGGCCAGCCCGGGCCCACCACACAGCCCCAGACCCCGGGTTTGGCCTACAGGTAGCATTAAAAGAAGCTTTAGCAACGTGAAGACAAAGGAGCTTGCCTCCAAATCTCCCAGATGGGGGGCTGCCTGGGGAAAGAAACCAAAGAAATTCTGCCTGATAGCTGTATAGGTTATAAGCGTTTCCGATCTTTTGTTTCCCATTGTGACTTCCTTCTGGAGAACACTGGCTCTGGTTATAGGATCTGCGGTCGGGGAGTTATTATTCAGATATACCTCTCAGTTCATTTCCACAGCCCTCAGGGAACAAATTATGTCAGTAACTCCAATCCCTCTTTAACTTCAAGGACTCTGATGATAGTAGATGAATTTCTGTGTAGCAAAGCAGCCTGACACCTAGATTTAAGTATGTAATTATCTATTTTGCCAGGGGAGGTGATGCAGCACGCTTGCCCGTTTGGAGAAATTGTAGGTCCTGACGGCCCGTGCCGGAGGAGGGAGCCCAGCACCACCACCATGGAGCCCAGGGGCTCCATCCATTGCGTTAAACTACAGCTCTTTCTGCTGTTAATTCAGTGTTTTGAGGACGCTGTGGGGATTTTTATAATTCTGTCCGGCTGAGGGCACAGGAGCTTGTTTTTCTACAGCAGCCTCTAATGTTTCTGCTCATCACAGAGCCGTACCACGGGGCTTGGTGGTGTAAGGATATTACCTGTGCTCCTCAAGCCAAGGGAGCTGATAAAACGCTTGTCCATTCATTCTGCGCTTAAAAAACATGAACAACAAATTAAATCGCAGAAATAAGTGGCAAGAATATGCCTATGGGAATATTCAAGTAAGACATTTTTTCTCAAAAGCATAAAGTCTCCCAGTTAAGTGGTGGAGGCTGGGAGACATCGCTCTGCAATTTCCCTGGGTGCTCAGGGGTCCTTCTGTGCTTTGTTCTCTGGCTGACATAATTCACATTCTCCTCCAAAAGCTTCTCGACTCGCTCCGCTTTCTCTCAGCACTGTTGCTCGCGGCCATGGAATACAGATGATTGTTTTTATTAGGCAGTGAAAACTTATACTGTCTCGTAAACAGCAGAGGACTAGAACTGGCGGAAGAACAGCATTTCTGCAGCTGGAAAACTTGGTGGTGGTTTCAATTTCCCCAACAAAGTGAAAATAGTAAGAAAAATTGAATTTTGAAGATTTGAATAAATGCTTTTCACAAGACTATGTGATTTTCGTTTTTTGTGCTGCTTTGTAAAGTTGATGTGTGTGTTTCAGAGAGGCGAGGGCAGGGGTGGCCGAGCCCTAAGCAGCCTGGTGGCCTTTGGTGGCCCAGCACCTTGTGCAGATGAAGCCATGACGCTCCCTCCTGAAGCTCTGGAATTACCCTCACCCCATTCTCCCTTAGAACCACGTTACTTTGGGGGGAAATGGTGGCAATTTCACCACTGCAGATGTTGTCGCGTTCTCCGAAGTGTGGCTCTCAGAAAACAGGGGCCGTGCAGCGCAGAGAGCACCCCGGGAGGGGAGACACCCCCCCGAGAGCAGCCCCCGTCTCCACTATTGACATTAAGCACACATTCCCACGTAAAAAGAGGAGTTATTTTCAACAACATTAAAAAGTGGCGTTTATTAGTATGTGTTGTCTAAGCGGGCAGGCAAAAGAAAAAAAAAAGGAAAAAAGGTTTTGTGAGCTGGCTGGTTTTTGCGAGAGCTGCGGGCGGGTATGAAGCAGCAGCTGATGAGCTGATTGAGCAGGAAGGGAGGCTGGGGCTGCGGAGCTCCATGTGTAAATTAGCTCCTCGCAGCTCCTCGTCTCTGCGCCTGTCGCTCGCACCACTGTCCCTGTCTGTTAGAATCCTCCCGGCTCATTTGGCTGAACAGCAGTGACACGCCAGGGACGGCAGCCAAAAAAAATTGTTGCCCGTAAACACCGCTGGCTGTTAACTGTTGAGTGAGGGGTCTGTCAGAGCAGGGAGGCATCCAGGAGAGCTGGCTGGGCTTTTCCTGATAAAGGAGTTAATTTTAGTTAAGATGGGTGAAATCTGGGTTCTTTCCCTCAAGTTTTGAACTTTTTAGCTGCTGTCAGACGTTGTCGTACCAACCCAGGTAGTGACAGTGAATATTGAACCACCAATTTTCACAGAATCACAGAACGGTTCGGGTGGGAAGGGACCTTAAAGAGCATCTTGTTCCAACCCCCCTGCCCTGGGCAGGGACACCTCCCACCAGCCCAGGTTGCTCCAAGCCCCCTCTGACCTGGCCTTGAACCCCTCCAGGGATGATGCTTTTGGGGCTCCCCGAAGCACTGGATGCATTCCCGATGGGTCGATATCCCGGCTGGAACCTGAACGCTGCTGTCTCTGCTCCTCTCAAACCGAGTAAGACCTTCATTGTCATTACCGAGGAGTATTCGCACCAGGAACCAGAGAGCCCTGACACAGAAATAACAGGGAATTTATGACACATAATGAAACTTTATGCTTGCCCTGTGAGAAATCTCCTTTTGAGTCTTATTTTAGATTTCTTTCTAGTATCTTATCAAGAGCTGAATGTGGAAAGCTGGTATCTGAAGAAATTAATTAGCACGACTGAGGCTTTGCAAGAAAGAGCAGCGAAGAGAAAAACTATGAAATCCATTAATAAAAAACCTTAAGGGACATCTGAGAAGCGGAGAACACAGAGAGTGGGTGTTGCATTGGGGGTCTGTCGTCCTCGCCTGGCGGGGGGGCTGCCTGGCACCCACCTCCCCGTGACGGGCACGGCGGGAGATGCGGGACCCCTGCCCAACCAGATTTCCCCCTAGAGATGCAAATCCCGATTTTCATAACAATTTTTAGCGCTTCCATGGCAAATCCTTCCCAAAGCACTCCACAAGCGAGGGATTGAGGGCTCCCGCTTTGCCCAAGGTTTTACCCTTCCAGAGACCTTAACTGCTTGGAGCAGCGCTGATTTCCGGAGCGTTCCCCACGATGCCGGTGACTCTCTCCCAGCACGGAGCATCCCGCCGAGCCCCAGCCGTTCCCCCTGCTCCCGGAACCTCCTTACACGGGCCGTGGGGGCTCACCCTCCCATTGGAAACCAGCAGCTCCCGCAGATCTTTTCCTGACTCAATTTCATAGTTGCTTTAACTGCAGCCGTGCACGCACGCAGCCTCTTCCCACCGCCTTCTGCTCTCCCCCCTGGCTGTTGCTGCAGGGATGGTGGTTGAATTTACATCAGATTTAGCACTGATTTTGCCGTGATTCGCGGCCCCGGCCGCCGGACGCTGGGGGTCGGTGTGAGACCGGTGATGGGAGCCCCGGTGGCTGCGGGGGGCAAGGGGCAGTGCTCGGGGGGCCACAGGGGTCAGAGAAAAGGCTCACGTCCCCACCGAGCCTTTCTGCCCTCTGCAAGTGGCCCAAATGCCTGGGGGGTTTTTGCCTGGTTTCTTTCCAAGGGAGCCCCAGGGAGCTGGAGGAGGGGGGTTGAGCTGCTCCCAGCCACCACGGACCTGGGAAAAGCAGTTTTTCCCTCTTTTCTCCTGCTAAACCTCCTGTCCTGACATTGCCCCCCTGCCCGGCTGTCGGTGGGACACGCTGGCAGCATTGCACTCAGAAAGGCTGAACTCCACCCAAAAGCTGAGCCAGGGCGCTCGCAGCATCACTTGCCTGGTTAGATTAAAAAAAAAAAAAACCAACCAAAAAAAACCCCTCCACAACCAAAACCCCCCATGTATATATAAAAATTATAACAATAAATATATATATTAAAAAAAAACCCCAAGAGGCAGTAAACATCAGACCCTCCCAGCCCTACCTGGCTTTTCTACCAGTGACAGGTAACATTTTTGGTAAATGTTGTACATTATTTAACGTTGTTTCTTCGGGGAAGATTAAAAGACGCTCTGAGTAAATGCGGCTCTTCCATACACACCTGACAATGATAGAAGAGGCTGTTTTACACAAGGCTCATTAAAAATAAAACCACAATGTTGATTTCAGCAGCTGAAATTACTTGAGCCGGTGTAACGGGATAAATATTTGATGGTGAAGTTTATTAAATTTCCACCACTATTATGTTGCTGCTAAAAATATAAAGGATTCTTTAAAGCCTGCTCGGTGGTCTCCGAAGGGAGGCGGCTGGAATGCTGCCTCAAAACCCGCCTGCGGAGATTGCTTCGGGGATGGGAATTAATTATCTTCTCCCCTCTATTATCGGCAGGTAATAACGAATCCGCCCGGCTCCCCTCGGAACCCGCCGGTCCCCGCTCCCGGATCGGGAACAGCCTGTGGCCGTGGGGAGGGCGCATCGCTCCGTCGGGGAGTTACACCGGGAGCCGTACCCTCTGGGGGCTTGTTCTGCTGGAAACAGAAGGTCTCCAGGATATTTTTAATTCTGAATTTACAAAATTTTAACAGCCCTTTGACCCCAGCTTGAGCAGAGCCGTGGCAAAGACTGGCCAAGCCCCCTCCTAAAGCGCTGCTCTGGGGGTCCGTGGCACAGCTCCCGTCAGCACGGAGGCAAGTTTTGCAGTCCCCCGTCTATAAATATTTACATTTCCCTTTAAAATGATTGCTACGCAGTGGCACCCTCCCTCTCCGCCGTGTGATTAGCTCTTGCTCATCTTCTGTCACTTATCTTGTGATAATTCTACACGTAAAGTTTAAAAAGCCTCAGCAACTTAATTCTTGGCTCCCAAGAGTCACCGGTCGCTGGCCAGAGGAGTGGGGTCTCCCAGGACAGAGCTGGCCCCAGCGGAGGTGCCGTCCCCACCGGTGGTCCCCAGGCTGAGATGGAGAAGGCGTCTGGTCCCCTTGGCACCTTCTTAGCAGAGCAAAAAGCCGTCAGCATTTTCCTGAACAGGCAGCTTTTCCCCTGGTATCTTGCAGGAGCGGGAGTTTAAGCCGCTCCAGGAACGTTATCACAGTTCAATAGCTCCCCAAATTAAAAAGGGATAATTACAGTTGAAACACCCTGGAGCAGGACCGTGGAACAGGCCACCGAGGTTGGTCTCCTGTCACATCTCACAAACTCCTTCCAGAAAAGGAACCAGCTTCTTCCCAAAAGCACTTAGACTTATTTTATTTTTTTTCCCCTCCATTACCGATGCCAGAGGTTACGTGTAAAGAGCTGTAACTGCACCTCGGAGAAGACCTTCTACCAGTGGGGCTCCTCAGACAGCATCTCTCTCAGAAGAGCAGGGAAAAACAATCAGAGGAGACATGTTCCGTTCATGCAACAGCAAGCAATATTGTACCATTGGCAGGATTCACGCTCCGACAACTGCTCCCGCGTCCCGGGGAGCCCAGCGTTGGCGCACGGGCTCCAACTGGGGACCTCAGTGCCACCGGAGCGGCTCCGGGATCAGCCCTACGAGGCCCCGGTAATGAAGCCAGATCTTCGTTACAATCTGTTTCGGTGTTTTCTACACGGGAGCGTGCCTCCGTCACCACATCACCGATGGCTCTCCTGCGCGCCGGCTCTTCGGAAGCCGTTCTTCCACCAGAGCCGTCTCCCACCTCTCCCTCCTACGGAACACGGGGTGCGGACGCTGCCCCCAGGACAATAAATAGCTGCTCCTCAGAGACCAATTAGTCCTGTGGGTGGACAAAGGTTCGGCTGAGAACTCCTTACACTCGCAGCGAGTTTCTGGGGGTCTTTTCTGCCTGCACTGATGGCGCTTGATGCCTGCACAGAGCGGGAGTCAAAGGAGACCTAGGGAGAGGGCTTGGAGCTGAGGGGTCTTCCAGTGACACAAATGCCATCGCGTAGCTAGAAACCAGGCTGCTGCATTGTCACGGTTCGAGAAAACCCGTAACAATTTATTGTCATTTAGACAATTATTCTCTTCGCCTGATGACCCTTCCCCACCCGGGACGGGGAGTAGGGGAAAAGGAAGGAACGCGAGGGCTGAAATATAAAAAGATTTAATAGGGTAAGGCTAAACAATTAATAATAATGCTAAAGAAGCAGTATTAATCCCAATACTAATATAAGATATACAGGAATTATACCCGGCCCATTCCATCCCAGGAAGCCGTGCACTCCCCGCAGGGACAGCCCATGGGGGACCCTGTGAGTGCTGTGGCTTCGGGTGGAAGGGAAGGGCTCAGGGCTCCGGCACCGGGGCAAGGAGTTCTCTGGGCCATCACCATCAAGGGAGAGAGAGAGAGAACTCCTCAGCAAACTTTCTAATTTCTATTGACTGTGCCATTCACAGTATGACATAACCCTGGCGATAGCTTGGGTCAAGTGCCCGGGTCTTGCTCCTCCTCATCCTCGCACCTGGGGAGCTCGAAAACACCGAGACCTTGAATCCCGCACCCCAGAGCTGGCTGTAAAGGAGATATTGTCAGGAATTCAGACACTAGAGTCTCCAAAAGTGCAGTTCTCCCCAGCACTAGAAGTTAGTCCTGTGTCGTTCAACCCAGGACACATGGCTTTCTGTCCCCCTCCTCGCCTCTCTCCGTGCCCAGGGCAGGTCCGTGGCCATGCAGGCTGCGCTCCCAGCTCCGGCACTGGCCACACTGGGCCACGTGCCCGGCCAGGAGCCAGGCTGGCACCGGGAGCATCTCTGGCCGGGTTCGCAGTGCTCTGGGGCTGCCCGGCACACCACAGGGATGCTGGTGGCTGGTGTCGTTCCAGTCCTCTCCGATTCCGGTAAAAGCTTGTGCATTAGTTTCTTCTTAGTGTCTCAGGTTGCCTCCCTCACTAAATAGCCCTTGCTGGTTATCCTTTTCAGCTAAAAATATCCGCTCCTCAGATGTCCATCCAGCAGCCAGAAGCTGAGGCTGGCATTCTGGGGATGTTATTTTGACACTTTGATTTGCTGATACACGAATAGAAAAGCCACCAATGAATAGAAGAATAAATCTATATATTCCTTGCTGTCACTTCAGCTAGAAAGCAAAGCCGGCAGCTCTCGCTCTTGGGGGAATCTGAGATTATTTGGACAAAGGTTTCCCCAGGGGTAGCACACCTGCAGGAACAAAGGAGTAGGGTTCACAGTATGAACAAGTGTCCTACAGCCAGCGCGATCAAAAGCAAGCCCCGAAACAGTGTGTAAACCAGGTTAGGCTGGAAAGATTTAACAGCCGTCAGGCTGCACGAGAAATGTATTCAGAAAGCGGGTTCTGAGGGAATTTAAACAAGCCCTGTCATTTCCAGCGAGGAGGAGCGCAGGCAGACACACAATAGCTGTGTTTAAGGAGAAGCTACTACAATACAACCCAGCTGTGGCTTTGTCATCCCTCTGAATGGGGAGAGAAGTCCCCTCCCCAGGCGGCTGGTAACTCACCCGGTAACTGCCCTCCCCTACATCTGCCGAGGCTTGTCACTGCTTCTGGGTGTCCTCGGTGTCCACAGTCTCATAGAATGGTCAGAGATGGAAGGGACCATAAAGACCACCTTGTTCCAACCTCCCTGCCCTGGGCAGGGACACCTCCCACCA
>JAOXJM010000008.1:849278-860165 GCA_026413425.1 Tringa solitaria | reverse complement strand
CCTCCTAGGGCTCCCCTCCCTCATCCAGAGTCCCTCCCCAGCTTTCCTGGAGCCTCTTTAGGGACTTTGTGCAGACAGAGCGTGGATCTTCCCAGCAGAAGCCCTGATTGATGAAAATACTGATTTAAAGGTATCTGCGGACACTTTTGAATGAAGTATGAAGCCTTTTCTCCACTTGCAGCAGGTGGAGCATCCCGGGAGCATCCCACTCTGTTGGCAGCATCCCTGGATGGACACAGCTACATCCTCATCCTCACCCCCATCCCCAGCTCCTGCCGCTGCACCTTCAGCCAGGGATTGCCAATAACGATACGAGAGCCTGATTTTTTTCTCCCAGTCCATACAGATCTTGAATTTTTTTATAAAAACATAAATTATAATCAAAGGTAATGCACAGGCAAGATCAAAGCCCAGGGGTGGTGTCAGTCTTAACAGCTTTATTAAAGTTTTAATATTCTCTTCACCTCTAGCTAATCTTGCAGTCATTATGATTAGGGAGAGGAGAGGATCAGGCTGTGGGGATGATGAGCTCTGTGCCTGGAGCAGGGGCTCACGTCTCCCCCGGCTCGGCCGGTCCCGTGTCCCCTGGGTCACCTTCCCCGAGCCCCATCTATTGCTGCCCGTGTTAACGACGCCCCTAAAAAGAAAAGTAGTGCAGCCAGAATGTATTGATGTGCTGGAAGTGTCTGTGCCTCCAGCAGCTCCTGCAAGGCTGCGGTGTAAAATGGAAATGAAACCCTGAGAAAAGCCTAATTTGCTTAAAATAACCGTAGAGGTTGAATTGTTTCGTGCTGGAAGAACAAATAAACAAATGGAAGAAAGGGAGTTTGAGTAACGAGTGCAAGCTTCGTGTGACACTTTTTAATACAGAATTAGGGATGGAATCATCGCAGGAGAACATCCTCCCTGTATTGTAAAACATGTCAGTTTGTTTGAACAATTGCATCACGGCCCCGAGACCCAGCAGCCTGCGCGGGGTTATTAATGAGTGCTTCGGCGTGGCTTTCTTTTTTGCAGAATTTCTAATAACAGCTTAATAAATATGTAAATACGCCTCCATCCCTTTTGGCAGCGGGTGCCAGCGGAGCCCAATGCCCGGGGGGGCTCTGCCCGCAGCCCTCCCCGGGCACGGCCAGGGATGCTGCCACGGCCGGACCCAGGGCTCCGCAGCCCCCAGCGCTTCCTTCCCTCTCCTCTGGGATGCTCTTTGCAGGGAAAATGCGGTTCCAGGCGGCGGCAGAGCCCGGGCTGCCCAGAGGATGCTCACGGGGAGCTCCGGCCTCTCCGGGGCACGGCCGGGGCCAGTCGATGGGTGACACAATTACAGTTTCCCTGAATTGCTTTTTCACGGCCGCAGCTCCCGGCAGTAAGAGGCTGACAATAAAAATAATTTGTCGGAGGGCTGTTGATAAAACCCTGCTTATTGCGAGCTGTAAATTCGGCGCCGACACTTCCACCTTTATTTCTCACCCGGGGAACAATATCCCCTCACACCAAACTGGGGGGGAGAGGGCAAGATATACTGCAGTCATTCTGCTCCACCAGTCCTACCCAGGAGCTCGTAAAAATTAAGGCAGGTTTTTTATTCAGGGAGATAAGGGCTCTGGGATTGCCAAAAACAGAGCACAAAATTGCTCCAGCCTGAGGAGACAATCATAGCGTAGCGAGGTTTCCTTTTCCGTGTCCAATATACCCAATTCTTGTAAACTACAATTAAAGAAGCAGCAGCAATTCTGGATGTGTCATTAAGCGTTGCCTTAACCCTTAATTTTGTCCAAGGAAGGATAATTTGACATGAGCAACCCCCTGGCAGCACGTGGGCTCCAGCAGCGGTTCCCACGCCTCCCTCCCAGCCACAGGAGGGGCAGAAATGGGAAAAAAACCAGCAAGTTCAGGTGGTTTTTGGTCTCACTCATTCTCTCTGCAATTCCAACACTTTGCTGAACGAGTAGCCGGGCACTAACGTGGCAGGGGCTGGAGTTACTGTCCCAGAATAGGAGTTCAAAGTGTGATTTTGGTGGGCACCCAAGCTGGAAGGTGCCTTTCCACAGACACGTGGGTGCTCGAGGGCCTGGGGGGAGGGAGCCGGGCAGGAGGCGGTGGGGAGGGACCGTGCCCTGGCTTTGCTTCAGCTTCTCAGAGGGGTCCTGGGGCACGTGGTGCAGGGGTTTGGGATGCAGGGGTTCGGGATGCAGAGATTTGGGATGCAAGAGTTCTGGATGCAGAGATTTGAGATGCATCCGTTTGGGATGAAGCAATTTGGGATGCAATGGTTTGGGATGCAGCAGTTCAGGATGCAGCAATTTGAGACACAGGAGTATGGGATGCAGTGATTTGGGTGCATCAGTTTGGGATGCAGTGGTTTGGGATGCAGCGGTTTGGGATGCAGCGGTTTGGGATGCAGAAGTTTGGGATGCAGGGGGCTGCAGGAGCATCTCTGGTGCCTGTGCAGGTGCCAGCAGGACGGCAGAGATGCTCCTCCTCCCCAGCTCAGCCAGTTTGGCCAGCAGGGAGATGGCATTCAGGCAGGGACCTCATTAGTCCCATTACTGTTCCTGGGGTGGAAACATCTCTTGGCAGCAGGGCTGCAGGGAGCAGAGGGAGTGCCTTCCCGAGGCAGGGGAGTCAGAGACCGTCCCCGCCAAGGCTCTGAGATGCTTCAGCTTTGCCCTGAGTGGGAGCCGACCCAAGCCCTGTGCTGCTGAGATGGCCAAGAGTCCCTTCCCTGCCAAGGTCTGTGCTGCCAGGATGGACACTGGTGCCCGTGGGGTCACTGAGCTGGCCCAGGGTCCCCCAGGCAGCCAGCCCCCTCCCCGGGCCCGAGGCCGGGCTGAGCCTTTCGCCCTGTGCTTTGCAGTGCTTCCAAATGACTAATCAATTATTCTTTATTAGGTTTATTTCTTCCATTAGTCATTTCTTCAATGCCTTCCAATGTTTCATTAGTCTCAAGTTACAGTGGATTTTGAGCACTGTGTGGAAGAGGATAATTCATTTTATTAGGTCATTTATTTTCTGGGTTCATTTTTAAAGGTCAATTAATCCATCTAAATGGAGGAGGAAGTATAGAATACCATATAGTGCCTCCTTCCACCGCTGCCAGAGAGAGCCCACTATTAGTTTACTCGCCCAGGTAGGGGGGGCTGCACCGACACCGGTGAGTGCCGCTATCGGCGTGACATTTGAACTGGGAATTATGCTTTGCTAAGCTGCTCTCAGGGGAATGTGAACTGACTCTTTGCTGGGGATGGAGAGATCCTCAGCCTGAGGGAGGGCATTGCCGTTTTTCCAGCCCGAGAACTGGTCAGCACGTCCGTCCCAGCCCCCCTCACGTCGGAGCATCCCCTGCCACCGGGCACCACGGGGATCTGCGCGGATGCAGAGGGAATCGGGCCGGGGCTGTCCCCACGGTGCTGTTGGAAGGGGTTTAGCTCCGTCTGAGACTCCACCGGCTTCGCCCGTCGGTAACGCTGCCACCGACGAGGCTAAATATTGTCGCGCGGGGATCCAAAGCCCTCATTTTCCAAATATTTCCACCAAAGCAAGCGATTTATTCCGTTCAAGGGCCACGATCATTCTGGGAATTTGGAAGCGACGAGCTACTCACCGCGCTCCTGTGGATCAGCCCGTTAATTTCCCAGCAAGCGGAGCTGGCAGGACGGCGCCGGGCAGGGGGTGAGGGGTGCCCGGGGGGCACGGAGGGACCTGAGCCCGAAGTGCTGCCGTGCCGGGCACCCTCACCCCCTCACAGCTCCCCAGGAACAGCCAGGGGAACCCACAGCTCAGAGAAAGAGCCATTGATGAGGGGAGAAGCCGGCCAGCCCCACTCTCAGAGCCTTGGTTATTATTCCTCGGGGGGAGCCGGAGACCTGCCAGTTCAGCCCAGGGAGCAAAAGCCAGAAAATCCATTGCTGCCGCTGCCGTTCCTGTTTGTGTTTACATTTTTATTGATGCCTACAGTGTAAAACACCCATTATTTTAACTGGAAAAATCCATCGAGCTGTCTAATAAAGCTTCCCTTAAAAAAGGCAGCGTGTGAGAGAAAGCACAAACAGCTTGACGCCTCCGCTGAAACGTAAAAGGTGTGTTTTACTCCAACTGGGAAATACCTGGAAATCTTTGAAAAATCAAAGCCTCTGCTGGACAGGAGCCTGTGTCACGTTGGGTGAAGGGGAGGCACGGGCTCCCACATCTTTCTGGGGGACAACGGTGACACTGACCCCAGCGGGAAGGTGCCAATTTGCCAAAAAAGCCCTAATTCTGGTTCTCCCCAGTTCTCCATCTCCCCTGGGTCTGGCTCTCCCGGCGGGGAGGAGGATGGAGAAGCCCAGGGAAAGGCCTGTGTTTGCCCAGAGCGGGGCTGCTCACATCAACTGGTCACCAAAAAAAGACAGGGCACGCATTTTTTTTGCTGTCCCGAAGCCACTCAGGGTGTGTAAATGAGCCACGGGCGCCGGGGCCCCCCTGTGCAGATTCCTTTCTGCTTGTTCCATCCTCGCTCAATCTCATTAAACGTGTTGAACAGCTTTGGGGAGAGCTCCTTGAAGAAACCAAAGCAAACCCACCGAGCGGTACGTGCAGCGTGCGCACCTGAGGGGGATGTTTCTGTAACTGCAAAAAAAAACCCCCACCATATATATTTTTTTTTCCTTCTTCCACTGCAGGAATGATTTAAAAAACTCTTGTGATGCAAGGCAGGTTTCAAACCACTTATTAAATAATGCAGAGCAAGAGTTAAAAATTGATGCTAAACTTTATTTTCTTTGGCCTCCTGAGAGGCCTCTCGGCGTGTTACAGCCCCGCGTCTCCGCCGTTTATCAGGAGCAGGAGGACTTGCCGCATGTTAATGCTCATCAAAGCTCCCGGTAAATCTCCTTTCTTTCATCTCCTTTCCCATCCCGGAGTTTTTCAGTCCCATCCAGCGCTCTTTCCCGAGGAGCCCCCTGCTGCGGCTCAGCCCTGCCGGGTGCTGCTCCCTCCCGCCCCGGCACAACGGCCCCCGGGGCTTTTACTGGGAATAGATGCCTGGAAATGGAAGGGAATAGGTGGTGGGAAGCAGACCTTGGCTGAGAACGGAGCTGCGCCGGGGTGATTTATCCTGTCTGCGTGGATACTCCTCGGGAAGATCTGGAAATTCGGGTCCCCCTTTTCCCTCTCTGCCGGTCCAGAGGCGATGCCATCCTGGTTTGTACCCGCGCAGGAGGTGGGTAGCTACATCCCTGACGTGGGAGTGCAAGGAATTCATGGGGGGCAATGGAAGAGAGAGCCCTTGCCTGGCACGGAGGTGGGAGGATCAGCTGGAGGTGATGCTGAAGCCTTGGGTGAGCCAGGGACAGAGCCCAGACACCTCCCTCCAACAAGGGACCCCCAAAGCATCGCTCACAGCGGGATATCTGGATGCCTGGAGGGAATTCCTCGCTGTCCATCATCCCTATTGTCACCTGCGATGGCTTGTGATGCCTGGGAAGATGCTGGGGACGTGTGGGAAAAGAAGCCTCGGTGCAGGGGAAGCTCCTGAGCATCCCTTGGGCTTCACCGTTCAGGGTATCTGCCAGCTGCCAGCTCGGAGGGAAAATCCCCCGGGAACACCCCGTTTGGCTCTCGGAGGGTGCCTGGGAGCAGCGGCGGCTGAGCCGGGAGAGGAGATCTTTGCAGAAGTACCACAAGTCTCCTGCAACATGCTTAGGTTTTAAACAGGCTAAATAAATATTAATAAACCATAAAGAACATGGGCTCCGTTAGAAAAGTAGAGGGTAACAGATGGTCCGTAGTTAACCATAAAATTATTCTCATCCGAGGAGCGGGGCTGGTGTAAGAGACCGTGCGAGCAGCACTCGAGCTCCTCTCAGGGCTCCTTGGACCATGAGATGCCAACGCTTTGATGAACTCGGCCCATCTGCCGCTCTCGGAGCCGCTGCCACTGTCACTGTCGCTGTCACTGTCACTGCCACCACCACCCAGGGCACCCAGGACCCCCTCCCTCCCACAGCAGAGGGGCCAGAACCCCGCGATGAGCAGAACCCGCTTCAAAGAAGCTGTCGAAGCCAATGAGAGAAGAAAAAGCCACTAAGATTTTTGACGTTTGGTGCCAGGCTGGGCAGAAAGGGCGGCGATGTAAAAAGAAGCGTCGTGCAGCATCCTCTAAATGAGCAGGGGAGCCTGGGGGGGGCTTTGAGGAGGTGACTCCTGGGGCTGGTGGGGGCTTTTCTGCATCTGGGAAAGGGCTTCACGAAGTCTGCGGCTGGTAAAAAGGTGAAAAGGGAGGGAACGCGCTGAGGTTTTTCTGAATTTGTTTTCTGTTTTCTTTTAGCTGGGCAAATAATGCAAGAAAAGTGGTCTGGCCACCTCCAGTAACCCTCAGAGGGAGATCAGAAGGCTCCTGGGTTCACCCAAGTGTGTAGGAGACAAGGAAAGAAAAGGAAAGGATGGCATTTATAAATTGTAGCTGTTAAATCTAAACGGGGGGAACGAAGCAGGAGATAATTGAGCTAACCAGTCATTGCAAGAATAAAATTTAAATTTCAGCAGTCAGCAAGAAAGTTTTCATAAATAGAAATACCAACTGTTCAGGTGGAGAACTTAAAGATCTCTGCAGAAGTGAATGATAAAAGAATTGCTTGAACACATTCAGAGCCCATTGTTCGGGAAAAGAAAGCAGTAAAGAAAAGGAAAATAGGGCTCCTCAAAGTAATGAGTGGAGCAGATGAGGGAGAACAAAGGCCCGGCAGCTCCGTATCCAGTTAATTTGTTCCTATCTCATTGAAGAGAGCGAGAAGCGGGAGAGGCAGCAACGTGGCTGCTTGATGCTACAGAGCGGGCGCCGTTATTAAAGCTTGGATAAATAACCACAGGCACCAGTCGGAGGCAGATAAAGCCCATCAGGCTCTGGAAGAGGAGCTCGGTTTCCGTGCAGGCTCCTGCCCAGAGGGTTCAGCATCTCTGAGGGCTTTCTAAGGAACCTGATCGCCCCGGTTCCCGGGACCCTCAGCATCCCTGGCGCGGGGCCGCTGCCTCCCGGTGCTGTGCCGGGAGGGATGTGCCAGCCCCGGTGTGGACATGCCAGCCCCAAGAGGGACATGCCAGCCCTGTTGGTGGGGACATGCCAGCCACGGAGCCAGCGCCGTGCTGCCCCGGCAGCACCACCGGCTGCCCACGGCCTCTGCTGCCACCCCTGTTTATTGTTCTGGGCTGCGCTTATTTCCAATTATGATTCAGTTTACCCCAATTAAATGCCACTTATACTTCATTGTAGTTATCCAGTCCAATACTCTTAATTAGTTTGTAAAGTATTAGAAGTCAATTTTAATTATTTCCAGTGGGTTTCAGGGAAATCTCAATTAGATTTTTTTGTGCTTTTACCTCCAAGCAGCGGCTCTTCCTTCGCTTCCACAAGTGTCTTTTTCTTTCCTCACGTTTCCCCTCGCCCACGGCGGACCCCAGCCTGAGCCGGGGGGATGGGATAGACCCCAGCCTGAGCCGGGGGGACGTGAAGGACCCCAGCCTGAGCCTTGGGGGTCTGGTGGCAGCCCAGGAAGCACGGTAGAGGGTCAGGGGGCCACCAAAAGCAAACCCACCCTAGGGGCAGCTGGGCCAGGCCCCCCCCAGTGGCAGGGACATCCCCACCATGGGGTATCAGGCATCCCCTCTGAAGCCACCTGGGGACCCCCCTCACGGATCACTATCTACAGTCATACGGCGCCTTTTTTTTTTTTTTTTTTGCTAATTGCTTCGTTTTGCATGGAAGTTAATTACAGGAATCCACACAGGGAAGTCGCTGCACGGTTCAGTTTGCTGGGGCTGCCTTGCCTCGTGGCGAAGCAGCAGCTGGGGCAGTGTGTGTGGGGGTCCCTCTCCTTGGGGCAGCCCCCAATGGCCGTGACGCCATTGCCAAGAGGTGACAAGTGCTGGCCCAGGGGTGGCACGTGGTCCAGCCACACTGGGCTCCTGCATCCCAGCAGCGGAGAGGGAGCCTGTCCCTTCATCCCCCCACAGCTGGATCCCAAACCCCTGCAGATCCACCTTTTCCTACTCATTCCCCACAAAGCCAAGGCTGATTTGATTTGCCCCCTTCCCGGTTGTTTTTGCCCCAGCTCCTTCTCAACCTCAGTGGCACAAGCTAAAATTAATTTTGTACGCAAAAATACCTCTTTTAAACCCCAGCTGGCCAAAACAAAGTTCACCTAATGCTTAGCAGAGTGCAGCAGATCGACTGGGGTCCCCATGCCATGCCGTGCCGTGCCGTGCCGTGCCATGGGTACCCCTGACCATAACATGGGAAACTCTTCACAATGGGCGCTGGAAGTCTGCAGATGACCAAGAATCGGTTGCAAATGACAATGAGGGGAAAAGACGACTTCTTAAAATGATGAAAAACAATCTCCCACGTGTCCTGCTAAGCAGTTCTCAGACGCAGCCTCGCCGTGCACCGTCCCTGCGGATGTCCAGGGTCATTTGGGGGAGCGGCGCGTTAGAAACCCCATTGCCTGGGATGCTGAGGAGCAGCTCCCTGGCACCGGCACCTCTTCACGTGCAGATAAATGCTCCTCGCTTGATCTTCGAGGGCTGGGAAAACTGAGCAGTGGCAGAATCCCCCCTTTAGGGTAACAAAATAACAACAACAAAAAAAACCCCAGATAAAGCAATTCTCTGCTCCGACTGAAGATGAATCCTCCTTTCTGCTCATTATAAAATACCTATTATCTCCCTTTATCTCCTAGCCAACAGTGTTATTTCAATTTAACAGTGTATGAGAAATGCAAGGAAATATAATAAAAGAGCCATGGATGCACTATTTAATGTCAGGATGACAGATGCTTCAATTAGGCAGACAGGGCTATTTCTCCCCAAAATAGATAAAGATGAAATTTTTATAAGATTGCACTGTTTGTGTTTACGATACAGTACTGTTACAAGCTTTCATTACAATATAAATTAAAATAAAAGCTCCTATTTCAGTGGAAACCCAAACGGATTTGCGGGTGATTTCACAAGCCGTGAGAGCAGCCGTTCCCTCGGCGCTGCCGGGGCCGGGGGCTGGACCCTCCACGCAGGTGGCCACCGGCAAAAAGCCCTGTCGTTGCCCAGCCTGGAACCGCCACGGGGCTTCCCACCACGCGTCCTCCGCCGAACTTCCCGCGAGCGGTTCCCTCTGTGGCTCCGGTGGCTTTGGGTGTCCCCGGCCACCTCCCCACGCCGCAGCGGTGGCCTTCCCAGCGCTGACACCGGCACCGAGGGCTCACCACGGCCACCTCCGGCAGTTTGGGTCACCGGGACCTGCGCGGCTCCCTGCGAGCCCTTGAAATTTCTGAAGGTCTCGTCTTTCCAGCGCCGCTAAATTCCAAGGCATATTTGTACAGTAACTGGGTCAAGGAATAGTCAACAGAAAAGTTATGTCTGGTGTTTACCCTGGTATTATATATATATACTTTGAATTATGCATGAATTAAAAAAAGTCAACAGGAGTGACACAGTAAACACGTCGGCTTTGCCAGCGGTTTGGAGAGGGGGGGATCGAGGGGGGGGGATTGTGCTGGGAAGGTTCCTGTGGCACTGGGATGCAGGCACTGTGCCGTGCCGTGCCGTGCCGTGCCACAGGGCCCAAGGGATTGGTACCAGAACTAAACCGTTGAGTTTATTTACAGCCAGAGCCCGGCTTTAATTCTTTCCATCTCGTATGTTTTAGCCATTTAAGCGCGTGTCAGATTGGTCACATGGCACTGAGGATGTTTTTGGTAACCGAGCCCTATAAACACTATTTATTATTATATTTCAGCCAAAACAAGCATTACTCTAATTTATTTATTAATCACTTTTCAAATTCAAAGGAAACATCTGTGCGGATTTGCAATTAAGTGGGTTTATGGCTCGAGCGAGATTTCCCTAGAATTTCTATAAATAGATGTGTTTGTTCCTCATTGTGTTAATATTTCTGGACAATAATAATGATGGCGATGATCCTCCCAGCCTGCTGCAACCCCTTCCCAGCCCTGTGACCCGGCTGCATCCCGCTGGGAGGAGGCACGGATGCAGAACAGCTGTTGGTCCTCTCCGGAGCATCCCTGCCGGGACTGGTCCCACAGCAGAGCACGGGCAGGATGGGACCTTCTCACAGAACCCCGGGTGGCTAGAACAGCCCCGGCCCTGTGGCCACCTCTGGCCACCCCAGTGTCCCCAGGAGCATCCCTGCTGCCCCCCTTGGTCCCCAGGAAAACTCTACAAATCCCCAACAAGTGTGAAAGCCCCGAGCCCCCCGCGCCATCGGCACATCAGGCACGTCCGTGTGAAACTGCTCCTGCTCCCACCTGCCCGCTAATTAAACCCCAGCGTGTCACTAATTCGTCACAGCTTGAAGCCACCTCTTCCTCACCAGAGCACGAAGCTTTGCCAACCTGTGGCCCTGCTTTCCCACAGCCTCGGGGCGCCCCGAGCCCCCCCACTGCTCCTCGGACCATCCTGCATTCCCGACAGAGCCTGCACCGGCACCCCAAAGGCAGATTATACATATCCCTTTTTGTACGGGAAATATATAATCTGACAGCATCCTCGGGGAAAAAAAACCCTATAAACGAGGTGTTACAGCTCAGCAGTTTCATCCAGTTCTCAAACTTCATAGATTTGTTAATGATAAATATATTAATGCCATTAGCATTTCCGAGAGTGAGAGGATGATGGAGAGATCTGGGGCCGTAGAGATGGCTTGATCGCAAGGCAGTGACTCCTGGTGGGTGGCAACAGGCTGATGGCCCTGTCACCGCCAGGGAACACCTTGACCTGGAGGACAACAGTCCTGGGCCAAGAGGTTTTGTTCTTTCCACTGCTCCAGCATGTGAGGAGCATCTCCTCCTCTCCTCTCCTCTCCTCTCCTCTCCTCTCCTCTCCTCTCCTCTCCTC
>JAOXJM010000008.1:757012-768949 GCA_026413425.1 Tringa solitaria | reverse complement strand
GGGGGAGGGGTCAGGGGGGGGGCTCGGGGCAGAGCGGTGACGGCGGCACGAGTTTCCCCGGTGGCAGCGCTGGCCGGGACAGAATAAAAGCGTGCGGCGTTACACGGGAGCGGTCGGGAGGCAAGCGGCGGCGCCGACTCATCGCTTTTATCGGAGGCGTTTTCCAGGAGCTTGCTGTGTTTTTCCCATTAGCGATCCCGCCCCAGCCCGTCTCCCTTAATCGCGTTCAGCGCGGCGCTCGGGCACCTTCCCCCGGCGCTGTCTGCTGCCTGGCCATGGATGGGAAAGCCTCTTCCCATTTATTTCAAATTATATTTGTTATTGCCGGTATTAAACTGTGGGATACCGTTGCATAGTTTACAGAATTTATTCACTGCGCATCGACTGCTTTCAGCCCACAGTGATTTCTCTAGTCGAATCGAAAAAGAATTTTATGGCCTAATCTTAATCCCAATTAGTTTATCCAGCCTGCCCGGCTTGGCGGAAAGAGACAAGCCAACCAGAATGTTGTTCCTGACTTAAGGGAGTTATTTATAGCGGGGGAAAAAAAAAACCCTCCCAACCTACACACCTTTTAAAAAAAAAAACCAACCCACCACGCTGGAATTGGCTGGGTAAATGAGCGAGGGAGTGTGGATAACGACAGCCGGCGTGACGAGATCTTCAGCCTTATCTTCCCAGAACGGTCACGGTTGGTGCCTTGGGCCTCGGTGGCATCGTGGGATCTGGAGGCATCGTGGGGTCTGGTGGGCGCCGGTCACGGCAGCCCATCCGTGCTCCGTTTGCAGCACGTGGGAGGATGGCCCCGGGCACGTGCTGGGGATTATCCGTGTCGGATGCCTCGTTTAGGCGAGGATGAGCCGCCGGTGCTGCCCTGCCCCCGTTCCTGCCCCCGTTCCCACATTCCTGCCCCCGTTCCCATGGGAGGTGCCCTGTTCCCACGGGAGCTGCCCCCATTCCCACCCGTGCTCTGCCACCAGTGCCCTCCCCGGCCACCGGACCAGCAGAGCCGCAGCCGCCGGCATCCCCGGCAGCCTCCCGAGGGGCCACCGCTTTAATCTGCCGGCTCTTAGCCTTCATTAGGGGCTTTTTCCGGGATTGGAGCCTTCGCTAATTAACTTCTTTTCAGCGAGTGGCGGATACGATAAACTCCTTCCCGGGGCTAAAGGACCTTTTTGATCTCGGCCCGTCCGCCCTAAATTGAAAAGCGCCTGAGCTCCAGATCTGCTTTTCCTTCCTCTGCGGGTGCTGGGTGCCCAGGAGAGCCCCCCGGGAAGCTCCCGGTTGGGGGGCACCCAGCCCCTGCGGCACCTGGGGATGCTCTTGGCCCCCTCGAAGCAGCGGCCGTGGCGGTGCCGGTGCCGGTGCCGCTGGCAAACGCGCCCGTGCCGGGCTGTGCGTTTCTCGAGCCCTGCTCCGCTCTGTTGTGTAAGCCGTAGCGGCTGGAAGTGTTTGTTCTCTGCTGGGAAAAACATATGGCTACAAATGAGGAGGAGGCAACGCCTCTGTACTTCCCATTTGCCTCAGCCAGCATCCCGAGTCCCCGTCCCGCACGGCGCCGGGCCGGTGGGAGGGTGGGCAGGGAGGATGCTGCTCCCCCAACTCATGGTCCTTTAGCTCATGCTGGCGGCAGCCCCCGGGGGTCAGGGTGGTCCCCAAGGGAGCTGGGGCCACCCCGGGAGCTGGCAGAGCCACCCACCCCAGGGGTCCGGGGCTCCCGGCACGACAGCGGCACCCCATTTCCCACAGGATCGGGTGCTGCTGTCGGGATAACGGTGCCGCGTTCCCCACCGTGCCCTGGCCTCCCGCCGGGAGTTGCTGGAAAGAGACGTGGTCCCGGGAGCCTGGGCTTGCTCCTGGGCACCCAGTGAGGCTGGGGGTCCCCGAGGCACACGTGGGGTGGGGGCACTTCGGTGGAGGCAGCGGCGCTGGCTCGGGTGGGCAGTGCAGGCAATCCTGCTCCGCGAGATCCTCCTCTCTCCCCGCTCCTCTGCGCTGAAAAATGAGGGGGAAAAAAGCCAGAAGCAATGTCTCCGTGACTCACGAGCAGCAAAAACAAGCCTAGAAAAAAAAAATAGCACATTCTCTGCTGGTAGGATGGAGAGAAGGCAGACGGGGGATTACTTGCGATGCCCAGGAAGACAGCTTTTTTCTTTTTTTTTTTTTTTTTTTCCCCCCTCCCATTTTTCTGCTGGTGGGTGCCGCTCTGGTTTGGTGGGTGCCGCTGGCAGAGGGGGGGTGTTGTGGGCAACCCCCAGCTCAGGTGTGTGTGTCCCGGTGCCACCTCTGCCTGCTCGGCGCCTGGCAGAGTGCTGATGGCAGTCAGATGGGGACGCAATATGTTCACCCAGGCGTAGTTTGTGCTTATGCTTTTCAAAAACGTGCTTCCCTTTTTCGGGGGCTGTCATAACCGTTTTTACGGTGGAGCACGGGAAGAGAGAAATAATTAAAACTCGGCCGTGCTGCAAGAGGCAGGGGCTGAAGGAGCTTCCAGCGGGGCGGCCGCCGGTGCTCTCCCTGCTCCTCCGCCGAGGCAGAGCATCCTCCGAAAAGAGGAGAAAAGAGGAGAATGAATCAGAGGGTGCCAGGGCGAAGGCAGGAATCGCGCTCCCCGGGTTGTCTGAGGCTCTCCTTTCAGTATTATTAGAATAAAGCCGTCTTTAATTAAAGCTTTAAGTGCTTTATAAGGCAGAAGGCTTCATGTGTCGTCTGCAGCTCCTAATGGTGGTTGGATCGCCGGCGCACGGCGAGTCGGGCATCGTGCTTTGAGGCAGGGGGTGCTGCGGGACACCCCCTCCCCGGGGCTGGGGGTCGGCATCGCCATCCGGGGGGGTCCTGGGAGGAGGCGAGGGGCTGTGTGGGGGCTGGTGTGGGCACCCATCATGCCAAAGCTCCATCCCACCCTCCCCGCCGCCGGCCAGGAGCGTATCGGGAATAAATAATAATAAAGAGACATTCTCTTCCCCGCTGGGGGGTGACCCTGCCTTCAGAAAGGAGGGTGCGGGAGGGGGGGGGGCGCTGGATGCGAGGAGATAGCGGATGCAAAAGGCTTCAAAGGAATTAATTAAAGATAAAATGTGTTTAAAAGAAGACCCTGGGCGGTCGGGATGGAGCCGCCGCTTTGATCCGCCGTGCAAGGGCGTGGGGGGAGCCGCCGCCGCCGGGGGGCTGCAGGGGAGGGGGCTGGATGGCATCTGTGGGGCCAGCACCCCCCGTGGCCTGTGTCGGGGGGGGGTCCCGGAGGATCCGTGCATCCTTAGGGATGGGGGCTGATGGCTGAGGCACGGGATGAGCGGAGCTCTCTCCGGCGGGGGAGCAGGGGCCGGTTTCTCCCCGGGATTAGCAGACGCCTTCACCCACGTGTGCCCCAACGAGCCAGAAACGCTCCTCTGCTGCTCTCAGAGGTATTTACTGCTCGGTGATATTTGCTGTAACACCTGAGAAGATAAGTCTCAGTGTCTTTAGCATAAGCCTCTAGGATCTTCGTTCTTGGCAAGAATATTTCGCGGCAGCAGCAGCAGGATATTCTTCGCCTTTCATCAGCCCAACACAAAATACCAGGAGGTTTCCAGGAACCTTGGTGGTGTTTTTTTTGCTGAAGAGCTGCATTTTCACTTCAGGATGAGTAATGCTCGCCGGGCTGGCTTTCGGAGCTGATTGCCCTGATTTACCAGGTGGAAAATCAAGGGGCTTTGCCTGCCTAAGCTCTGCTTCGGAGGCCGGCGGGGGGCTCAGAGGAGCAGCCCCCCGGAGATTTCCCAGCCGATGAACTGGCTTTGCACCGGAGCAAGGTTTTCCAAGACAGCTCCTGCCATACCTCCTCCCCGGTGTCTAACCCTTGTGTTCTTTGTGAGTTATTTTTCTTACAAGCCATTAAGCAGCAGTAGGGTTCGTGTTAGGGCAAAGTCTGGCCAATCCCCCCCCCCCGGGAGAGGCCAGTGGTGGCCGGGGTTGCAGCAGAACGGCCACACAACGCTTCTGATTGAATTTTTCTGTCCTCGAGCAGCTTTATCGACCGGATGAGGCTTCCAGGGATTGGATGTGTTTCCCGATGGCTGGGGAAGTTGTAACACCTCCCGAGTCCAGCCAGGCTTCCCCAGGTTCTCCACGATGCTCGGGTGGAGGTGTCCCGGTGCCCGGGATGAGCAGGAGCAGGGGAAGGAGCCCCATGGCAGGGATGGGGATGGGGTTCTGAGCCCCACGTGGTGGGGGGGTCTCCCCAGAGCAGAGCAGAGGGGCAGAATCGCCCCCCCTCGACCTCCTGGCCACGCTGCTGGGGATGCAGCCCATGGTGCAGGGGGTTTCTGGGCTGCCAGCACACGTTGCTGGGACGTGTAGAGCTTCTCATCCACCAACACCCCCAAGTCCTTCTCCTCAGGGCTGCTCTCAGCCCATTCTCCATCCAGCCTGGATTTGTGCCTGGGATTGCTCTGACCCAGGTGCAGGACCTTGCACTTGGCCCCGTTGAACTTCATGAGGTTCACACGGGCCCACCTCAAGCCTGTCTAGGTCCCTCTGGATGGCATCCCATCCCTCCAGCATGTCACCGTGCCATGCAGCTTGGTGTCATTGGCACACTGGCTGAGGGTGCCCTCAATCCTACTGTCCATGTCACCAACGAGGATGTTAAATAGTCTCAGTACTGACCCCTGAGGAACCCCACTCGGCACTGGTCGCCACTTGGACATTGAGCCATTGACCGCAACTCTTTGAGTGTGACCGTGGCCAGGAACAGTGGCCACGGTGCCGATTCCATCTGTGTTTTCATCATTACCCTCTCTCTAAGCTCTTCAGCCTCTCCCAGAAGCTGGTTTCTTTTCAGTGCTTGTTACTGGAAGCCCGTTTGGGACGGTCTCTCCCCGGCTAGAGGTGATGCTTTGGTTGAGGAGCGAGAGGGAGAGGTGTCAGGGCCTGACCCTGCGCCTGTCGGTCCTGCTGCCCTGCCTTATTCTCCAGATTTTCCCTCTTTGGGCGTTTGCACTCAAAACTGGGAGTTGCGGGAAGGCAGAGGGGAAAGGAGCAGGGCAGGAATCTGCGTGGGCAGGGGCTTGGGTGCTCATCTCAGCCCTCCTGGCACCCCTTGGGTTCCTACCACTAACAGCAACTCAAGATTATACTCTGCGAAATGAAATGGAGCTGTTTTTTCCTTTTTTAATTTTATGCAGCTTGGAGGCCTTGACGAGGGTCTTCAAAGAGTTTGCGGCTCGTAGCTGTTTTTATTGGGAAAATGAAAAATATGGTCTCCCTAACCAGAGCTGTTGAAATAAAGGCCTTGGGGGATAGAGGTTCTCTTTGTTTTTAATTAAGAGCTTATATCTCCTGTTCGCTGCCATTGCGCGCTTCTGCAGTAGCAAGACATTAGTCTCGAATGGATTTTCTCATGGAATTAATTCTGTTGATGCAAAGCTGTCCGGGAGCCGTTTCAAAAGGTGCCCGGAAAGGCCAAAATTCAGTGCTTTCATCTTAGTGGCAAATATATGGTCTTTAAAATAACATATAAAAAAAAAAAAAAAAAACAAACTCCCTGGCACTTGCTTGCTTCGGGAAGATTGGGTTTTTCTCTGGACTTGGTGGAGTTTGGAGCCGAGTTTTGTGGGTGGGTGCTGCCCGCGGGGACGCCGGGGCTGGGTCCCACCGCCGGAGGGGACGGCAAGTCCCCGGCGCGCTGGGACGGGGCGAGAGTGGAAAATCCCCGCAATATTTCAGCCTTTCCCAGGGTTCAAAGAGCGCTTTTGAAGAGCTTTCCCTCCTGGCAGGCGACACATTAAATTCTGCTGCACTGGCAGAAGCGCGGGGGTTTGGACACACTTTCGATTCCATTAAATACTTCTCCTGTAATTACCCTCCAGTTAAATGGTCACTGCGTCAAATTGCCTGGTAAAAGCCTCGTAAGAGGGAGCCTCTCGCAGCCCCTCGCAGGGAGGAGGCATTTCCAGCTGCTGGGGCCGGGGCGAACGATCCTTCCCCATCCCATAAACCAGCCCCTGCCCTTCCCGCGGCTTGTCTCTTCACTGGTTATTAACATGTAATTAAGTGACTGCCGGGCTCTGCAACTTGCTGGGATCGGAGCTTTGCCGTTGGAAATGTTGGCCGTGGAGATGAGCAAATAAATCCCAAGGCGCCGTAATTCCTGCTTCCAGGTCCTTCCCTGCAGCCTGCCCCGCGTCTGGGGGGGGGGCACAGGCATTCCCTCTGAGTTGCCTGCTCGGCAGAAGGCTTCCTGCGCCCGAGGAGGAGGGTAATTTTTGCTTTATGAGCTATTGATTTTATCCTCCAGGTCCCTTCCCTCCAGACAGATTGGGCTCCTTGGGCCGTGTTTAAAATAATGCTTTGCTCTTCCCAGCCATCTCTCTTTCATCTCGCCTCCCCCCCCGGTGCTGCGTGTCCCTCGCGGGATGTTCCCCTCTCCCAGGATGCCCCATCCATTAACGCCCCCCCTCGCAGACGGGATGTTTCTGTTCAATGTTGCTCTTCAAGGTTCTATCTATTTCTTTGGAGGCCTCGAGGAACGGATCTGGTGTATTTGCAAGGTAAGAATGGAGACCTGGGAGTCTCTCTTGCAGTGGGTATTGCTGCCAGGCTTCCCGGGGAGTCATCCCGGTTGCCGTCCCGTCCCTTTCCCTCTCTCCATCTCTGCCGTGGTTAACGTGGTTGGGAGAAACATTTCCCGTCCCCTTGAACTCCCCCCCGGGCCCCGGTGCAGAATTAAGGCACGATGCAAAGGAACTTGCTTCTGCGCCGGTACATATGGCAACTTATGTATGTGACGGAGTCTAAAATTATCCAGCCCTTCTTAAAATCCATGTGTCCTGCTCCCGAGAGCTGCCTCCCTTCCCAGTGCTCAGCCACTTGCAATCTGTTCTGCCTGCGCCTTCCCCATTATGTAAGTGCAAGGATTAATTGCATCGTTAGGTCCTCCCCTGTCCCTGCCGCGGCTCCCCCCTTTGCAGAAGGTCTCGTTTCCGACACCGCTTCTGTTTTCAAAGGAGTCGGGGGCTGGGCTGGGGTTTTATTTTATTTTTAGAGTCTTTTCCTTTTATCTTTTTCGGCGGTGTCCCACTGGGAGCTGCTCCAAGATTGCCGGGAAGGAGGCGGCCGGGGTGGGCGTCACTGCGGACCCGGCACGCGCCGGAGCACCGGAGCTGCCAGCTGCGCTCCCCGGGTCTGCTGGGACACGGTGCCCATCAGGACTGTCCTACCTACGGGGACCCCAAGTGTGGGGCCAGAAGTCTTTTCCCGTGGTGGGCTGGGAGGTGGGGAGCCCTGGGGCATTTTCCCCGTGAATTCCCTCGGGAAATGAAAGCCGGCGGTGGAGCGGCCGTAATTTGGCTCCGGCTCCCCAATCCCTGGTGGGCGCTGGGTGTCGGTTGGGAGCCCCCAAAGACTCCAGAGCCGTGACCGGGTTCTAGGAAGCCCTGCTGGGACTCCTGCTCAGGCCCACGAAGCCCATCGGCTGTTCCCTGGCATCGGACCCCTCCGGAGCTGGGTGCCCGGACCCCCCGTCCTCTGCCACCGCCGTCCCCAGCCCTCCCCTTCGCTTGCGCTGACCCACTGCTGTTCTGGCAGCTGCTGGTGCCAGCCGCTCTCCGAGGAGCCTTGTCACAGCCTGTTTGAACCAATTGAAGTGTAATTGGGAGTAAATGAAGGAAATGGGTCATTTGCAAAATAGGTGCTTGAGTCGAGGGAGAAAAATAACCCTGACGCATCCCGTCCCGCTGCGCTCGGCATCGCCAGGGCTCGGGGGAAGGAGAGCAGCCGTCCGTCTGTCCGTCCCCGGGCTCCCCGGGGAGGGAGCATGCGTTGGGGAGCGGAGGAAGAGCCCCAAAGTACGTGGGATTTGCATCATTCTGTTCCTCCCTGCGTTCCGGTGGGCTCTTCCCTTCTGCCAGCTCGGCACTGGGAGCGTGCCAGGATCCAAGGTCAGCATTCCAGAAGCGCTGGCCTTTGGGACGTCATTTCTCCCCGGTCCTGCCTCTAGAAAACCCCTTCACTGGCCATGTCCGTGGCGTGGCATCTGCCACCGCCTCCCGCTCCCGTGTCCTCTCCTTAGAGTCGGGATCCCTGCTCTTTTCTCCAGCTCTTCTCCCAGATCTCCCCCGTGGTGTATCCGTTGCCAAAGTGGGCTCAGAGCGTATCCCTCCTGGCGGCCAGGTGCCAGCCCCAGGGCTGGGAGTGAAGCTTTCCCTGCGATCCATGGCACTGGGTGTGTTTTGGGGAATCAGACTCGCCGAAGGTGACCTTGCCTTTAATATATTAAACCGTCAAGACTCACAATCCCGAGCGTTTGATTTACGGCCGGGATGCATCCTGGCAGCAAAGTCCGCGGCGCTTCCTGAAAAGGGAGTTGCTGCTGGCTGGCCTCACTGCTCAAAACCTGGGATTTTATGGGTCTCCGCATCCCAAGCAGGGATCTGCACCTCCTTCCCAGGGCGGCCGGTGGCAAAGCCTTGGGTCCTGCAGCCCGGGCAGCGCGGGAACGCCAACGAGGGTGAGGTGATGGCGGATCTTGAGGAAGGATGCTCGGGTGGGGAGGTGTGGTGCTGAGGCAAGCGTGTCTGCGGGCAGGGCTAGCAGAAGCCAGGGTAGCCCTCGAGGCATGGCGTGTGCTCCCAAAAGCTGGGAGGCTGCTTTGGAGCTGGCCATCCAAAGGTGACTTACGTCTTCACCTGCCCGCACCGAGCAGCTTCCACCTCCCCTCACGGGTCACCGTGGGTCTCCGCAGCCTCACACGGCTTTTCTCCTGCTCTTCCCCGGCCAGAAGCGTTTTCCATCCTGTCTCTGGGGTTTGGATTTGGAGGCGCGTGGGCTGGGGAGACGTGGACCGGGAGCCGGGCTGCGCTCGAGCAGCGATTCCCCCCGGCTGAGCTTTGTCGGCAGCGTGGGCAGGGACCCAAAGCCCCCGGGGAGCCGGGGTGAGCAGGGGGAGGCGAGATAACAGATTTCAAGGGAGTGGGAACTTTTGTCCTTTGAGAGAAGGCGGCAGAGCAGCCGGCGTGATCCACGCTTTAAAATACCACCCATAAATCTCGTCTGGCCTAATTACCCAGCCTGGGGCTGGGACTGGGGCTGGGGCTCTGGCTTGGAGTCTCCCACAAGCCTGCCGTGAGGATGTGAGCGTGTATGGCTGCTGTGGCCAGTTCACTGCCCACGCTCGTAGCCATCGGCCACCTCCTCCCTGGGCCAGCAGCTGGAGGTGCTCCATCGGCATCCCTGGTCTGGATGGCATCCCCGGCCCCATGAGCATCCTCGGCTCCACCAGCATCCCCAGCTCCACCAGCACCCCAGCTCCACCAGCATCCCCAGCTCCACCAGCATCCCAGCTCCACCAGCATCCCAGCTCCACCAGTACCCAGGCTCCACCAGTACCCCGGCTCCACCAGCATCCCCAGCTCCACCAGTATCCCCAGCTCCACCAGCATCCCCAGCTCCCCCAGTATCCCCAGGTCCACCAGCATCCCCAGCCCCACGAACATCTCCAGCTCCACCAGCACCCCAGCTCCACCAGCTCCACGAACATCTCCAGCTCCACCAGCATCCCCAGCTCCACCAGCATCCCCAGCTCCACCAGCATCCCCAGCTCCAGCCGCTCTTGGGTGGGAAAAAGCAGCAATTTCCTTGCCACACGCTTCCACACAAGCTGGGAGCTCTACGCACGCATTGCACAGATGCACATATAGATATATATATAAAACTGCTTGTTTTTATGTCGTGCTAACACTTATTTATTTATTAAAAATACCATCCGTCAGGAGCTGCAACATCTGCTTGTGAAAAATAGCACATCCTTGGGCCGCAGCCAGGAAAATCATTTCATTACGAAATTGCAACTGTAAAGCGGCACCAGATCGCAAACATACTGTACATCGAGATGCTTTTGTTTCCAAACTGCTCATTAGGAATGATACACGAGCCAAAATTATACCCTGTGTAAGGTGAATTACGAGAAAATGAGCCCACCCGACCTTCTAAGTGAGCAGCAGTTAGAGCGGTAATTATTATCTGTGGTTAATCCCGCACCCACTGCAAGGCTGCGCTCAAGTTTCCCTTTCCGTCCCGGAGGGGATGCGTCTCCGCATCTCTTCCGTTCTTCGTGCCTAATTCGGGCTGACAAGGAACATACTTGAGAGGGTAGGAAATGAGAGGCCTGGCTTAAGGATTATTTTATGTAAGGCAAGGGAGAGCATTGCGGCCCCGCGCCGGGGGGAGGCGATGGGGGGGTCTGTGCGTGATGGGGGGGCTTCACTCTCCGCTGCCCCCGGTCCCCCGTGGCTCCCGTCCCCACTCTCTCTCATTTCTTCTCTCCGCAGGTCTGGCGGTCCATCAGATAATCACTATTACCGTGTCCCTCATCATGGTCATCGCCGCGCTGATAACAACTCTTGTCTTAAAAAATTGGTAAGGTCCCTCCTGGCTCCGGCTGGCTTGGGGGCGGGGGGGGACAGGATGGGGACGGTGGTGCCTTCCCAGCACTAAAACCTGGGGCATCTGCCAGGATGGCTTCGGAAAGGTGTTGCAGGAGAAAATGGGGTGGGTTTTAATGCTGAAGCCTCCAAGGGAGGTGGAAGCACCTGGGCTCTTCAGGCTTCCCGTCACGTGGTGGGTGGCTTTGGGGACCAGCACGTGGCCAGGGTCGGGTGGCCACATCCCAGGTGCTCATCGCTGCTCCGGGGTCACGGTGCTGCAACGTGGTGCCACCTGGCGAGGCCAGAGTCCTGCCTTTGGCCACGGCGAGTGACCCCACCAGTGGGACCACCCTGCGCTGGTGGCATCTCCTCTGCCCCTGCCTTAACCAGCTTAATGCTGCTCCCCGAGCCACCCCCCGGCTGGGCAGGCGACGGGGGCATTTTGTGACCTTTCCCACCCCTCTGGGGACCATCTTCTGACCCCCCCTGGGTGCCACTGGCTTGAAGCAGCACGCTTCCCCCGGAGCTCTTGTGCTCTCCTCCGGCTTCATTCGCTCCGTGTGTTCTCTCGGCGTGGCTGGGCGTGCGGCAAAATAGGTTAACGCTTCGCTCCGGGCGCTCGTGACTTCACCTGTTTTCCCAGGGAAACTGCCCTACTTTGAGGTCAGCCTCGCCGGACCAGCCATCGGGCTGATGCTCTGGGCTCCCTGGCCATTCTCCCTTCTGCCCCCCTCCCACTCCGAGCATCCCCGGGGGGCTGCGGCAAATCGATTCCCGCACCCAGGAGGAGGATGATTAGGTGACAAAAAAGCCCTGGGATTAGAGGAAAAACTGTTTGCAGGGCTACGGAGCCTCGGCAGAGGTGGAGTGAGACATTCAGCTGGCCAAAAGCACTGAGTTACTTGCCCCCCCCCCCCCCCCGCAACGAGTTTGCTTTGCTGGGAGCCCGCGGGGAGGCATCGGTGGTGCTCGGTTTTGTATCTGAGGCAGGATTTACTTCACTAAACTTCCCCAGCCCCAGCAGTATTTCAGTGAAAGAGCGTGGAGGAAACCGTCTAGAACACCCCTGGGATTTTTCTCTAAAGGTAGTAGTGTGATCGATCCGCTGACCACGGCGCAGCGCGAGGAACCTCGTGCTGGAGCCAAAAAGGAGAAAAAAATAAATACAGAGCTCAGTGTAGAATAGAGCACAGAGGGATCCGGGAGCACTGCGGGGCCACCAGATCCCATTGGAGCCTCCGGAGCTGGTGGGGTCCCCCAGAGCAGGGCTGTCCCGACAGCCGTCCCTGGGCTGAGGGGGGGTCTGCCTGGCAGAGCAGTTTCTGAGCTATTTACCCCAATACTTGAAACCTTTTGGTGCCTCCCAGATGGAAAGTGTTTAAACTTCATTGTTCTCACCTGTGTCTTTTCACTTTAAAAAGGGCTTTCATTTCCTGCAGGTGTAAATGTGTGACTTGCTAATTCCTCTGGTGGTAAAAAGCTTGTATTTAAAATTTAAATGTGATCCTTAAAGAAAAGAAAGGCAAGCCCAGTG
>JAOXJM010000008.1:681105-697637 GCA_026413425.1 Tringa solitaria | reverse complement strand
GGACACGTTCCTGTGGGACCTGCTCTGGGTGGCCCTGCTCTGGCAGGGGGTTGGAGATGATCTCCAGAGGTCCCTTCCAACCCCGTGTGACTCTGTGACACGGGTCCCTGTCGGTACAACCCAGGACACTGCAAACCCAGGAACACAGCTCCCAGACAGTACAAACCATCTTTCCAGCTCGTTCGGCTGTGACACCTCTTTGGGCCGCAGTGGCCTGGATCCAGCCGCTCGCTGCAGACTCCCCACCTGCTCAATTCCCCTTTTCTCTCTTTTCTTGCTTTAAAATTCTGCTTAAATCTGCTCAAGCCCAGGAGCCACCGCAGCACCCCCGAGAGCGGGCGGTGGGGCCGGCTGCCTTATGTAAGCGAGGGAGGGACCTCGCAAAACTTCCTCCCTTCCGAGGCTTAATTAATTTAAGAGCCACTTTTATGGTGCATGTGCTAATTATAACTTTTTAGCCCAGAGGATCAAAAGGAACCTGTTGCTTATAATTCTATAATTCAAATCCGCTGCAGTTAGTTTGGGTGCTCGGAAATTTTCAGAATAATTCATCTATATAAATGTGCTTGGCTGAGATGACTTTTTTTCTCACTTGAACTTTTCTGGTTCACTTATATGCACAGGAAACTGCCTGAGGATATGTTTCTTGCAAAAAGTAGGGATGCTGATTCTTGAAACTATTATGCTGGCGAACAGTAATAATTATCCATGTTTTTTTAATTCCTCAGCGTAAGACATCCCAGGCAACTGAGCGCTGCAGAAGGGGAAAGCGCCCTGGGGAAACACCCAGCGGATTTCTTTGGAGAGAACGGCAGCGATTTCCCTCCGGGGCGAGCTCTTGAGGCTTTAATTTGGTGTTTTGCTTAGAAGTGCACAGGCTGCCCAGGAGCCAGACCCCGGCTGTGATTGAAGGGAAAAGGGTGGGCATTGGTCCCTTGTTACTGACCTGCAGGTACTTTCCCTCTGGGGCAGCTCCGTGGCAGCAAAAAGGAGCATTTTGGGGTTTGGAGTGACACTTTCTGAGTAAGGTTTTGGCGGGTTTGAGGTGGTGGCTGGCAGAAGGAAGGCACGGCTGGGGCGGGACAGGCCAGGATGGCGATGCCCAGCCCCCGGGGGGGTGCAGCCTGGTCCGAGCCGGTGCTGTGCTCTCCGTCCTCCCTCTCTCCGTGGCTGGAGGCGTTGGGTGCTCTCTGTGACAGCGAGGATGGAGCCACCGGCCAGGGGAGCTGCCGCGGAGCCCCGTGTCTTCACCGGCGTGGGTTCGGGTGGATCGGAGCCCTTGGATGGAGACATCCTGCTGTCAGGGTGTGCGGTCCCTTTGCCACAAGACAATGATGATTCAGGATGGCACCCGCAGCTCTCCTGGCGTGTGCGCTACCCATCGCAGTAATTCTGTGTCATAATGAAGCCAATTAGCACCGCGGCTCTGCCGGCACGGGAGCCAGGAAGGGGTGATGGGAAAGGATCCCGGGAGCAACTCACCGGCCACAAGCCCTGCCGGTGCCGGAGCATGAACCCGTGCTCCCCCCATCTCCCTCCCACGCCGGCAAGCTGCGGCCAGAGGCCACGAGCCACAGAGACGTGGGGAACCGGAGGGATCTCGCGAGGCAGTGGCGTGTCGCCTGCCCCGGCTGAGGGTAAGTCACAGCCCCCGGAGACGTGCCCCGGTGTAAGCACCGACCTGCCCCACGCGTGTCGGAAGAGCCATTCGTGGCCTCTGTGTCACTGGGGTCGGACAGACCAGGGAAGCTGAAAAGGGGAAAAAAAAGACTAGTCAAAGTTCGGAGTGGAAAAAGGGCAATGCTGAATTTATTCTGAGAGTGGAGCCGAGTCTCTTGAGTACAAGCAACAGCTGCTTTTCATGAATGCACAGTGAGAGACGGGGGAGAATTCTCCCAGGAGTTTTTAATTTTCTGTCCACTGATTCCAGTGCTTTTTCCATCCCGGTGCAAGAGGCTGCGTTTGTGCCGATGCGAGAGCTGCCGGCGGCACTGCCCTTCCCAGCTGCAGTGCTGGCCCCACGGATCCCTTCCCCGGGGCTCAGATCCCTTCCCAGGGCTCAGATCCCTTCCCAGGGCTCGGATCCCACCACTCAGCTCTGTCCAGAGGCAGCCTGACGAGGAAATGATTCCCACTGAAAATCAGCCCCTCCAAGCACCTCACCAAGGTGGTGGCAATGAGCTGGGCAGCCTGGGGACACCCTGACTTTTCCAGAATTACTTATTCTGATAAAACAGATTGCTCTGGGTGAGAAAAAGGCCATCTGGCCCTTTTAAGGCAGATTTGGAGGAAATCACACTGTTTTTTTCCTTTTGCCTGGTGGCACAGGATGCTCAGGTTGGTTTGCGGTGCATCCTGAGCCTTTAGACAAAGGCCAAGTGCCCAGTGCTGCGGTGGCCCATACTGGCCATCGCTGGGCAAGTGCTCCAAGCCGGGCACCGGGTCCCAAATGCCACCCTCAGGGAGCCCGGGAGGTGGTTCCCGTAGTGCCAACCTCTTACTCTGCGCTTCCAGGAGTCCCTGCAACGAGCCACTCGCTCTGCTTCCACCGGGGGAGACGACATTTTTGCTTCAGTTCATTATAAATAAGCATCCAGGGAAATATTAAGCCAGGCATTAAATTCCAGCTACTTACGGGATTGACACAGGAGTACGTGGGCTCGGGCTGGGGGCAGAGACGACAGCAGCTCGTGCAGACGCGTGGCTCCAGCTCCCGGCTCTGCAAAGGAGCTCCCCGAGCCCCGGGATGGGGATGCAGGAGCCGGGACCCCCCCAGCCCACTCTCCCCAGGACCAGCCCAGCCCCTCTTCCCTGCGGGTGACAGCAGTGTCGGGGGGTTGAGCACCACCTGGGCCCCCCCAGTCCTGCTGATGGAGGAGCCAGCAGAGGTTTGGGTCACGCTGCTCAGCCCCCTCCTCAGGCACGTCCTTCCCGACTTTTCCTGCGTGGGGAGTTTGTGTTCCAAGGGGGGAAATCCAGTAAATCTCCTTCAAAAGGTTGCAATCTGTTAATAAGTAAATTGCTCATTTAATTATCTTAATTATGGTTTCACTGAGCTAATGTTATTGCCAATACAAAGCGGGGGGGGGGGAAGGAGAAAAGAAAAAAAACCTGGATTAGCAAAGCCTCGATTACGGGCACCGTGAGTAACAAGTTTGTTTTTAGAGCCTGGATCCCTCTCGGCTGCAGGGGATGGAGAGAAGCGGGAGAGAAGGAAGGTCGGGCTGTTTCCCTGCGGTATCAGCCCCGGTACCTGCCCCGGCGCTGCGGCTCCGGACACGGCAGCGGCTGCTTTTACACTTGGCTTTTCACCGGCACCGCTTTCCCCAGCTGTGAGAAATCAAGACTGAGGATGGCAGGAGCCAAGGAGGAGCGAGGGCTGCCGTGCCTCGGCACCTTTCGCTGCCCTGCTTCTATATACTCTTTAATTTCTCCACGGTACGGTAACTGAAGGCCGTGTCCAGCTGTGCCACTCGGGCACTTGCTGGCCATGGTGACACTGCCCTTTCCCAGCCCCTGTTCAGCCCCCCAGAGCCCACCGTAAAACCCCCACCCAACAGCGATGTGTTTAAGTCTATGCTTAAGCGTTGTGCTAATTAGTGCTTGTGAGAACGTGTGTGGTAATTACTTTTTTTTTGCTGTTAAAACCGCAGCTACTATTATTGTATAAATAGACAGAGCGAAAGCAAATATGTTTGTTTCTGCCTTACCTTGTGCGTTACAGAAGGGAACACCAGCTGCCCTAAAACCCTATTTATTATTCACTCAGAACCCACTTTAAAAAAACAGAAATAAACAGCAAAGTCAAAACATTTGGTTCCTGCAGTGAGGCAAGGCTGCCGAAGGACGTGTGAGGAGCCGAGGAGCCACACGCCGCAGAGCCGTGAGGGGGGGACACTCCGAGGTGAGAAAGTCCCCCCTCAGCTGGGGGGGCTTCAGCACCAGGCTGCTGTGGAGCCCATGGGAACGAAGCTTTTCTGAAACCCTCCCGTTCTCTGGCTCTTCACACCCAAAACGCTGGGGGGACAGGGAGCTCCTTGGCAGGATTTATGGGGCTGGCGCCCGCTCGGACTCAAGGCACATCGTTGGAGGGGATGCCCATGGATATGGGGCTGGAAGGAGAGCTGGCGCCCGGCAGCCGGAGGGTAAATGGTTTAAATGCTGAGCAGTTGGGATTTTCTGAAGGATGCTCCTTCGGGGCCCTCCTCATCCCGTACAGGCTCTGATTGCAAGGTTATGGTGACGGTAACCACAGGAACCTTGTCTGAACGCATTTGGGCATTTTTTTTCCCATCAAACTGGGGATGTTTTCAGTTTTAATGATGATGGTGGGTGTTGGAGAACGAGTTATGGGCAGTGGAGGAAGCAGGAGGCTCTGGAAAACTGGAGAAAAGGAGAAGAGATGATGCACATCCCCTGTCCCTTGTCCTCCCCACATGCTTCTCCCCACCTCTGCCGGCCCCTCCCCATCCTGGGGGCATGAAATAATAGATAAATAATAGATAAATAATAGATAACTCCTGAGTGCTGGAACGGGAGGTCCCAGCAGCAGGGACCGCCTCCTGGGGCAGTTTTGGAACAGCAAGCCCATCCCCACGACCCGCTCACCAGCCCAAAGGTGGCCAAACTTTGATGCGCTCCAGGGGCCAATTAGCCGGGGTGGGGGGGTCTGGAGCGGCTGGTGGGCACCGGGGAGCCGAGGTGTGGGGTTCCCACCACCCACCTTCCGCGCCGGGAAGCCGAATAATCCGTTTCTCCCCAGCCCCAGCCAGAACAAGCGCGTCATAAATATTCATCTGCTCAACCGAAAGCATTAGCCCTTGTTTCCTCGAGTGGAACTAACTGAAAATTGATGATAGTTTTCTGAAAAAAATGCAAGATTATGTACACAGAAGCAATTATATATAAACTTATCAATTATTTAACAGCTTGTTAATGAGCAAGTTTCGGTCTCGTAGCTGGAGCCATCCCGCCCGTTCGCTGCCGGGGGCGGCCGGGCGCGGGGAGCCAAGGGACCGGGATCTCACGCCTTGAGCAGTGACCCGCAGGCACCGGGAGGGGACGGTGGCCAAGTCGGCTACCGGGCCAGCATCCAGCAGCACCAGAGACCTCCTCATCTCCAGCTCCAGATGCCTGCTCACAGCCTGGAAGCAGTAGCTGCATTATACGCTCTTGAAATTCTCATTAAACATGTATAAATGGAAAGAATTTGGTTTTCTAATGCAAGCGGGACAATTTGCATTGATAGAAAATGCCTGTTCCTGGAGCGGGGCTGGTGCGCTGCTGCTGCGGCACCGCCGGCCGGGCTGCCAGCCCCCGCCTCCAGCCTCCTGGAATTGGAGCTTCTCACTTTTATTGGAATTCCCAGACATCCCCAGCTCTGGTACGCGCTATCCGTGTCGGCTCTTTCAAGCCTTTGGGGGTGGGAAGTCTCGGTCGGGTCCTGCCGTACCAGGAGCAAACTGCAGTCACTTTGGAGGCGACAGGAATGATAAAGCCCGTTCCGATTCCTCTTCTGCTGCCGCTTTCAGAGACGTTCCTTACATCCTTACACCCTGGGCCAGAATTGAGATATTTGCCTGTAAACCAGGGGATGCGGGGACGTGGGGTGAAGGAAATCCAGGAAGGCGGTTTCCTCGAGCTCGGTGGAAGATTGGTGCATCGTAAAAGTAGAAACTAATAAACACTTGCAAATGCAAATAAGGGGAGGTACCTTTCTTCTGGTGAGCAGACGACGTGCGTTACTTAGACATAGATTACTTAGATGTTACGGGAAGTGGAAAGCAAAGTATTCCATGTGATTGTACACGTGGTGGAGATGTCCCAGCATCCTGAGGAATAAGGGTTCCCAGCTGGGGAGGGGGATGGGGGAAAGCCCCCAGTACCCAGCAGGATGAGGCTTCCAGCTGGGGAGGGGGCTCAGGGGGAGCCGGGGCAGGGGGTGGGCTCAGATGTGGTGTGGGAAATTGAACTCAGCTGCAGAGGAAACGGCTCTGATGGCAGAGGGTGAAGCTATAAATTACCTCCTCAGAGGGTGAGTTGCCTCTGAGCACTTTCACAGCCCCCTTCTCTCTCTCTGGATTGTTCCAGAGCAGAAAAGCCCTGCTCTTTCTCACGGGGCAGAACCCACCAGGCCGGGGAGAGATCGTTTCCCTCTGACTCGGTTGGAGGAGAAAGGCAGGGATCTCTCACAAGGTGAGGAGTAGCAGGATGGCTCTTTGATGTTCCTCCTCTAGGCAAGCCGTGCCTTTTCTCCATGACAGAAGGGCACCAGATCTTCCTGTTACGTGTGCTGCTTGGCCCAACGGTGGGGACATCACAGCCCTTGGGGACATCGCTGCCCTTGGGGACATCACAGCCCAGCCTGGGATGGTGTCTGGGCTGCTCCCTCTGGAAGGCGGTTTGGGAAGAGGCAGGAACATGTCAGGAACCAGCAGAAACGGTGAGCAAAGCATGAAAGGGTGGGATGGACAGTGGTGGGACGGGCACACACTGATGTCTCTGCTGGGTTTGGCTGCTGAGGCCAGACAAGCCTGTCTCTGCAAGTCAGCCCCTTGCCAGGCACTGATCAAATAGTCTGCACTCTAATTCTCCTTCCTCCTCAGACAAGAGGATGTTTTAAAATTAAATGTAACCTAGATTATTCAAATTTAATATAGTCTGCGTCCAGAACCAGGCTGAGGGTGATGGTTTTTCCCCCATGAGCTGATTTGCTTGTTCCTAAAGGGAGAGATGCAAGATCTCGTTAATGGAAATCTGCCGAGACTGTGTTTTTATGTCAGCAAACAGGAGAGCTGTCAGGATGTAATGTGAGCAATGGAAAACTGATTAGGAGCATTATTAGCGACACATAAATCCCATTAGCTTAAACAGGGACAGGGAGGCAGGGTTCCTGGTGCCCCAGCCGTCGTTCCTGGGGAAGCGGGGTTCCACGTCAGTCAGGGAACCGCGTCCCCGTTCCTCTATTGATGGTTATGAACATGACTTCTTTGCATTTTAAACATTAAAACCCTCTGGGGGGGGCTCACTGGGACCCTCCGTGGGGGCTGCCCACAGGCCTATTCTCACCCCCCCCAGCATTCCCTCCCCAACCTTCATGGTTAAAAAGTTCTTTGAGGAGCTGCTGGCAGCGGGTATTTGGGTGTCCCGGTGGAAAGACTCCCTGCAGAAGATGTGTAGGCTTGGGGAGGGGAAAAAAAAAAGCAGTCCCATCACACTTTTGAATCCGTATAGCTGATGAGGAGCTTCATTGCATTATTCATCCTGGAAACTGTGTAAACCAAGAAAGTTAAAAAGAGGGAAATTGCCACTGTAAGCCGAGGTGTTTTAACATGCAAATGATGGCTTTTATTCCTAGCGATGGAACTGCTAGATTTTTAATTTTACACGCCGTGTGCTGGGTTCCTGTCTGCGCAGACATGGCAATCCTACGGCTCTCACTGGGGTCTCTCCTGTTTCCAGGGCTGTCGAGCAGCTCTCAAATCTGTGATAATTTAATTAACCTGCCCTGTTGTGCCGCGGCTGTCGGAGCAGGGGGAAGGATCCAGGCACCCAGGGAGTTCCTTCTTTGCCTGAGCACATACATCTCCTACGCAAAAGTCACAGAAGAGCAATTTCCCCACCAGGAGAACTCATTGTGGGTTTTTAAAAAACATAGATCATTTTCTTAGACGTGTGGCAACTGCTCGGGGTAAGGAAAGAAGAAGTTTGTCGGACGGACGAGGTCCAGTCACGTCGGAGCTCCGTGGGAAGCTGGGAGCCGGGGCTGGAGGCACCGAGTGTCCTTAGGTGGGATTCCCACCTGGAAAACCGAGGTGTTTGCACAAGGGCAAAGGAACTTCAGGAGTTTAAAGGTAAGCTCTGACCCTGCCGCTTGTCAGTGTGACACCTTGTAGCTCTAAAAATAGAGCATCTCCGACGGAGGGAGGGTATTTTTGGAAAAGCTGGTTACTGCAGCCAGTCTCACGTCGTCACCGCAGCCCCGGCTCACAGCCTTTCTGTGATTTCCTTCTGCACATAAATTTTACAAAGTGCCAAGAAAGAGCTGGCGCCTGCCCTTTCGAAGCAGCCCCCCCAGGTGAGGGCAGCTTGCTCCCCCCCACCCCCTCTGATGGGGCATCTGGCCCGTGGGCATGTCTTAACTGACCCCCGGACCATAAAGTATGGCTGGGGACACCAAAATCTGTCTGTGCCTCTGTCCGAGGGCTGGGGGAGCTGGGGGACCCCCGGGGAGTGTGGGCACAGGGATGCAGGATGCTGCCAGGGGCAGGGGAGCCCACGGGGTGATGTGAATCGCCGTCCCCCCCCTCCCAGCCAGCCCCACACAGGGCTGAGGGGTGGCTTCGTTCTGGAAGCACACTAACGAGCTGCTGGCAATCAGGTAGTTGGGCTGGGAAGTGGTGGGAGCCCCAAGAGATGCAATTAGTCATCACTTCACTCAAGGCACTACAGAGGAGCCTGATTTGAACCATTAGAGAAGCGGGTCCCGCGGGTCACACACGTGTCGTGCAACCGACAGAGGGGAATGCCCCTGGTAGTTTATTTACCAAAATCACTGCTCTGAGAGGGACTCTAAATAGAGGGAAGTGGGTAGAAATGATGAACTCCAGCTTGGAGAGAGCCAGCACGTGAGGTGTATTTTTCTTCATGTAAATGAAAAAAGAAAAATATACTCTTTTTTGCTCTTGGCTCCCAGCAGAGAGCTCGCTCCAGCCCCGCCACCTCTCCCTGATAATGATGGAAACTGCCTCGGATGTCTCCTGCCAGCACTGAAATTAATACCCTTCTTCATTGGAAGTGGCATATTCCAACTACTCCCCAAAAGGTGAACATTAATATTCCGATTTTCAGTTGTTAGACCTCATGCTCTGGCCTCGGAGCTGCAGAGATGGGGGAACGAGGGAGGGAAGAGCATCTCTGCAGTTCGGGTACCCCAGCTCCATCCTCCCCATCGGTGGAGGGAGACGCCTCCGGTGAGGCCCAATCCTGTTCGAAATGTTGTGCCGTGACAGGTCCCGCGTTGGATCGCTGTCTCGGAGCGTTTCCAGTGCAAGAAAAAGGGAGACAAATCTTCACAGATGCAGCCTCATTATCTATGTGGCATTTAGGCATAATTTATGCCGGATGTCTTGCCGCTTCTCTGGTAGAAAATTACATTGTTGGTTCCCCGGCTCTCGGCTCCTGCCGCAACTGTGTCAGAAATATTGAAATAAATCGATCCGACTTGAGTTCCCTGCGCATTTTTATTGCCGATTTATCTGTGTGGGCAAGGTGCTAAACGAGTTATGTTGGTGGGAGGAGGAGGAAGGTGAAGACGTGGCGGCCTGGCTGCACGCACCCTCGTTAAAAAGAGCTTTGGGCACCTCAGCAATCACAGCTGCCCGTTGCAGGGATCCGGCCGAACTCTGTACCTCCAGTTTTCCTTCTTTTTCTTTTTTTTTTTTTTTTTAATCACATCCTAATTGAGGAACCAGCAAAAGCTTTAAAAAAAAGAAAACAAACAAAATTAATGAGCAGCGTCAGGAGGGGGGGGGGAGGGGGGAAGGCATTTTTTGGCCGGAGTTCTTGGCATGGGCAGGAAATAGCTGCTCCTCTTGGAGAGCGTTTAGTCTGTGCGAGCTGCCAGCTGAGGAAGTCAAGTGAAAACCAAGTGCCTGGAAGCCGCGTTCGCTGCAGCTCCCTCGGAGCCTCCGCCCCGGCAGCGGGGACTCGGGTGTTTATTCCCGGACTAAATTGCTTTTGGAGCTCCGGCTCGTTTGTCAGAGAGAGAGCAAACAAGCTGTCGTTTGGACCAACAGCCTGCACAGCTCCTTCCCCTAGTCGTGTCACAAGCGTCCTCAGCCCAGGGCCAGCCCCATCCCTGTCACGAGCGGTGCTCGGGCTCTGCCACTGTGGCGGCTGGTGAGCAGGGGAGGGGCCGTTAGCATCTTAATGATTAAATCTTCCCTAAAGACCCAGGCTGGCACTGGGCCCCGTGACTTCTAGGGGGGCTGACCATCCCCGTGCTCCTGGCAGTGGTTCCAGGAATCCCCCGGAACATCCTGCCGGAGCAGCCGGGCTCCCTCCCTGCTCCCTGGCAGCCGAGGGCTGGTCGGTGCCAATGTTTTGCCAGGGAGGAGAGAAGGGCTCCTGGCACCGGCGTTGGCAGGAGAGGCTGCCACAGATGGAGCCACAAACCCTCGCAGGGAAACTTTCCCACGTCTGGGAAACGTCGGAGCCTGTATCAAACCCCGGAGCTTCCCGGTCCCTCTGGGACCCTCTTGCTCCAAGCAAACCTGGCCAGGTGTTCCCACCAACTGGGAGCCTGTCTGGCCCGGACTAGGAGATCAGTAAGAGTTGATAAATCTCCAGCAGTTGTTTATGGACACCGCTCCCCTTAGTACACGGCAGCGGGAAGCAGCTCGGGACATCAACCTCCTTCTCTCACGCGTTCCCCTGCACAGTTTGGGGGTCAGCTTCTCTTACCCTTGTGCTTGGCTCCTTCTGGCCAGTGTATTTTTTGGTGTTGAGTTTCTTTGCTTGTTCTCGCCTTAGAGGTTTCTTGGCTGGTTGGCCTGTCTCGCTTGCGGGGAACTGGTCCCTCCGAAGCCAAGTCTTGCCTTGCCTTTGAGCATCACCCGAGGGCACAGACAGACGCTGAGGCCAAGGACATGTGTGACTGCAGGTGAGTAAAATGCTGGTCCCAGCAGGTATTTCTGAAGTTCCCAGAGCCATTTTCTGTGGCTTTAAGCCTCTCCTTGTGAAGGTTGTTGCTATCATGGGCTACTTCTGCAGCCAGTGCTCCCTTACCCACGGCAGCGGTGCCTTTCCTCACGAGTGCCAAGTTTTTCCTTGCGTGGAAAAACTCATTACAGGGTTTGATGAAAAAAACCTTACCTTCATCCTCAATGTTTGCTTCTCGAAGGTAGCAGTAGGTAACTCACTGATTCTCACTGACTCTGCCATACACAGCTGGACTCTGTGGAAGTCCTTGCTCCGTGCAGAGCGCTCCTCACGCACGTGTGTTCTTCATCTTTCTCCACGGGCCATCCCAGGTCCCTCCAGAGGAATCAGCAGCTGTTTCTAGTTGTGAGTTGCTGGGAAGTGATTCTAGATTGCTTCTGTTAGCGGTGCTCCCTTTCACTAGAACTTTCAGTTTTGCCCCAAAGTGGTGGGTAAGAAGAAGAACACAGTTTTCTTGCTTTGGCATGAAGTTAGGAATCCAAAGCAGAGCCATTTACTGCCTCACAGGGATTATTAGAAACAAAAAACGATTGGAAAGAAAGCATCCCATAAATCCAAGTCTTTCTGTAAGCTCTAAATCTGTTACACGTTAGACCGTAGTCTTCTAAAACAAAAGTGACTGCACCAAATAGAGACCGTTATTGTTTAAATATTTCTGCTGGGAAATGCTGCCTGAAGAGGAGACACAATAGCTGCCCTAACGCAGGATTTATTAGAGCAAGTTGGCACCAGTCTATTTGTAGGGAGCGGAATATGCTTGTAGAGATTATACCAGATTTACAATGATTAATAATGGATTGGACATGGCAGACTTCAAAGGGCTTGGCTCCCTCACAGTTCAGTGGTAGGTTGAGTTGAAATAAAATCGCAGATTCGCTCCAGTGGTTCAAACAAGTTTTTTTTCCCCTCGGAGAGCGGGGCTTTTGACCGGACAGCATCAGCGAAGCCCCGCTCCTCGTGCCCTCGCCCCACAACTGAGGAGGCAGCACACCCAGGTTGCCACCCGGACAGAAACGGGTCCCTGGGGGAGACCTGCTGGCCACCACGGCCAAGCCCAGCTCCAGCAGGGGTCCCGACCAGACCCTGCATCCCAGGAGATGCCCTGCTCCTGCAAAGCTGGAATGGTCTGAAGGCCCCAAGCCCACAGCCCTTAATTAGGGGATGGGTTCTTCTCAGAGATGAGAAGCTCAGCTCCCTGGTAGGGAGCTCACCTACGAGAAGGATGAGCAGGGATTTTATCATCAGTGTGAGGGATTAAGCGAGCTGGGAAATGTAGGACATCCCTCCGGCTCGCAATGTCGTCTGCACACACAGACCTCGAGCTATTTTTAAAGACCTCCCAGCGCACGCTGTGGCTGTAACTTTTGGTATCAAACACTTGGAATCTGCTCCTTGAGGCAGGAGCTCCCTCTCCCACTTCATCGGGAGGATCCCAGCCTCCAGGAGAGCACAACAAACAAAGACTGAGACTTTTGAAATTGATAAGTGTTATTAATAATGCGTCAGGATAAATATGCTCTCATTTGATCTTTTTTGGGCAGTCTAGCACCGTCCCGCATGCAGCTGCCATTGCTCTCTGCCCAACCCCATCTCTTCTCTTCCCCCATCCCCTCGGATGCTCGGACATTGGCCTCGGCATCTCCCCGTGCCATCACTCAGACGAGCAGGAAAAGGCCGGGGCAAGTGAGAGTTGCCAAGGAGCCTCAGCCGAAAGCATTTCAGAAGTGATAAATGCTCTGGCGTTAATCAAGCGTTATTGTGTGTTATAGTCGGGAGGCATCTCGAGCTAATGAAGACATTTTCCCCTCTATCTGCCGTTATCTGGGCGCCTGGAAGAGCTGCGGAGGAGCTCTCATCCTGCTCCAGGCAGAGCTGATGGGATTTGCACCGGTCCCAGTTGCCATGGAGAAAGTGTTAGATGGCTTTAATACATCTCTGCGAATTTCTCCCCGGAGTTTTCCTGTGACAAGCCGGACTGGAGGTAGTGTATAAGAAGCTATAATCTTCCAACTCTATGAAAAAATGATTGATGGAGCTTGAGGGGCATAAACAGCTTTAGTGGGGCTCTGGCAGCCCTTGGCGGGCGCTCGCAGGGACTGGCCGTGGTCCCCAAGGGATGCTCCCCTCGACTGGGGCTGCACCACGCAGCCCTGAACCCCTCTGCCCCCCAAATCCGTGTCACCCTTGCCCCACGCCTCTCGGGGGACACCCAGACGTCCCCCCTGCACCTTTGCTGTGCCCCTCGTGCCTGGGAATGGACGGGGACGGTGCCATTGGGCTGTGCCCGCCCTCCTCTTCCTCATCCCCAGCCCAGCCCTGTCTCCCGTTGCCCCCACGTCCCTCAACAGCCCCCGGCTCCCCACCTGCTCATTAACATGCATTCACCAGGAATCAGAGGAAAGGAAATTAAACCTCTGTTTGTTTTCGCATCGATGTATTCCCATTTAAAAATCCTAACGTTTACATTTGCCTGTTTGCTTTTTAAGTCGATGAAAACATGAATGATTCATAAAAACAAAGGAAAAATAAATAATTTCCAGCTTGGGATGCCAAGAAGCCAGTCATCCACCCGCCTGGAGAGCACAAGCTCTCGTTTGGGGTTACTTCCCCCTGGATTCGTCACTCTGCTCTGCCTTAACATATAGCATTATTGGACACAGACCGTGATGGAATCAAGTAAACCAGATCTGGATGTTTTCAGCAGGAGAGGAGGCGTCAGGAAAATTAGGAGGAGCCAAGAGAGCGGTGGTGGCTGCAGAACCCACAGCGGCTTCTGGAGACCAGAGCAACGAGCCCTGGGCCAGTGGGTTGGGGAACCAGCCCCGGGGCCAGCGGGGAGCTGGACATCGTGTTGTCCCTGCCGCCTCCTTCCTCTCCCTTTCTGCCTTTTTATTTTATTATTTTTACCCTCCACACACATCCCCAGTGGCAGTTTTAGCTGCTTTAGATTCTCTAAACATTTTCTCTTCAGCAGCTCATGGTATTTTGAAATATGAAGTCCATCAATCACTGGTTAATGTCACCTCCGCAGCGGTTTCTGCTCCGGGGCAGCCTCCTCCGGGGCTGGATTTGGTGGGCGGCTGCGGCCGTACCCAAAAATCAGGTTACCCAGCTCCTTGTTCTCTCCTTCCTGTTGTTTTCCAGGAGTTTTGGTGAAATCCCCTGCAAATCCAGCCACTCCGCTGGAGGCTGCCCGGGCGCCCGGCTGGGAGGAGGATTCCACGGAGTGCTGCGGAGAGGCTGCACGGCAAAGCGTGTGCTCCAGCTGATGTGCCGGGGTTAAAATGTAATTAATTAGCGAGTTTATGGTGTTTTCCCATCTGAAATTAAAAACAAAAATTATGCAGAACATACAAGGTAATTAGGAAGCAGCAAGCTACAACACACCTTTAAACGAGAGCTCTGAAAAGCCTGATGTTCGGCAGCAGATTTTTAATGTAAGAGCTAATAAATGCTCCTGCCCTCCCTGGCGTTCCCGGGAGCACCCGTCGCACCTCGCCCTTCCCTTGTGGATCCAGGGAGGGCCCCAGCAACACCCCAACTTTTAATATTCTCGCTGCTTATCCATGATCAGATTTGCCATTTAACATCTATTAGCCAAGATGAGAAAATTGGCTCATATTTTATGTGCCTGGTTTAATTTATTTTTTTTTTCCTGCTTGCATTTACAGCTGGCCCCTAGTGTTTCATCCACCCCCTAATGATTTAGCTGCGCAAGATGTTCCACCAATTTATTAGAGTGGAGTGCACGGAGCAGGCCGTGCATATTAAACGTGAAGTTTTTACTACAGTTGGTTCAATAAGCTGAAAGGAAAACTTTTTTCTTTTGTTTGTTTGTTTATTTTTTTTTTCTCCTCCCCTCAGTTTTTCACAGCTTTCCAGCTGCTGCTTGAGGCAGAGCAGTTTCTCAGCCCCGCCATGCTCCCCGGGGGAGCGATGCCCGGCAAAGGGCATCCCCTCCCTGCAGGAAAAAGGCATCCCTTCCCTGCAGGAAAAGGGCATCCCCTCCCTGCCGGCTGCGGGAAAGGGGCTGAGCGGTGGGAGTCGAGGGAACCAGCTCCTCGAAGGCTTCACCATCACCTTTCGGGAGGTGAGGCACCTGCTGACCCACACCTCTCTCTCTCTTTCTCTCTCAGCACTGAATCAAAGCTGGAAATTGAGGTTTTTTGCTCTATTTTTTTCCTTCCAGATGGGAGCAGAGGGGTTTGCCCATCGTGCTGCTCCCCCCTCCCCAGCATCACCGAAACCCAGCGCGCGGAGGCTGGAGAGGTTTCCTCCCGGCTGCCTTCCCTTCGGCTCCCCAATTTCCCACGGGAGGTAAAGGCTCCATTTGGGAGCTGTGACCAAGGAAGCAGCTTCCTGGCCAGCAGTACAACGCATGGGGATGGCCGGGCTACCACCCGTAGCCTTGGAATGGCCGGTGGCCACCCTGGGAAAGTGGCCAGAGCTGTTCCCCTGCAGCAAAGTTTCCGCACCTGGGAAAGGCTGGCATCCCCGCAGCCCCACTGGTGTTCAGCGGCCACTCAAGTTTCCAATTGCACTTTAGTTACCTGTATCCATCATCCCTGCTCTTGTTTGCTGGCCCGGAGGAAATCTCTGGCTGGATGGGGTTCGATTTGAATTATTTTGCTTTGGTTGGTATATGGGTCCATGGAATACCAACCCGAGGCAAGACACCGGCCCCGCTCCCACTGGCCGGGATCTGGGCTGTGGGGCTGGTTCCAACACTGCCAGTGCCATCAGGGTTAATATATTCCTGAGATAAGGCCGGCTAATTAACATAGAGGCAAATTGCTGCTGCTCTGCTTTCCCATTTCTTTTGCTTGTCGAGCTCAGAATCATATCATAATTGGAAATTTTTTAGGAACAATGATTTTACATGAAATATTGGGTTTCCTTTTCCCGTGCCTGGGGTGGCTCGTGGTCCCGTGGCCGGTGGCTGCTCTTTGCTTCCCACTGGGACCAAAAGCACTGAAAACAGGTTGTGACTGGTGGCCAGCTTGAGCAATTAGCCACGGGATGGCCTCTGAGCCAAGTGAGGCAGCAGCGAAAGGGAAAGGGGAGCAAACAGCCCAAAATATGGTCTGAGCATCTTCTGCCGCTGGGCTCGTGGTCCACTGGCCACCAGCCGGCAGTGGTGGCTCTTGGGGGACTCCTAAATGAAGTTTCTGATTATTAGGGGCAGTAGCCACATTGGTTAAATGATTTAAGACAGGCTATTCTTTTTATTATGTATCTTGATGTTTTTCCCTGTTTTTCCCCCATTTTCCAGCCTGTGTGGCTGAGCACAGCACCCCTCACAAAAAGAGGGGGAAGATTGGCATGAGAAATGGTGGCGACGTGAGCCGAGCCGAACAGAGGGAGGAAGAAAAATTGTCCTCACGAAAACGCCAGCGTCACCCCTGGCAGGGAGAGAAGGAGAAAGATGGTGCTTGAAGGAGGAAAACATAAAAGCCCGGGTGGGAATGGTACCTGTGCAGGAAATACTGCCCCAAACCGCAGCGCTGGGGGGTGTCGGAGGTAATGGCCCTTCTCTGCTTTATTAACTTCTGGCGCTGGGTAATGACTGATCGTGTTTGTGCTGCTGTTTCTACTGTTTTCTCTGAATTTCCTGTTTCTGTTTGTTTTTTCTGTCAGTTTCCCTTCTGCCTCTCTCTCTCTGTGCTGTTATCTGTCTTTGCCTTTGATTTTAGGCTGCTCCCTCCCAAGGAAGACAGGCGCCTCTATTCACCAATTCCACAGCCTGATCTCCCACTTCCCTGGAGCATCCCCCCCCCCCCCTTTTGCCCCCCCCTGCAGGGGCTGCTCAT
>JAOXJM010000008.1:626611-637673 GCA_026413425.1 Tringa solitaria | reverse complement strand
GGTTTTTTGCACTGGAGAGAGCTAAAAATAAAACTTCCACAAAAGTTGTTCCTTTTTTTCTTGCTTGGTTGTGTTTGTTTTGGCTTTTTTCTAAATAAAATTTGCTCCTTGTTGGTGAAGCTGGATGGGTTTCAGCCGGGAAGGGGGGGGGGGGGCCGAGGCTCTTCCAGCCCCCCCTCGGGTCCCTCCCGGCGATGCTCTGCCCGGTCCCCGTTTGACACCACGGAGGGTGGTGACACGAGCCCGGCTGCCACGGCGAGATGATTTAACACGAGGGACAGCTTGGGGACGTGCTGGATGGCAGAAACTGCGCGGCATCACAGATGGCTTCAATTTGGGCTGTAACTTCCCCAAACAAGCCATTTCCCCCCCCTTAAACCTTTCCAATCCCACCCCTGGGAACCCGGCAGCCGAGCAAGAGAAGTCAATTAAAGGAGCTGCTGGCGCTGCTCGCCGAGGGGGGGGGCTGGCTTTGCAAACCCACCCTCACAGCCCCCGCGGGGTGGGACTCGCTGGGAGACACCAGAACCCAACAGGGTCGGCTTTAAATCCGAAATAACCCTGCAGGCTCCGGGAAGGAGGGTCGGGGTCCCAAACCAAGGGGTTTTCACACAATTTAAGTGGGCAGTGGGGTCCTCCCGCCCGTCAGCACGGGCTCAAACACCTTGTTGGGGGGGGTTCCAGGACATGTCCCAAGGCAAAGGGGTGGGATCTGTCCCCAGGTACCACCTGGGACCTCCTGCCCGCCCCCAACATCCCTCCTGGCCAGTGGTCCCCCCCTCGGGGGGATCAACCCCTGGGGGCTCCACAGGCAGCGATGGCAGGTTCAACCACAGCACTTAAACCAGGGACCTCCAGAGGGCAACAAATGAGGAGGGGAAGGGGGGGAAAGAAAAAGAGGAAGAATGTTAAATTCTGCACATCGGGAAGGAGGGATATTTTTAACAAATACTCCATTAACTGCCAGCAGGATTTGAGATTTTTTTTTGCTTTTTCTTAGCGTGCAAAATGCTCAGGGAGCTTCAAATGGTGGCAGCTTGGCTCCTCCACTCCCATCTGTGCAATGCTGCCTTCAAATTAACAGCTCTGCCAGAGCAGCACCCCCCCCATCGACTGACTCCCCCGGCTCTCCCCCACCACCACCACCAGCCCCCCAAACCCCCCCTCTGCCGGGGGTCGGGGTGCTCTGGGCTGGGTCTGTGCATCCAGCCGGGAGGCGCTGGGTGCCCCTGCGGCCGCCTCGCACGCCAGCGTGTGGGGACGGGGAGATATCATCCTCCCCACCATGTTATTTCTTAATAAGAGAGAAAAAAAATCCCCCTCTGTAGCCTGGCCTGGCTGTAAAGGAGGTCAGTGCCACCGGGAGAGTCGTCATCGGCGCAATTACCACGAGCAATCGCAATTTGCATCTCCTCAAAAGCGAGCCCAAGAAGGGAAACGAGCCCCACGGCAATTATTAACCCCCCCACACCTGGGGCAGGGGAAAGGGGAGAATCAGAGGACGCAGGGGGTGAATGTGGGGTGGGCTGCGCACCCACCGCTCCCGGGAACAGAAAGGAAAGGGAAACACCAATGGGCCGAGAACATGGAGGGGCGGTGTGGAATTTTTGCACACCAGGGAAAAAAAAAAAAACCAAAAGGCAGAAATTTACCAAACCTCTTTTATCTAAATTACGTGGCACTTCAGAAGATTAAAGACCCCACAGAAGCCGGCAGCCCCCAACTTATCAGTCTCTGGGAGGAAATACGAGCTGGCGGGAGCTGCGCCGTAGACGTTTGCAGAGCATCCGTTGTAATGGATTTCATCATTCCTTGCTGTGGATTGGAATAAAACAGCCTTTCCGTGCGGAGGAAGAGCCGATATTTCATGGGAAAGGGATATTTGCGCAATCATCAAGCAAAACCAGCATAAAAACCCCGGACGAGGTGCTGCAAACCCTGGTGTGTTCAGAGTGAACACCCCACAGCGCTTGCAGGGTCCGAACCCGCTCCTGGCGTTGGTGCACCCCACATTCCAGCACTCGGGAATTTCTGCTGGGAGAGACGTGGGCCCAAGTGCCTTTTCCCCTTTTTATAGTGATTTTTATCCCGACACACAGCTCTTCCCACAGAGTCCATCTGGGCTTCGGAGGCCGGAGCCACCCGCTGCCCCTCAAGGCATGAGCTTTCCCAGCGGATCTTCCCGACGTTTGTGGGAACGGGTGGGATCCCCCTGTTCCCGGGGAAGGGCTGCACGCCGTGCCCCCCACCTCCCCCTAGAGCATCCCTCCCTCCCAGCCCCAGGACCCCCCCAGCCCCGTGCCCACCCCCAGCACTGCTCTGCAGGCAGCTGCCCACGGGGACCCGTCCCCTGCCTACACTCATTAAGTACCTGACGGGAGTGGGGATAATTACAGCTGCTCCCAAAGAAACGGTTACACTCTCTCTGGGTGGCTTTCGGGGAGCAGTGGCTGAGGAGGGGAGGCAGAAGGGAGGGATGGGGTTTATTTGGATAGAAGAGGACGTGTCCCTGGCCTGGAGGTGACCCGTCTGCCTCGCTTGGTGCAATTAAACGCACGAAGCCCCGTGTATCACCGTGGGATCCGTAAAACGGCGGTGCCACGGAGAGACACGCTCCCACTTGCCACAGGCGAGCCGGGCTCCAGCCGGTGAAGCCCCTCAGCCCCCCAGGTTCCCATAACCCATGGTGCCGGGGGGTTCCATCCCTGCAGCTGACCCCAAGCCCCCCCTCCGTGGTCACAACCAGCAGCCAAACTCTTGCCGGGCTCGAGAACACGCCGGTGCCGGGGGGCTCAGCTGGCAGAGAGGGCTCTGCATCATCACATCCCCACGGGCATCTCCATCCCAGGGGACTCCCGAGGTAACTCCTTGGTAAATATTGGGAATTGGGGGGGGGGGGATAATAAGGAATTCCAATAAACTCCCCGCCAGCAGCAGCTGTTAGTGCATGTACCACCCCCCAGGGCTGTAAATGCCCTTGGCTGGCTTTCGCCCTGATCCGTGCCAGCCCAGCCTCTGCTAATAAGTAATTAGGAGATAATTAACATTTGTAGCATACAGTGAGAAACATCTGGGCCTGATAACGTGTGAGGAGCCTTCGAGGGTGATTAATGGAGTCCGGAGGAAGGAGAGCAGCGGGTGGCTCGGCGGAGCATCGTGCCGGTGGGGACGGGCTGGGGACCGGGGGGGCTGGGCTGGGACAGCCCAGGGGAGCTCCGGGGATGGGGACGCCTCTTCCCACCCTGCTCCCCAGCAAGGAAAGCAGTGTCATTCCCCTGGGAAAAGGGCTCCTCAGTCGGGAAGCGATGTCTCAGAAGCGACCCAGACTCAGAGGGAAAATGGAGGGCATTTGGTGAAGCTGGAATTTATTTCGTATGACTCCTACTTAATTAAGTACTTCATTTGCATAACCTTGTGCAGTTACTCATTTCTGTCATCATGAAATTCAGCCATGTGCAAACAGTTAGCAAAAATAACAGACATAACTCAAACTTATGTTTGTTGTAAAAATGGTTTTACACGATGCGGTTAAATGGGCCTGACGTACGGCCCAGAGCCGTCTTCCCTTCCCATTTCCAGAGAGGAATAAATCTCCGCATTGATTTCTGGGGAAATTATTTTAGATTTTGCTCGGCTCCATCGACTCGCCTTTGGAAGATCTCCCTTTCTATGTGGCTGCTCCGCAGCGAAGCTTTGCAGAGGAGGGGGAGCCGTCGGGCTCCCCACAACCGCTCACACATTTATTTCCCTGTAAATTAGCGAAAGGCCACGCTGAGGCGTCCTCAAGGCCTAATGTAACCTCATTAAACCTTTTCCTTGCTCTTAAAGGTTACCTGTGTTCACGTCTCCCCAGCCTTTTAACCAGCAGCATGCCTGTTGAATAATGAAGCAGCCAAAAATACATACGTGCGCACACAGAGAGGTATTTTTAGGGCTGCTCTGACCTTCTGCAGCTCGCTGCTGTCCTCCCCGTGTGACACCAGGAGAAATATCCCCGGTGACACTCGGCGGCCGCTCGCAGCAGCATTTCCCCGGGCTGCAACATGTGGCTCTGCGTGTGTCCCTGCGCCCACCCCGCCGGTCCCCAGGCCCCCCGCTGCCCACCACCAGCCTCTTCCCAGCCTGGCATTTCCAGGGCACCCATGTCTTTGAGCAGCAGCTGCCGAAGGACTCGCCGTCTCGCAGATCGATGCTGCAGCCGAGCCCTCCCACGGCATCTCACAGCAAAAGGGCCCAGCGTGGGGAAAAGCATCCTCACAGGCAGAAGCTCTTTGCCGATATCCGAAGGTTTCAGGGGCGTTTGCAAAGTTTTAAGCATGAATAGGTGCCAGTTTGCTACTCTCTTTGCCTCCCCTGGGTGGCTGCAGCATCGCTGCGGAGCCTGGAGGTCGGGGGGGTACTTCCAGGCAGCCGAATGCCAGCCCCCAGACAGCTCACCCTCGGAGGTACCAGCCCTGGAAATCTCACTTAACCCTGCCCTGGGAGGCCCCGGGAAGCAGCCGAGCCCGGGATGCCCCGATGAGCAGACGGGGTGCGTCGCTGCACAGGGCTCTGAACCCCCTCGTTAGCAATATTAGCACAGAGCATCAAACCTCCCCGTGCCCCCGCACCGACTCCTCTGCCGGGGACCCGCACAGCCACATCCCCGGGAACACAGGCTCCTGTCCTACAGCGGGGGAAAAACAACTCAAAACGTCTAAAAATACCCAGGAAAGTAAACGTATTAACCTTATCTTGATCCCAGGGTGTAATTACATAAAGCCTCGCTCCCAAGTAAATTAGTACATTAATAACAATTTTGTTCCTGTAATTACTATCATTTCTTAGATCTCTCAGCTGTTTGCTAATTCAGCTGCTCACAAGGACATCTCCAGCACCAAACCTGCCGCCGCCTGCGATGGCCCAGCCCCGGCCGAACCGCTCTGTGCAACACACGGGCTCTCAGGAAACCTGCTAAACTAAGTCTGCAAAAACTTAGTTCAAATAAAGATGCTAGAAACAAATCAGCCTGAGTCTCATCCAGCGAAACGGCTGGTCCCCACCTGAGGACAATATAAGCCCTTCTGCTGGGCCAGCTCCCGGGGAGCCGGGGGATGAGCTCCGGTGGAGGAGAATAACTGGAACCCAACGCCGGTCGCAGGCGCACGTGGGCGAAGGAGCCACACGGCGTGTGACACACCAGCATGTAGTGACACGCTGAGGAAAGGGGCATCGGCGGTGACAGGCAAACACACAGCTGGGGAAGGAGATGATGTTTTCCACAAGGTGCAGATGCCGGTTGCAAGGAGAGGTCCTGGGGACCCCTCATCGAGCTGCTCCCACCCTCCCTCCCTCCCTCCCGGTGCCAAGCCCAGCGCGTTCCAGGCAAAGCAGAGGAGCTGCGGCAGCACCAGGAGGCCAGGACCGAAGATGCCAGGTCCACCACTTGACCGAGCCCCCGGATGCTCAGGGTCCCCCAGGACCCCCAGGTGGGTGCCTCTCCATCGGCTCTGGAGGAGGAAGGAGCATCCGCTCAGATCTCCATGGAAACCCGCGCCGAGCGGCGGGGAAGGCTTTAATTTGAAGTGCTGATTTGGCTGAGACCCTGGGAGCAATCGGCAGGAGATGAGCTGCATTAAGAAGCAGCAGGGGTGGGATGCTTCTCCGAAAATGGGTGCCAAAAGAGTATCTGATACCATTAGGTTTGAAAACCTGCTTCCGAAAGGCAGGGAGCCGAGCTGGGCGAGCCCGTCACAGCAGAGGATTTATTTAGTTCATTTGGCCCCTTTTTCCCGTGTTCAAATTATCCATGAAAAGATTTTAATTATATTTTTTTCTTTCTGAATTTGTTCATTAATTTGAAGTGAGGGGCAGATGGTCTGTGCAGGCAGAGCTCAGAGCATCCTCTGGCACACTCTGAGGGGGAAGGCAAACCCCACTGCTGTCCCCACACCACGGGCACCTCGGCCGCTGGTCCAACAGCCCAGCGAAACAGCCCAGGTTTGGGAAAACCTGTTCTCGAGGAACGCACAGGCCTCCAGTTTGGGGGCGAGGTATCCCCAGGGCCAAAAAACCAGCACCCACTGCACCCCTATCTCCCACCATCAACAGCTCGTGGGGATCGCCCAGGAGGAGGTGAGGTACCAGATTAATTATTTCCAGTTTGCCGGCATTGGAGTTAATCACCGCCAATTAACTGGGATGGGATGGGATGGGATGGGATGGGATGGGATGGGATGGGATGGGATGGGATGAGGAGCTGCACAGAGCTGGAGCCTGGGGCCGTTGGTGATGCTCAAGTTCTTGTCATCCAACAGGCTCCAGCCAGAGACCCCCGAGACTGAGCAGAGGCTTCCTTCCCACAGATCTCGGGGGGCTGCAGGGTGGCACTGGGGGCAGAGGGACCCCAGGCAGAGGCCCCCCACCTCCAGCTGATGCCCACACAGCCAGGCCAGGGCTGGCAGCAGGTAATCCTGGCATTATCCCCCGGCAGGAGATGTAATTGTTACCCTCCCTCCCAAGGGGAGCCTAAACCCGCGCTGGGGGCAGGGGACAGCTTTTAGGATCGATTCTCTTTTACAGCCTTTCTCCAGCACAGCGGGTGTAACAGCAGGGCATGACTGTTCTCGACACCCTGGGTGACGACGTGTCAGATGCCAAGGGGTGACTCACCGAAATTTTAAGAGATTTCCAGCCATAAAAGCAAAGCCTGGCCCATCTCATGCACGGTGGATGGGTAAGAAGGGTAGGCTTTCAGCAAACTTGCAGGTCTGGCCTTTCTACAGAGAGGAGGCACTTACTTTCTTTTAGGGAGAAACACGAAGTATAAAATGTTCCATGATAGATGGAGACGCAGAGTAGAACTAGCAGAGACCTGGCCTAGCCCTCCGGCATCTCCTGTCCCCATCTCCCACTCCATGCATGTTCTGGAGATCAACAGAAGGCTGTAGCCTCCAAGGCTCCTATTCCAGGACTTTTCATTTAATTTAATTATTGAAGGATATTTCCCCCGAGATAAGAGCTGTGTGACATTTGATAAGCTGCACCTCAGGCCCCTCTCACACACCATCTGAACAGATTCACAGGAGCTAATAATCGGGTCTTATTGCAGGAGGCAAAAAACAAGGAGGAGTCTGGGGGGGCATCTCTGTCAAACATCTCCCAGACACACAGGAGGGGTGACCAGCCACAGGAAAGCACAAATCCAATGTCAATCTGGGCTGGGAGGTGACGAATGGCTGTCAGTGTGTCCCTAAAATCAAGGGCTCTCTAAGTGCGAATTCGGGGGTCGTACCGGCTTTGGAGACTCCACGTTGGGGTCCCACCAAGGAGCTGAGAGATCTGGTCTCACTCCGAGGAAAGCCTTGTCACCACCCGATGGGAGCTGCTGCAGGAGCAGGAGTCATCTCACCAGAGGTGCCTTCCATTGCCCACAGCACCCACAGAGCTGATTGGAAAATATTTCAGAGTATTTGGAAACAAGAGGTGAACACTCCACGCCTTTGGCTTTCACTACGGTGGATGCCGCTTCCCACCTCTGCACAATGAATTAACACAAAGCCTCCATTCTTCATCACACATGGAGCCTGGGACGGAAAGAAGGGAAATGATTGCAAAACAACCAGCTGTTGATAAATGCTACAAATGTCTCATTATGTAGCTCAAATTATTATCCAAAACTAATCCGCCTTCGAGCATTGCTCTGCCTGCACAGAGGCAGGGGAGAGGCCCCGTCCCCTTCACCCGAGGGCTGCAGAGAGCCCCATCAGAGACCCCCAAAGCCCCCGGAGCATCATGAACTCGGAAGCCCCACTCCACTTCAACCCGGGCGGGAGACAAGCACCGCGGGAAAGCAGCCGAGGTTTCTCCCGGTGGATTTTGATGTGTATTTGTGAGGATCCCCCCGCCGCGGGTCCGGCTGCTCCAGCCCAGGGGCTGCCCAAGAGCATCCAGCTCCCTCCAGGCAGAGGCCACCAGTTTTGGACATTTCTCCTCGGAGCCCGGAGGGATGGCTCCCATCACCCTCTTCCCAACAGGACCTGGTTAGAGAGCGAAGACGTGTTTTGAAAATGCCCTTCACATCTCATCCATCCTGGCTGAATGGGAGCGCAGCAGCCGCAGCTCGGAGGCTTTTCATCTCCTCTGCCAGCCCTCCTTCTGCTGGGGACACTAATAAAATGCATTTCCTACAGCCATTGTTTCACTTATGGAACCTTCAGCCTGGTTTTGATTGAGTGCACTTAATATAGTTGCTCTTGTAGAAAGGATTTTGAGCCTGGTATTTGACAGCCTTGATCTTAAAGAAATCCATTAAGAGCAGTTTTATCTCTGGGTTTTCTAACCATTAAATCGGTTTTTTATCAAGCCGGTGGTGTGCTTTCAGGAAGACATGTGGGAGAAACGGGGAATAAACCTCCCAAACTCCAGCCCTGGAACTGCTGCACATTTGGGCTACATATTAATAAGCAAAAGGGTTTTTCTCTGTGAAAGAACATCTTACACCTCACTTTGGAGAAATACAGGGCCTGAACTTCCAGAGGGCACGAGAGAATTGTAATTGGTCCAATAAATATTCCTTAGTGTATTCCCTCTGGAAGGTGAGCACTGGGAATCACATCTGGCTTCAGCCAAGGGACACCCACCAGCCACAGGGATTACAGGATCATGTCCTGGTGGAAAAGCCTTTCCTTCCTTCTTAGATATGAAAATTAATGATCCTTGGAGATAAAGCTTTTCAAAGGAAGCTTTTTCTGAAAGACAAGGTGCCGGGACCCTCTCTGGGGCGAGGTGGTGCCGGGCACGGTCGGGGCTGCACCGTGGGAACGCCGGGATGCTGCCTCTGTGCCTCAGCCGTCGGACACTTGCTTTTCAGATTTTCCTCTGGAAAACCATGCCGAGGAAAGGGGAGGGCAGAGCCCGGGCTCAGTGCCTGACTCTGCCAATAAGCCCAGGGGGGAGCCCACCACCCACCTCCATGGTGCTGTCACCTCCGGAGTCATTCGCTTGTCTTAAAGTTAATACATAATTATTACCGACAACTATTTCTTCACCATGAAGCCCAGCAGCTCCCTGGAGTAAACTTCTGCAGGTTTTCTGAAACACTTTCTCTAATAGGGAGCGAAGTGTTTCAAGTTGTGCCGAAGGAAAGGCTGCAACTGCCCGGCAGCTGCCCCAGCGTGGGAACAGGAGGGGATGAAAAGGTCACTTGTCCCACTAATGGCACAGGAACGTCGGGATGATCTTTGGCACAGCTGGCCAGTGGCTCCCACGCCTTCTCCTCGCTCCCTGGCAGGTTTTCCTCTCCCCATGCAGTCCCCGAGGAGGGCCATGAGGAGGACCATGAGGAGAGCCAGCAGCCCAGAGGATGCTCTGCCATCGCCCGAGCCCCTCAACGAGCTTCTCCTCCCAGGGCAGCCGGGGTCACGGCACCCAGGAGGGCATTTACCTTCCCTCGGGTGAAATGTGCTGTTAAATTAAGAAAGGAAGAGATGTACAGAACCTGAGAGAGCAATTACTGAACCTGCAGCAGGAGATGGTTTGTGCAACCTCATTAAAGGTGGCTTGAGATAAAACAAAGTCGCCACATCTGCATATTTTATATATATATACACACATATATATGTGATGCTTTGCACCACATGCATCCAAGTGAGCTGAGCAGCACCCTGAGAGGGGAAAAAAGTCACCTGGAGCTGACTACCCACTACACGACTCTGGCACAGCCACCAGCAGCCTGGTTGTGCCCACGGTGTCCTGCATCCCACTGCCCAGGCGCTGCCCGGTGTGGTGACAGGGTGGCACAGTGGCCCACAGCCGGCAGGTTGAGCTACCCTCTGCCTGCCAAAGACAGAAGCTAATAAATTCATCCCAGGTGAATTAAAGCATTTCATTTAGAATTTGACCTTTTCAAAGAAAATGAATAATGCATTTCAAAATAAAAACTCATTTCAGACTTGAGAATCAAAACACTTCCAGCTGGAAATGCCAGGGCAACGCGTCATAACACCAAAGTTTTTTGATCCTTTATCGGGAAAGCTTGATCCCTTAAATCCCGGTGCCAGCAGCCGCCCTGGACCGCTGGGTTTTCCCCACCAGGCTCCTCGGGGAAATCTTACGGAGCCGATGGAGCGGTGGTTCCCCCTGTGTCACTGTTCCAAGGCACGGCATCGGTCTGATGGTCCCCCTGGGCTCTGGCAGCACCACCACAGAGACCGTCCACCAGCAAATTCACGGTGTAACCATCCTCCCACATCATTGATTAATTGATAATGAAGTTATGTTCCAGGACATAACTGTCCTCTGCTCTGGACAGAGCGCTCTGCAAAGGGGCTCGCTCAGGAGCTCCCCATGGCTCTGGGCACCGCTCCTTCAGCCTGCAATTAGGCACTGTAGAAGTTAATCAGCTTCAGTAATAGCCCAAGAGCCAGATTGGCCTCTCCCTGCAATCGCGTGCCCATTATTTGGCCAACGGCAGCCACAGGCAGTGCCTGGGTCCATCGGTGGGATGCCATCTCTAAGCTAAAAGGGTGCCACATGGCAGGGGGGTGTCACCAGGGCACTTTCCTGTCCCCCTCCCATGCTCAGGGCTCCGGCAGCCGCCCTCCACCGCGGCCAAACCTCCCGGGCAGGTTAGGGAAGCATTTGCTTAATGCTGCACTGCCACTTTCCAACGAGTCTATCAGCTTTCCATTTGGCAGAGACTCTAAATACTCGTTTCAGCTAATAAAGACACCCGGTAATGTCGCATTACGAGGCTGGCGAGCTCCCAGCAAATATTATGGTGAGCCTTTGTTTAATTAGGGGTTTCTCAGGCAGCCGCAATTCTGTCCTCATAATGGGAGAAATAAGCTGGGTTCCAAAGTTTGAGCCCGAGGAGGACCCTGGTGAAGGCCAGGCAGCTCGGGAGCCCATTTCCCAGCATGAAAGGGCCTTTTGCTGCTGCAGGAACTCCATTTTTCTCTCTTTTTTTTTTTTTAGATTTATTTTCTCATTTCTGCTTGCAGCCCCTCCCTGCCCTGGGCGTAGGGCCTGGAGCTGGGGGATGATTTAGTTGCTTTTTCTGGTCCTCTGCTGTTATTCTTGC
>JAOXJM010000008.1:544579-568536 GCA_026413425.1 Tringa solitaria | reverse complement strand
GGAACCTCCCATGTTCCAACTTGTGCCCATTGCCCCTTGTCCTCTCACTGGCAACCACTGAAAAGAGTCTGGCAGCCACCATGTCCCTCAGGGAACCTGTGTGTGCAGCTCTTCAGTGGCCGTACCTTGGTCCTCCTGCGAGGTGTCGTTGTAGTTGACCTGCTTGCGGATTCTCTTCCCTTTCCCCAGGTTCCTGGCCAGATCTTCCTGCTGCTGCTCGTAGTGGTGCCGCAGCAGCTTCTCCCAGTAGTCAGGGTCCACATTCTCCTCCTGCTTGATGATCTCACGTTCCACCTCCTCCTGCAAAGCAAGAGATGAGAGGCTTGAGATGGGGCAGCCACAGACCTGCCCGTGTTGCCCCTGTCCTCTAACGGCACTCCAGGGAGGGAGCTGGAGGGAGCCACTGGCTGGAATTTGGCTCCTGGGTCTTTGCCCAAACGCAATGACACTGCTGCAAGGCTGTCACAGGCCCAAGACGACCTCCCACCCAGGATGAGCTTCTCCAAACACTCCTCCACCCTTCCCGCCTTGCAGCGCCCACACTTGCTTCAAGGGAAAAACTACGGATCTGCGGAGAGCTCCCAGAACTGAGCCGAGTGCCGGCTTCATCAGCACCGGGGGAAACAAGTCAGCAGCTGGGAAAACAGAGGACAGCAGCAGAGAGGTACACAGGCAGCACCGTGTAGGTTCCCCCCCAGGGGAAGGGCCTTCAGAAGGACAGAAGGAGGTGCCTGCGGGTGCTTTGATGGAAATGAGGTCCTGTGCCAACAGGGACAGAGCCGGGCTTGCACCAGGGGCTGCACAGGACAAAGACAACTGTTCTTCTGCCTGCACTGGTCCCATCAGCCCGGGACCCCCAGCTCTGGAACAACCTGGAGCGGGGAGGAGTCCTGCCCCGCGCCCAAACGCTCGCAACAGCAGGACAGGGAGTGGAACACAGAGGGACATACAACGAGGTGCGATTGTAAGACATGATACTAATCACATTACCACACCGTCCTCTTCTCTGACAACATACTGGGCCACTTTAAAGGAGCTGAGATACTCGTTCATGTTCTGCAGCTCCGTGTCATCAGTCGCATCCTGGTTTCGGTCCAGAAGCTTAGAGATGGCAGCGTCATCGTAGTGGATCACACTGCTGTCCTCCACGTCCTTATTGTCACCTGGAGAGCAAAGCGAGGGGAATGGAAGCACCAATCACCATGGTGGAGGCAGCCCCCTCCCAGAGCCAGGGGAGTTCAGGTTGGGTGCAGGGAGGGGGACGGGTCTCCCCAACAAGGCAGGGAATACATACCTGGGGGGGTGCCACCGTGCTTTTTTTTCATGCCGGGAGTCGCTGCACCCCCTTTGGTTGACAGTGAGTCAGAGAAAGGGGTGACAGCATCTGGCATGGCGATCCGCTGTCCCTGAGACACCATGCCTGCGGGCGTAAGGAGAGCAGAACGAGCCCCAGCAGCTCAGAGAGGGCCCCACCTCACGCAGAGCATCCCCAGCCCCTTCCCAATTTCACCTTCCACATCGTCCTTGAAGAGCTCTTCTGTCCCAAACTTGAGGATATCGTCCAGCTCCTGCTTGGTCATGGAGCCTGACTTGGAGCCGAGCCCCGGGCGGACCACCAGGTGGGTGAGCATCATCTTCCTTTTGGCCACCTGGGTGATGCGCTCTTCAACGGAGGCTCTGGTCACGAAACGGTAGATCATCACCTTCTTGTTCTGCCCGATACGGTGAGCTCTGCTGAACGCCTGCGGGCAGAGAACGAAGCTGCCGAGGGCGGCACCGTGCCACACCGAGTCCCTCACCCCTCCGGGCTGCACAAAGGCACCGCGAGGGCAAGGCTGAACTCAGCATTTGGGCTGCTATGGGGTGGTGGAGCGAGAGGGGGCTCCTCAGAAGCTGTCACCCCCTCCACTGCCCGCAGGCAGGCCAGCTGCCCCATGCAAGGACCCCAACTGATGGCGCTGAATGCCAGCAGCGAGGACACGTGCCCAGGAACCCTCTGGCTGCAGATTCACCCGGCCCACACTGCTCCTTCACCAGCCCGGCCCCTTGCCTCGGACCCAGGGAAAGGACACACTGGCACAAATGGATATAGCTTTGGATATAGTTTTTTGGAGAAAACCTTCTCCTGGCCAGGGAGCACGGGAGGGATAGGCATTTCTCTTCACTTTCCCATTATTTCCAGAGGCACTGGCTGCTCGCCTGCTCCAGCTGCCATTTCCCCTTCGCTAGGGTCCACCCCAGGCTTTTTGAAACCCAAGTGGAAGCTCCCCAAAAGAGGAGGAGACACCTGGTTGTGCACAAGCAGCAGGAGAAAGCAAGAAGCCCGCAGAAGAGAGCCAGCTTTATGCGCCAGGTCTCTCCCGTGCCACAGACAGACCAGGACAGGGCTGGCAGGGGGCTGCTGAGCAGAAACACCTCCCACAAACACAGCAGGAAGGGTCGGCAGCTCTCGAGAGAAGAGAGTGACTTCCCTGAGCAGGTGTGCAAACAGAGGGCAGAGCCAGAGAGGTACTTACTACATGGGAAGGAAAAGGAAAAGTCAGAAACCTGGATGTCATTGTGGGGATTCCAGTCAGAATCATAAATAATGACTGTGTCGGCCGTAGCAAGGTTTATGCCCAGACCGCCGGCGCGGGTAGAGAGGAGAAAGCAGAACTGCTGAGCACCAGGAGCTGAGAAAGACAAACCCACAGGTGGCAAACGGTGAGAGAGAAAGCAGCGTGGCTTCCACGGAAAGGTGCGGCACCACAATTTAGGGATGAAACAGCGGGAACCAGTGGTCTCAGCAAACAAGCAACAGGCAGGGAAGGCAAGGAGCGAAACCACATCATTCCCTGAGAACCAGTTACTGGAGAAAACACAGCTCCAGAGGGGAAGGGGAAGCTCTGCTGCCTACTGAGGCCTTGCAGGGAAACAGCGGAGTCCCTCAAACGAAGCAGCCTGCCGTTGGCACGCTCAGGGTTCACTGTGGGACACAGCTCAAGGGCTCAACCACGCGGCAGGAGCCGCCCACGCTGTGCCTCAGGAAGCTGGATCTGACAGCGCAGCACAGCCGACACGGACATCCCCGCACCGCCGGCCCCGCGGGCTGCAAACCCCCCCCTGCACCCTCTCCTCGGCCAGGCAGAAAGGTGAGTACCGTTAAACCTGTCGATGGCCTCCTGGCGCAGGCCCCCGGTGATGCCCCCGTCTATCCGCTCGTACTTGTAGCCTTCGTACTCCAGGAAATCCTCCAGCAAGTCCAGCATCTTCGTCATCTGCAGGGCAAGGCATGATCAGCTCCGCACAGCTCCCCCCGTGCCCCCTGGGGACCCGTCCTGCCCCTGCCCGCAGCCCAGAGGCCACAGTGGTGGCCACCACTACCCGCAGCCCAGAGGCCACGGTGGTGGCGGTACCACCAACAGCATCTCACACCTTGTCCTCTACAGGCAGCTTTGCCAGCACAAGGCAACCATGTCTGCACAGCCCTCCCTGAAGGGGAGCACAATTACTATTATCTCCTCTTTTTCCATAGATAAAAAGAGGTTTTAAGCATCACGGGCGCTCCCTCAGGAGAGAGCTGGGACACGGTCCATCCATCGTGGCCACCACAGCTGCCACGCTGCCTGGGGGATAAGCGGTCACCAGCTCTTCCACCTCTCTCTGCTCCTAGCACAAAATTCTCATACAGAACAAAAAAGAAAAAACATACAGAACAACAACAAAAAAAAAATCAATCCTTTAAAAATGTATTTGTTATTAATCCCTGCCCACGCTCACCTGGGAGAAGATCAGGACTCTGTGACCCCCGTCCCGCAACTTCTTCAGCATCTTTTGGAGCAGCATCAGTTTCCCAGAAGATTTGACCAAAGAATTGCCATCGTAGGATCCGTTGGGCAGCACCGGGGCCTCCTGCAAAGGCACCCTGGTTAGCCTCCTCGAGGACAACACTCAGTAACTTCACGGAGGAATTCACATGCATTTCAAAGACAACATCCTTGTATGACACCACTCGCATGAAACCCCACACCATTAACCAACGCAAGATCACGGAAAGAGCCCCCACCAACACCTTACACACGACACTCTGAGAAATGTCTCCACGGTGCAAGCAGGGGTGACGTACCACCGCCGCCACGGGGAAGAGGTATGGGTGATTGCAGCACTTCTTCAGGTCCATCATGATGTTGAGCAGCGAGACCTGGTTCCCACCACCCTTCGAATTCAGGGCTTCGAAGTTCCTCGTCAGTATGAATTTGTAGTACTTCCTGCGGGGAGAGGGAGGGGACAGACACCTTCTTAATTCGGCCAGATGTGGGACTGGCATAAACAGGACGGCGGTGAGTTGAGCACCACACGCTTCACTGGAGCTTCAAAAGAGCCCTTTGGGGGTTTTTAGAAGCGACGGTTCAGCCCCCTCAGCCTGGGGCCAGGTTTATTCGGTCGCTGTGTGGACATCGCAGCCCCCGTTAGCGGGACAGACTCTGGGGACGGTGCTTTGAACGCTCCACGCTGCAGGGTGCAAACCCCCCCAAAACCCACCCCTCGCCCCCAGGGTGCAAACCCACCCCACCTGCCCCAAGGCAGGGACGAAGCGATGCCCCTTTCCCTGCAAGTTCCCTGATTTCGGCAGAAGACGCCACCGAAGCTGAGCAAGTCAGCCCAAAACAAAGGGGGCTGAGCAAGGAGCGTCCCCTGGGGCAGCAGCGATGCTCCGGGCAAGCTGGCAGCACAGGCTGGTGCCCCGCTGCCGAGACCAGGAGACGGAGGGAGAGATTCAGCCTCGGAGCTTCCTCTGCAGCTCCCAGCACTCGCAGAGCCAGGCCGACAGGCTGCCGGCATCGATCGCTTCCCGCTGAGCAGCCAGCTCTGCTGAGCCCAATTTATAGCGGGCTGAAGGCGCTCCCCGGTGAGCCAGAAAGCTGCTCCCCGCAGGGGACGGCGGGGTCTCTCTGACCCCTCGAACCCTGCTGCTGTGCTGCAGATGAGGGGGGTGAGGGAAGCAGCCAGCCCGGAGGCGCAGCGCTGGAATCACTCACTTCTGCATCTGGCTCAGCTCCACTCTCACGATCAGCTCCGTCTTGGCCGGCATGTTCTTGAACACGTCCGCCTTGAGCCGCCGCAGCATGTGGGGACCCAGCAGATCGTGGAGCTTTTTGATCTGGTCCTCCTTGGAGATGTCTGCAAACTCCTCCAGGAACCCCTCCAGGTTACTGCGAAAAGCAGCCAGAACCACACAGCGCTGAGCGATAACGGGACAGGCCAGAGCAAAATACCTGTTTCTTTATGAGCCAGAAACAAGGGCAGAGCTCTCAGGGTACAGGGTAACACTCGTGCCCGGGTCCGAGCAGAGCAAACGCCAGACCAAGGAGCCTCACCGATGGCTGGGGGGAAATTCACACTAAATGCACTAAGAGGAGGTCTGACCGTGCTCCCCAAAGTACCTCTGTCTCCCCAGAGAGAGGGAAGAGAAGGTTTCAGCTCCTCACTCACAAATCTCCTGACTGATAGCCAGGCAGTAGCTGCCCACAGGACCCAAAAAGCAGCAGTCCACGGGAATGAATCTGGGGTTACGTAAAATGCGCGTGTAGCTGCTACGGGAAACCACAGGGACGATGCGCTTTGCCATCTGCCCGCCGGCACAGATCAGTGACACTGGCACAGCAGTGATGGGATCCGGGCACCCCCAGCACAGACAGGGACCCCCAGAAACTGGAAAACCTCTGCTGAGTCACCCCGGTGGCGGCAAGAGACCAGGTCCCCCCCAGGCTGCTCTCCCTTTTCCAAGGGGGGAACTAGAGCAACTCACTTAAACCTCTCGGGAGTCAGGAAATTGAGCAGGTGGAAGAGCTCTTCCAGGTTGTTCTGGAGCGGAGTCCCAGTGAGCAGCAGCTTGTAATCGATCTTGTAGCTATTTAATACTCTGAAGAACTGGGAAAAGAAATGAGGTTAGGTGAAAAGAGCTCAGAGGAGCCGATTAGTCATCTGGGGACTGCAGATTGCGCACACGGAGGCTCAGCAGCAACCTCTCCCCCCGCCGGGCAGGCAGAGCAGCCCACAGCCTGCATGTCCTGCTCCGAGCCATCCCCACGGAGCACAGGCAGCAACACGGAATGTCCCTGGGTCACGCCTCCTGCCACCGCCTGCGCTGGGGACTGTGTGAAGGTCCTGGGGCCACAGACCGCATTTGGCCCCAGGTAAAGGGGAGAGGAAGGAGAGGGATCGATTCCCTTCCACGCCAGCGCATCCAAGCGCTGTCAGTGGCCAGGCAGGCAGCCAGGCTGACACCTCTCCTGCTGCTGAAGGATTTTTAATGCCAGAGGATGTTAAAGAGAGCAACCCCACTGAAACAGGGGACCCAGGCAGAGCCTGTGTGAGCTGAGGACACCTTTCTACTCCCAGGGAGGAAAACATGGAGCAGCAGATCACCGGTGCTGGGGTGTCGTAACTTTGTGGCACCGGCTGCACCATAAAAATCGCTCACAAACGCCTGGTACCTACTTTGGACTGGTTGTTCTTCAGCCTGTGCGCTTCATCCACCACCAGACAGGCCCACTCTATGGAGCCCAGCACCGCCTGGTCAATGGTGATCAGCTCGTAGGAGGTGAGCAGGACGTGGAACTTGATCTGGGCTTCCTTCTGGAGGAGCAGAGGGAGAGAGAAGCCAGGATAAGAGAGCAGGGAATGGGGCAGTCTCAACCTTTGCTACTGCTGTACATGACCCAAGGAGAAATGGGGAGCAGCAGGGCTGGGGCAAGAGTCATGCCAGCAGAAAATCTACACCCATCTGATCCTTAGAGCCAAGCAGGGGACTACAGGAACAGAAAAGGGTCCAGCAGAAATCTTTAAACCTCTTTAAAAGCAGGACACAGCCTTAGCTCCCACCTTCATCCGGAAGACCTTCTTTCCGCTCCGGATGGCGTTGTCTTCAAAAGAAAACTCGTTTTCCCGGATGACCGACCGGCTTTCTTTGTCCCCCGTGTAGGTCACCACGTAGAAGTCAGGCGCCCACATCTCAAACTCCCGCTCCCAGTTGATGATGGTGGAGAGAGGGGCACTGACCAGATACGGCCCTTTCGAGTGGCCCTGCTCGGGGAAACAAAGCCCAAGCTGTTCGCCCCGTACCGAGCAGCTCTCAGCCTCCACGGGGGCTGCCGGACGCTCCGCTCACCTCCTTGTACAGGGAATACAGGAACACAATAGTCTGCACAGTCTTCCCCAGCCCCATCTCGTCAGCCAGGATTGTGTCTGTCCCTTGGGCCCAGGAAAATCTCAGCCAGTTTAGCCCTTCCAGCTGGTAGGGATGGAGCGTGCCTCCCGTGGCATCGATGTACCACGGCTGCTTGTCAAACTTCACTGTGGGCTGAAGAGAGAGAGAGACGACGTGAGAACCAACTCTCCCTCCTTCCCCTGCAGCCAAGCACATCCCTCTTTGGCCTTGTGACCAAAAGAGATGCAGACACGGTCCCCAGCACAGCACAGCCACCCCAGAGCCTCAAACGTGAAAAAAAAAGCAGGAAGGAACTAGAGGAGAAAAATGTAACAGGATGGGGGGGAAAGACCTCCCTCTCTCTGGTCTCACACACGTTATGCTGCCCCCACCGTTCCAACTCACATCCACCAGAGGCGTTTCTGGAGGCTTTTCCAGCTTCTCCTCTTTCAGCTTTTTCCCTTTCTTGTTCAGCTTCTTCAGAGGGCGCGTGTCCTCCCCCAGCATCAGCTCCCTGGAACCGCCAGTGCGCATCAGGAGAAGGCAGGCAGGCATTCCCCTCCCAGTCCCCAAGCCCAGGGACAGAAATTATTCTCAGACTCCGCTGCCTGTTCCCCACAGGAGCTTTTCTGGCCCAGTTAGCACAGGAGCTCATGGACTGTTAATTTTCCCTACCCAACAGTCCACACAACATCATCCAAGAATGAAGAAAAGCAATCCCAGAGTACTGTGGTTTTCGCCCAAAACAGACAGGCAGCAACGCCACGGAGCCGCCCTGACGCACAGTGAGACCATGAATATTCCAGCAGAATAAATGCAGGGAGGGGGGAGCACGGGCTGGAAAACAGCAGGATTTCCTGCAGCCCGGAATGCAATTTCAGGAGGGCCAGCTCTCTGAAAGAGCTCGGACGCTGCTCTCTGAAGACAGGTCCCTGCCAGCGGTGCCAGTTTCTTCAAAAAGGGGACACCTTCGAGTCTCCCAGCTCGGGAGCTCCCTGGCCCTCCCAGGCTGCAGCAGCCCGGCTGCGGCCCCACCGCCCCGCAGGCTCCTACCTGTGGTTCCAGTAGAGGTGTTTGAGGTTTTCATAGTAGGGGATGTCTATCTCATCGATCTCCCAGGTGCACTGGTCGTACGGCAGGTCTTTCCACTTGATCAGGTAATGGATGTCTCCCTTTTTATCAAAGCTGTAACGCAGGGCACAAAACCCTTATCAGTGAAACGCCACTCGCCCCCCCGGGAAGCAGCCAGACATAACCCACTTCCACGAACCTGGGTGCTCCAGCCTCTGCTTTTACCTACAGACCACGACACCCAACCAGAGGTAACACGGAGGAAAAAAACAGAGGAAAACCACCAAGAAAGTATTGAAACTTCCCAGCAGAAACGCCTATTAAATCGTTAAGTTTTAAAGCCGCTCTTCCATTCCACTGAACAACCTCGTCCTGCTGTTTTTCCAGGACGGGATGAACACCAGCGCTCACCCTCCTTCTCCTGCAGCATTCGCTGCTCTGGGAAGTTTTGCTTATGCTGAAGAATGAATAAACACAGTAACGAGTCTGATTATATGCCTACAGGGAAAAAAAACCCTTGCATTATTAGTAGACAATGGAAAACTCGCATGAAAATTAGCCAGGCAGCTTTAATTTATTTTCTGCCAAGCAGCCTTCAAGCAGAGTTGCCACTTGAAACTTCAAGTTGCCACGTGAAACATAAAAATTCAACAACGAGGTGTCTCCAGCTGCTCAATGCAAAAAAAAAGAAACAAACAAAAAAAATACCACACTCATCTGCACAGCACATTTCATATGCAGGAAATTTCTTCCATAGAAAAGCAAATGCCAAAGCTTCATAAAGGAGTCAGGCACCTCCTCAGACACCGTCCCTCCCAGCATGAGGAGGGGTAAGTGGGAATAATGTACCCCTCGGGAAAATGCAACACACAAATCCCTGCTGCTGCCTCCCCTTTGATGTGAGGGCAGAGGGGCCGCCTGCTTTCTGAGAGGAACAAGTGACCCCCGTGGAACGGGGCTGCTGCTCCGAAGCAGTTCAGGTGAGTGGCCGCAGCCGTGGGGCACAATCAGTGGGAGCAGGACCCATCACCGTGTGGCAGCAGAAATTCATGGAATGATTAGGCTGTAACAGGGGCCCAAACAAAACATCGGGGAAGAGCGGAACAGCTCTGTGCATCCACCTTTAGGAGAATTTACCATCTCTACTTTTAACCTGCAAAGTAGCAGAAATTAAAATAAGGCATCGATTCACTTTTGGCCTTGGCTTCACCTCAGGAGCAAACCTCCAAGGCACCAGAGACTTCCAAACAAGCCAGCAGCTGAAATTCCAGCAGCTCTAGACTCTGGCTTTGCAGAAGGACAACAAGAACGTCCCAGCCCCGGAGGGGAGAACTCAGCCAAGCACAGAAATCCTGCGGCAGCAGTCCCAGAGGCTCAGCTAACGCGTAAACTGCGGGTGTGAGAGCTGCGCTCGGAGGGAAAACCCGCAGAGAGCACGGACCCACGGCCCAAAGCTTCCTCTGCAGAACTCGCAGGGGTCCCGGGGAGCGGCAGGGCTCACCTTTGCCATTTCCCTCCCTGGCTTGTAACTGCATCGCTCAGCGCCAGCACTAGCGGGGGCTCGGGCACCCCCGGCAGGCACCTTTCCGTGACTCGTTCACGAGTTCCCCCCAGGCAGCCCCTCACCTGTGGTTCAGGATGCGGTGGATCATCATCCACTCGGGCTTGATGCCGTAGCGGTAGAACCGCTCCTCCATCTTGGCGTACTGCGGGTCCTTGTTCTTCCGCTTCTCCCTCTGGCTGTCCTCGTCCCCGGAGCCGTAGTCGAAGGCTGGCGGCTCGTCCATGTCGTTCTTCCGTTGGTAGTTGCGGTACATCACGGTGTGGTAGAGCTCCAGCTGCGGCAGGGGGGGAGCCGCCGTCACCCCCTGGGCTGGGGGGGGGCGGTGGGCTGGGCAGGGGGCACACCAACACGGCGCCAGCTCACCTGCAGCTCCTTCACCCAGGAGCAGTGCCAGTAGGACAGCCCGGCCCACTTCACGAAGAACTCTCGCTCCGGGATCCCCTCCAGCGCCTTCGGCGGGGGAAGAGCCAGCTCCGCGTCCGGGGCAGGCAGCGCCGGGGGGAGCGGGGCGGCCGGCGGCTCCTTCCAGGCCCAGTGCAGGATGCGTTGGACTTTGCCTTTCAAGGGAGGGCACTGGGGATGAAAAAGCAAACAGCCGAGAGCACGGAGTTTAAGCTGAGCCCCCTGTCAGGGGCCGCGGGGAGGAGGGAGGCAGGGGTCTCGCGACGCCAAGCGCACGGCAGCCGAAAGCTGCTGCCAGGGGGAATGCCCAGGGCAGAGAGTGACAGTGGATTCACCCCCAGCCACGGGGAGCCAAGCGTGGCAAACCCAGTGACCCGAACAGTCCCAGCCCCTGCCTGCATCTGTCTCACCCTCAAACACCACCACCGCCCCCCGGCACAAGCCCGGGTCCCAGGCAGTTACTGCCTCGCTGTTTCTAACGGGGCAGAGAGAAAGGAGGTGCTGAGGGTGTGGGGACGGGCAGAGGCTGGCTGAGAAGTGTCTGACGCTGCTGCATCCCCTGCGGGGACTGGCCCTGCCACCAGGCAAGAAAGGTCCCTCTCCGTGCACCCAACGGGGCTTGGCAACCCACCCACAATCCAGCAGAGAAGCCGCCAGCAGCAATCCCCACGGGGAGACCGTGCGGGTGGCAGAGCCATCCCGAGCCATCAGGGAGGGAGTCTGTGGCAGAGGACAGGGCACGGGCAAAGGGTGCGAGGGGCAGCGGTGCCCGGGAGGGCCGAGCAGGGCACGGGGACGGGGGGAGGAATGGTGGTAACACTCACTGTACAGCGAGGGCAGAGCCATTCACCGTTTGGGATTTCTGGCAGCGGCGGGTTCAGGCAGTGGAGGTGGTAGGAGGACGGGCAGGTGTCGCAGCACAGCAGCTCCCCTCCGTCCTTACAGACCCGGCAGAACTCCATGTGGTCATCCTCCTCCTCCTCGCCGCCTTCCTCCTCCTCCTCCTCCTCCTCCTTCGGCTCCCACTGGATGCCCTCCTTCTCCTGGGGGAGCACAGCCGGTGTAACACCGAGGGTGTCCACCAGCCACCCACCCTCACCCACGGCCCCCCGACCCCACTCACGCAGTGGGGGCAGCTCCACTTGCCCTCGGGGGCCTTCTCCAGCTCAGGGTCCAGGCAGACGAGGTGGTAGGCGCGAGGACACGTGTCGCACAGGATGATCTCCCCTCCCTGCTGGCACACCTCACAGTAGTCCTGGTGGTCCGTCTCGTACCCGTCCCCTTCTTCCACTGCAAGCAAGGGACAGGCGTAGAGTCAGAGGGGCAGCAGAGCCGGCTGCTCTCCCGGGAGGGAACGGGACACTCGCTCCTCTACGATACAGTTAAGGAAATAAGGACAGTGTTTCGCCTCGGACCCCTCCTCTTACATCCCCCTACCTCTCTGTCCCTCAGCACCACAGTCCATCTTTGCACACAGCATCATCTCACCTCTGTCTCTCTTTCTCTCTCCACACTGTATCATCCTTTGGTTCCTTCAGGCTCTCAATGGAGAATGCCAGAACCTGGAGAGGTTGCAAGGGAGGCCAGTCAGAGAAACCTCCCCGGGTACCAGCGCCACCAACTGCAAACGCTCCATGCAAGGGTGACACGGCCGAGGAGGAGGACTCCTCTCCTGGCACTACTCTGCCCTTCCTGGGTGCTCACTGGCGCAGAGGCAGGAGCTCTCTCAACTCAGCGCGGATGGGAAGAGGAATGGAGGGACAAGGCCTTGCAAGCGCTGGAACGGCTCGTCTCAATTCCCAGCTCTGCCTCAAACTCCCAGCACAGACCCCTGACCTTCTGCTCCTCCAGCACAGGCAGGAGCTGCCGGGCTCCGGCACGAGGGCCTTCCTACAGCCACGAGGCGGGAGGAGAAGCGACGCCTTTCACACGCGAGACGTGGAGCCAGAGGGCCAGCCCTGCCTCCTCAAGCGACGGGGAGGCTGGCCAGCATCACGCCCGAACCGTCCCCCAGCCCAGAACCTGCCCTTCCATTTCTCAGAAGCCAAAAAACCTGTCGGCAAAGCTAAAAAGCCAAAGGATGCGCCTGGATCTGAAGCATCTCATCCCGACCAAGGACACAAGGCAGAACCAGCAGCGCACATCCCGCGGCGGCACCGGAGCAGAGACGGCGTGGGGAGCCAGGCAGGGGGGCACCGGGCCCCGACGGCACCGGGAGCCGGAGCAGGGCTCGGGGCAGCTGGGCACGGGGGGCTGCTCTCAACAGCAGTGCAGGGATGGAGGTGCCGTCGTGCAGAATCCACCCACAACCTTCCAGGAGGGAAGGGGTGAAGGAATATGCACACAAATGTGGCCACGCAGCTGCTGGCAGATGCTTTCCACTGCTGCTCGTGTGCCTTCCTCTTCCTACATCACAGACCCACCGCCTGCACCTCTCACGCAGACAGAAAGTCCCTCGTCTTAACGCTCTCTCGCCCGCAGCCTGCCCTGCTCCCCTGGGAGCTTGCCACAAGCCAAGACTTTCCAGGGGCTGCTCCTCAGAAGATCGCTTCCCTGCGAGCCCCACAAATTCTGGGACTTTGCTGCTAGAGGACAGATCCTGGCGGGATCCCACGCGCAGGCAGGGTGCCAGCTGCCCGTGACGTGCCCCGGTGCCCAGAGCTCAGCCGCCCGGGGTGGCCGGGGCTGTGACAGGCAGCGAGACGGGGCAGGGGGGGGGCTTTGTGAGCCAGGGTAGGGCAGAGCACCACAACCACAGCTCTCCCGAAGCAACTGGGGCAGACGAGTCCCAGGCGGTGGCTGGAGAGAAGGAAATGGGAGTGCGGATGGAGGGAAAAGCCCTGCCGCCGGGCTGCTCCGCCACCACCGGCACCGTGGGGGTGAGCCAGAGCCCCACGGCGGGACCCACTCGCTGCCTCCGTGCGGGCACGAGCCCACGGGCAGCAGGGCCGGACACCACAAAGCACCTCGCACTCCACACACACAGACAAGCATGACAACCACATCCTCTGCCACCGAGCCAGCGCCAGGCACAGCCCGGAGCCGCCAGGGCCAGGAAAGCACCATCTGAAGAGGGAAATCCAAACAGAACAGGAACTGAATACAAAGGATGGCCTACTCCTCTTTTTCTTTCTCCTCCTCTTCCCTCTCTTCCCCAGCCCGGCCGAGCACTCGGAGCGCACTGAGGAGCTGTTGATGCTGGCACTGTCAAAGTCGGATTCCTCCCGTTCCTCCTCTTCGCTCTGTAGAGGGGGAAAAACCAAAGCACACAGAGTCCCAGCACTGGCAATCCCAGCCATCGCTCCCAGAAAACACCGCTCTGCAGCGGAACGAACCCCCAAAAACCCACACAAACCCACGGGAGATCACGGCCCAGGGGCTGAGCTCCTCAGGGCACTCTGCTTTCCACGTGAACAGAGCAGCCAGAGCAGCAGGGATGGTGGCAGGGCACACGCGCTCCTGGCAGGGACAGGGTTCGCAGGAGCGTGTCACAAGGCGTTAGGAAGCAGGGAAATCTCCTCCATCCGATCGATGTCCCAGCCAGGCCATCAATCAGCGCGGATCCGGGCTATCGCTAGAGCCCGCGGCGGTGACCGTGCACTGCTCAGCACAGCGCAGGGACAGCTTGTCCAGTTCACAGCACCGTCGGTGTGCAACCACCCAGCAAATCTCACAGCACATTTAAAACGCATAAATCAACGTGTCAACTCCCTGCCTGGCCCCCCTGACAAGAGGTGGGCTCTGGGTTTCCCCTCCAGCTGCCGTCCCCGCTGGCACAGAGATTTCGCTGCCCAGGCAGGCTGGGGAGGGCTCGGCATCCGAGAGCTGCTGTGACAACGCCACCCTGGGTGCAGACCCCGAAACAGAGACACGTGGGGGGACAGCCCCCCTCCTCCCGCTCCTGGGCAGTCAGGGGTCCCCTCCTCCACTGCCCAGCAGAACTTTGCTCCCTCTCCCTCTCTCTCGACACCCGTTTCGGCTCGTGTCAGCCCGTCCGTGTGCCCGCACGAAGGCGTTCACGCTTGGCCTTCCTTGCAACACGAAAGGGGCCGAACAGACCCGGCACCCAATGGCGTCAGAACGTACCACCACATCTGAACCCTTATTCCGGGGATTTATGCATGCAAATCCCTGATCTGCAGGCTATCGACCGGGGGCTCAGCGCTCCAGCTGCAGGAGCCAGCCCGAGCTCTTTGTAACTTCCAGAAACACAAGTGGGCAGATCTGGGGTGCACCCAGAGCGGGGTGAATTTTCTGTGATGTGTGGTTGAAAAAAATGCAGCAGCGAGTGTGTCCCGGTTTCAGCTGGGACAGAGCTCATTTTCTTCTCAGTAGCTGCTGCGTTTTGGATTTAGCACGAGAATAATTTTGATAACACATATTGTCTTAGTTGTTGCTAAGTTATGCCTATATTGAGTCCAGGAGTTTTTCAGCTCCCCACAGAAGCTGAGAGGGAGCAGAGCCAGGACAAGATGCCACCACAGACCCACATTCTGTGTGTAAATGGGGGCTGAAGGGGCCGGGATCCACAATCACTGCTCGGGACAGGCTGGGCAACCGACCATTAGTGGTGAGAAATTGTATTGCATCACTTTTTTTTGTTTATTCCTTTACCATTATTATTATTCTTTTCTCTTCCATTACTGTTCTATTAAACTGCCTTTACCTCAACCCAGAAGGGTTTTTTTTTTCCCTTTTTCTCCCTTGCTGGGGGAAGGAGGGCAGTGAGCGAGCGGCTGCGTGATGCTGGTTGCTGGCTGGGGTTAAACCACGACAGAGTGGCTGCCTCGGATCTCTCCTTCCACTTCCACCTCTGACGCAGAAAGGTATTTATAACCTGTTCTGTCAACTAAAGCCAGAGTCCAATAAGGCTGAACTAATGGGATTTTGATCAACGGGATTTTATCAAGACCCACAAGAGCTCCACCCCTATTCAATAGATATTTAAGAGATTTATCCTTTGAAATGTTCTGCTATTCTTTAAAACGTACCTGATACTCGTGTGCTGACAAGAGCCCAGCACACAAAGTGCAGCAGAGCCTGCTGCTGTGCTCCAGAGAGAGGAGCAGCTCGGGAACCCCTGGGCTATGCTGCAGGATCACAGCTGCCTGCAGGCAGGCTGTGCTAACGTAATTAAAGCATTCGATAATTCTCTTTGACGTACGGTTCAGCTGGAGTGCAAGCCCTGAAGAATTCCTTTGCAAATGAAACCTGAAATGATGGCATTACCAACCTAATCACTGAGAGTAAACGTGGTTACACGACTTTAGCAGAAATCATGCTCAGACATGACGTCTTCACAGACCTGAGCCTGGACACGGCTCCCTGTCAAAACGATGAACGCGCTGATGGGAGCCTGGTGCCTCGCAGAGGACACCCCTACTCAAGGGGGCTTCTAGGTGAGGGCTTGTCCCGGCATTTCCCCGCTGTGTCCCCCGCACCCAAGGCCCCGTGCAGAAAAAGGCGGCGTGCACTTACAGAGGAGCCCTTTTTCCTTTTGCTGGGGATTCCTCCAAACCGGAATTTCAAGCCTGCCATCTTTTTCCCCTTCCCCTTTTTCTTCCCGTCTTTGGAACCCTTGATTTTCTTCTTCACACCTGGACCTGGAGAAACAGAAGACTTGTTTGGTACTCGACAAATAGCTGTCCCCAAATGCCCAGGATCTACAGGGAGGATGGGAGAGCAACGGGCACCCCGGGGAGCAGGGCAGCCGCTAGCACTGTCCACAGAGCACCTCCTTTGGGGCAAAAGAACAGACCTGGCGCTTGTGAAGAATTGGGGGAGAAAAGCACCTGCCCAGGGATCCCGGAGAGGGACCGCAGCCCCCGGGGTGGCAAATGCCAAACAGGGACTCTGCAAGGTGGGGAGAAAAGAGGCGGCCACGGAGAGGCAGGAACGCGGCGCTGAGCCCACCGCGCGAGAAGGCTGCCTCAAACCGCTCTCCCGGTCATTTGAGCCGCTCACTCCAAACATCTCGAGGCACCGGGAACTGAGGACTGCACAAGAGGAACAGCAACCTTCCCGAGGAGGAACATGGCGCAAACAAAGGGAGATCCCTCCCTTTCCCACTACTGTCCAGCTTCTACAGTGTTTTCCACAGCCCCTTCCAAGCGTGGGGAAAGCAGCACCAATCTGCCACCAGAAACAGGAAGATGCCGACAGCGAGAGACCCCTTCAATACAAACCAGACTGTTTCCAGAGGAGCTACTGCAGATTTTTATGGTTGGCTCACTCCTTGCACGAGGGCTTTGAAAACAGTCACCTTTCACCCAGCTGCCAGGAGAATAAATCCTTTTTTCTGAGAAAGACTTGCAGCCTTACTGCCAGTGCCTTTCCATCACTGAACCCCTTGCCACCTCAGACACAAAGCACCCGGCTCGACTGCCAGATGTTCATCTGGCCAGACCACACCAGCTTTGCCAACGCACCTCTGCCCCAGCCTTGCTAACCTACAAATCCTCTTCAGCTTGGACTCTGAGGACACTGCTGGTTTCTGGAGGGCTTTACAACCCTGCAGAATCCCCCGGGAGAGAAGACGGCACAGAAATACATGGCCCAATCACTTATTTAAGATATAAGAATGAAGTTGAGCATTAATTGTCATAAACTGTCCAGAAGGTCCAGAGGTGGCCGGGTCTGACATGGTACATGAAACACAGCCACCTCTAGGACTTCTGCAAGGGAAACGGGAGCTGCAGACAGGTCTCTGGCACTACCTTGGCCTCCCCGGGTTGCTGAAGCACCTCTCCTGCCTGGACACGCTCTGCCATCTTTTCCAGCCCGGTGCCGCGGCTGGCCAGCTCTGCAGAGCACGGCACCGGTGAGAGCAGCCCCTCTGCAGGGCCCAGGGTGGGTGGCACCTACCCTTGCCCTCCTTGGTCTTCGCCTTCCTGATGACGGTGGGCACGGCAGACTGCTGGGGGCTGGCGGCCAGCGGCGGGGCGACCGCCACGGTCTCTACAGCTGCAGCCACAGCCGCCGCGGCCGCTGCTGCCGAGCTGCCCTTGAAGGGGTTGTTGGCACTGAACTCTCGCCACTTGGCACCGAGCACAGTCATCATCTTGGACATGGGGATCTTGGGGTTCTTCTTGGCAATCAGAGGCCTGCAGGGCAGGGAAGAGGGAAAACCACACGTTAGCAGGAAAGCTCCGCTGCGCGTCTGCTCCTGCTCGCCGTGTGTTGGTCCTGCAGGCCAAGAAACGCCCCAGCTGGGCCTCCCAGCAGAATTTATTTCACAAGTTCACCCACTTGTCTGAGCAACGCCCGAACCCCAACCGCCACACAAGGCCCCACCCAGACCCACAGCTTCCTACCTGAGGAACTGGCTGAAAGCCTTGTAATTAGTCAGAGTATGATAATCTTCTTCTGAGAAAACATAATCTACATCATCGAGGCCCCACTCCTCCATCAGCTGGGCTGAGCTCTTGGGCTCCTGTAGATTTACAGAGAGACATCATTAGCGCAAACGACCGCAGCTCTGCAGACGAGCAGCGCAAGGCTGGGTCTGTCGTGTGCTCCGTATCAAACGCTCTCCCTAATCAGCCACAGGCAGGGATTTGTTTCTGATTTACAAAACAGAGCGTGCACAAATGCTGAACAAACTAATGTTCTACACACTTCCAAGAAGCAAATTAACGTGTCACTGTCTAAATGCTCCCTGTACCATGTAATACAACACAAAGCCTTGGCAGGGTTCACATCGCCGAGAAACTCAGTTCCCCTCTGTGTGTAAGATAAACAACAGGGAAATACCTTTCCCCTCCCAGTCACTCACCTGCGATCTCCTCCTCACCAAACCCAGGGGAAGCCTCTCAGGAAACCCCCAGGCCACCTCCTCTCAGCACGAGCTGCTCTGCCACTCTCTGTCCCCAGGTTCAGCGGACAGATACCATGAATCTGTCACTGGTGGCAGACAATTCAAGAAGGCAAGCTGCCCCAGGCTGAGAAGCCGCTGTTTCTCAGAAGAGCCAAACGACCTGACGAGACCTCCAACCTCAGAGTAAAACACACTGGCTTCGTCCCCACAAAAGGTACCAGGAGGACTCGTGAGCGCACATCGTCGTGTGGCTAAATCGCTCAGCCCAACGGGGAGCGCTTTGCTTACACTGCTGTGCTTTACACAAGGGGAACCTGCCCACCAGCACAAGGTGACTGCCCAGAAAACATGGCTTGGCTCTGAACAAGGTAACTCACAGGGACCTGGCCACCCCCTGAGGTCTCAATGCTCTAGCACCAGCTCAGGGTAAAGGAATCTTCGGTACCTTTAGACCTCCATCCTCATTGTCATCCTCCTCTTCATCCTTCTTCTTCCGTTTCGGCTTTTTCTCCTTCTTGTCCTTCAGTTTTTTCTTCTTCTTCTTGTTGGGGGAATAGTCACTCCCTTCACTCTCAGATTTCTCCTCAATTTCCTCTTCATTGTCTGTCATTTCGTCATTACTCCCCTAAAATGGAAAGTGACAGTGGAGAAAGAGCAGGGCCTGCCCCCCCTCTGCTCTGCTCCAACAAACCCTCCCAGCCAGCACAAAGTAACTGTTGTCATCACCAAAGTCAGCCCTCCCTCGACTAACCCTGCTGTTACTCTGGGGGAAAACACCAGGAAAATCAGATTGGGATCAGCAAGAAGCATCTGATCACAGGAGACACAGACAGAAAGAAACCCCTGGTTTATCCGGAAGGATTTCTTCAGGGCAGTTCTGTGATCTCTGGCCAACCTTCTGCCCCAAAGCCCCATTTGTAAGTGAGACATTCCCTCCCTCCCTTCCAGGAGCATTAAAAGCACATCCACTCACACAAGCCAACCCACGCCCTGTGGAAGCACCGGAAAAAAGAGAAGATGGTCATGTAACACAGATAAAACTGTGCTTTGGAAAAGCTTGTCTAGGCCAAGGAATATGCAATAGAACCTTCATGCTTTTGTCTCAATACTTGTTGACCAAGGTGGCCAAGAGCAGCAATGCTGAGGCACAGCCGTGCAGAGGGATGCCTGCTCTGCCTCCACATCGCAACGAGCTCCTCTGAAAGTGCCCAGACTCTGCAACACCACAGCATTCAGGTACCGTCCCCGTGAGCAGCAGCATCAACAGAAAACCAGGAGACAGCAAACCGCGTGAGTGCATGTGCATATTAAAAATAGCTGCGTAGTAAAGCAAAGACCAATGCCTCTGGGAGGCAGCTAAGTGCTCCTGAAAGACCCTAGATTTCCAGAGAGGCAACATTTAGGCAATGTTTTTAATTGCTATAACACAGGCAACATACCATCTTATGTCTGCTTACGGTTTTACACAAGTAAGGTCACGTTCTTCTGCCACAGTGCGAACTGTGCTCTCTGCCCAGGCGGGCACTATGTGCCGCAGTAGAACTGTTTAACTACAGGAGGATTTCAGCTGTCACATGAACAGAACAGTCCCGGTGGATGCCCAGAGAGTCTTGAAAGAGGCAGGAGAGCAGAGTAAGTCAGGTGAGCCTCGCTGAATTCCCTCACTTTCAGAGACAGGCAGCCAAACGAAGCCTCCCATCTCCAGTGCAGACTTGGTCCCACACAGCTTCAGCAGCAAGGTGAGCCAACCGCTCCAGAAAGCCCTGGGCCTGCTGGATGGCTGGCGGGTGCGTTCTGCTTCCCAGCAGTCAGAAGGGACCAGCCTCAGCTGGCCACCCCGCTGGGGAGAGCCAGAGTGGGACCGGTCGGGTGGAATTCAGGATTCCTTCTGGGACAGAGCCCGTGACCCGCTGCACAACTCCGGCAGCAGCCACGTTACCGGCCTCACGAGTGTCGGGGGGAGCACTGGGGTCCCAAGAGAGCCTGCGCTGGCAGAGCACCCCTTCCTCCCCCTCCCCAGGCCCCGCGGGGAGAGCCCGGGTCAGCACCGCGGACAGCGCCCGGTCCCGACACACGCCCCCCCCCCTCCGCGGACGGCGCCCGGTTCAGCACCGCGGACAGCGCCTGGCCCCGCCGCCGCCGCACGGGGACCCCCCCAGCCCCGGGACCCCCCCTCCCGGAGCCACCGCCCCGGTAACGGGGGTCCATCGGAACGCCCCAAACCAACGGCCTCGCTCGGCGGCCATCACGGAGTGCTGGTCCCTCTCGGTTCAGAGCAAACCCAGCCGCTCCTTCAGCGGGGCTATAAACAGTGGTAATTTGGCATGGAATAATTGGTTGCCATGGTAACTGCTGCAGTACAGGTTGAAATTCCCCCCCTCTCCGCTCCCTTCGCTGACAAGGACCTTCATCTCCGTGTGCTGAGGTTCAGACCACAGCCTGCTTATTTCATGCAGATTTTTCTGGGGGCTCGCAGCATCGATTACTGCACCAGGGCTCCATCGGCGTCGCCGCAAACCAAGCGAGTTCCACTGCGGCTGGTGCAGGGAAAATCCCCTGCAAGCCCAGCGCGGCAGCACTCCTGCCCCAGCGACAAACCACGGGGGTCTACAGGGTGTCAGTCAGTCACGGTGCAGGCACTGGCCCCATGTCACACACCTGCACCTCGCTCCCACCTTCCTCTAGCAGGGGAAGGTCCACTTGCCCCACAGAACCCTGGAATAAGAGGCTGGGAAAAGCAAGCCCCGTTCAAGGGCCCCCCTATCTTTTATCCTGTCCTCCCAAAATGCAGCCCAGGTGCCGCTCGGTGCCTACTGACAGCTATAGCACCAGCTTCTCATGGGCTTCAATGGGCAAGGGAGCAGCTTCCCAGAGGTGAGACTGAGGTTGGTTAACACTGCCCACACAAAGCATTAATTAAAAAAACAAGCACACTCAACGTTCAGGCTGTTATTTTCTCCCCACCCTCCATAAGGCAGGAGTCAGACTCGACACAAGCAGCACATGTTGCTGCTGGGCTCAGGCAGGTTGGCACTGACAGAGAATGAACAGAGGTGAAAATACCACAGGGGTTTTATTTTATTTTTCCCCCAACAGAAAACCAGTGGAGGAAAAAAATGTGTCCAACCATGAAAAAGGCATGGGGAGGCACAGGGCCTGAGCCAGCTTTGTGTGGTATCTGCAGAAGAAGAGCATCACCATGGCCACGGAGGAGGGGAAAAAGCTTCCTCAAGGCCATGACTTCTGCGAAAAGGCTGGCAGGCAACAGAGTGCAGGACGGAATCCGCCGCTCCATCAGCAGCTCATCACGCTCCCATCAGTAGCAGAAGCGCTTTAATGCAGAACCTCGTCAAACCAATCTGTTTCCGCAGATCCCAGGGGCAGCGGCGGCGATGCCCGGCCAAGAGCAGCATCGCCCAGCCCCAGTTGGGCAAGGGAAGGGGTGGGGATGTGCCTGCTTGTGCCAGGGGAGGGCACTTCTCCCCAGTCACTGCACCACTGGGCAAGGAAGGGGCTGAAGAATCCCCCTCCTTCCCAGCAGCCAAAAAGGCCACCACACAAGATGTCTGGTCCTGTCCTCGCATCCGGCACTGCCCGGAGATGGGAGGGCAAGAGGCAGAGCCTGCGTGGCACAACGTGGCAGTGAGCCCTGCTCCAGGACCACACTGTGTCTGAGCCAAGTGCCCCGGCAGAGCACACAGAGCTCCGGCCAGACACAGCCTCAGGAAAGCCTGATCCTCGAGGACACGATGCCCCATCTTTGTTTTCCTACAGGAGGCCCAACAGCCCTTCCACGTGCCAAATCCTAGAAGCCCCTACACTATCTCATTTGCAAAATGCCCTGGACAAGCACAGTCAGCATCAACGTCCACAGAGACCTCCAAGCCCTGCCCCAGTCGTTCCCCCGATGCAGTGGTTTGCCTCTCCCACCTCAGAAACACGAGCCCCAGATGCTGGATTGGCACAGGACATGCCAGAGAGATTGACCATCTGTCCCTGGAGACAACAGCAAGGAGGTGCTGCACTGCAGCGCGGGCAGGAGGGCTTCGAACAGGGACTGATGGTACCATCACACACACAACATCTCCCCAGCTGCTCTCCAGAGACCCCTCACAGGGCAGATTTCCTCCCCAGAGCACCCGAGCTGGACAAGAACTGCTTGTGCCCTGGTTCTGGGATCTCCTGGCTCCCAGGACCAGGAGAGCACCCACTCAGCAAGGGAACACCCCAATAACACCCCCCCCTTCCATCCACAGACACCCGAGAGGTGTTTGCCAGCAGCTCCCCGAGGAGCCTGCCTCTGCACCCCGGCTGAGGAGACCCCCAGCCTGGCATGAGGGCATGCAGCATTACCTCCTTCTTCCTCCTCTTGATTTTGGCAGCTTTGCCATCTTTCAGCTTCTTGGATTTCTTCTTTTTCTGCAAGACCACTTGCTCTTCTGCGAAAAACTCCTCCAGTCCTTCCAGCACCCCATCGTCTTCTTCTGAGGACAAAAGGGACAGCTCACACGGACGGACACACGCACAGGCACACAGGAGACCGTGCTCACGTCTGCCCTCGGGGGAGCACACTCGAGCAGCAGCATTAAGGCCAGACACGGGGCTCCCCGGCCTCTCCCGGGGGCCCTCTCACCGGCAGCTGATCCGCTGCTGCCCCTCCAGGGACCCCCGACGTGGTCCCGCCCCGACACTTCTCCTGCCCCAGCTCCTCGCTGCCGCTCGCACACCAACTCCCCAGGATCTGGCAGCCTGCCTTTCGCCCTCGGGAGACGGGGAGACCCCCGGGCGCTGCCTGCTCTTACTGATCCAGGTCCGTGGGCAATTAGGGAGCATTCGGCTTTTACCTTTCCCATCTCCAAGGAGCGTTCGTTAAATGGATTCGATGGAAGGTGAGCGAGGAAGAGGAAGGCCTCGCGTGGAAGACGTGTGGCACGGCTCACGGGGGGTTGGTCTGCCACGGCTCCAGGCTCGGGGAGCACCACGGGCACCCGGCCGGGCTGCGTACACCAGCTCAGGGACCCCAGCCCCGGGGAGAGGCACCAGCCCCAACACACGCCCCCACCTCCCCATCATCGTTATCTCCCCAAACCCAGCGCTCGCCAGCGAGTCCCAGCACCCTCCCCAGGCTCTGCATTTCTTTAAAGCCTACGGTAGTATTTTTATTTTTAATTTCCGAGCTTATGCAGCAGTAACGCTCCGGAGCCGTTGGGACATATCTCCTGTTTGACTTCCAAGCTGGTTTAGGCTCCACCAGGGCGGGTGCCTGAGCTCCACCGAATCAACCGGGAAGGGCGGGAGCCGGGCAGCGCTGGGAGCCCACCCCCGGCGGGACCGGCGCCGCACGGAGCCCCCGGCCCCGTCCTGCGGGAGAAGGGGGTCTGCAGCCGGGAGGGGGGGAGGCTCCCCGGGGCGCGGGGAAGGACCCGGGCCGCCCCCGAGAGGAAACCGCGGCAGTGGCGGTGGTGCCGGCGGGGAACGGGGGCCGGGGCCGCCCTGAGACTGCTCCGGGGCCGGGAGGGCGCAGCCCGGTCCGGGGACGAGCCCGGTCCTCGGGCAGCTGCCAGCGACGGGCACACCCCCCTCCCCGGGGCCGCCCGTTAACGGACCCGAGCACATCATCCCCTCCCCGGGATAACGGGGCTGAGCCGGAGGAGCAGCGCCCAGCGGAGACCGGGCCGGGCCCCGGGAGGGCGAGACCGGCTGCCGCCGCCGGGCCGCGCCTCGGGGAAGGAGGAGGCGCCGCCGCCGCGCCCCCAGCTCGCCCGCCCGCCCGCTCTCCCGCCGCCTACCCGAGACGTCCTCCTCGTTCTCCGCATCCTCCAGCAGCTCCCGGCCGGCCGCCGGCCCCCGCATACCGGGCGGCAGCGGCACCGGGCGGCGGCGGCACCGGGGCCCAGCGCCGGGAGAGGCCGCTC
>JAOXJM010000008.1:486283-501198 GCA_026413425.1 Tringa solitaria | reverse complement strand
GCCGGCGCGGCGGGGGCGCGGGGGGCCGCGGGGCGGGGGGGGGCTCCCGCCCCTCCTCGGCCGCCCCCTCCGGCTGCTGGCCGAAGTCCCGCAGGGAGGCGGGCGAGAGGGTGCCGTAGGCGCTGTCGATGGACGACGAGCGGCAGCCGCTGGCCGGGGGGGCCGCGCCGTGGGGCAGGGGTACGGGCAGGGCGCCGGCGGGCAGCTCCCGGGTGGGGGTCTCGGCGGAGGTGGGGGTGCCGGCGGAAGTGCCGGTGCCGATGGAGGTGCCGGTGCCGACGGAGGAGCCGTCCGAGGTCGAGCCGAAGGGCCCCGCGTCCCAGTCCGGGGAGGAGAGCTCGTCACCGCCGTCCGCTGCCGCCACGGCGAGGGTCTCGGTAGAGCCGTCGGAGGGGCTGCGGGGGCAGCAGGGTGAGGAGGGGGCTGTGCCAGGCTGGGGGGGTGTGCGGGGGCCCCCCTCCCACTCCTTACCACCGCTGGGAGTCGGGGCTGGCGCTGCCGTGGCGCTGGACGGTGGGTGAGCTGGCAGCCGAAGTCCCGCTCTCGCCTTCGTCCTCCTCCTCCTCCTCCTCCAGGCGCCGGCGCTGCCGCAGCTGCTGCAGCAGGTTCTGGGGAGGGGAAGGCATCAGAGAGGCATGGGCACCACGGGGACCCCCACTCGCCCCCCGCGCCCCTCACCTGGGCATTGCGCACCGCCTCGACCCAGCTGCGGCACAGCGACTGCCCGCTGGCCTGGAAGGTGTAGGCGGCCACGGCGCTCCCCAGCTCGTTCAGGTAGATGAGGAGGAAGGATCCTAGGGGCAGGGGCTGTCAGCAGCATCCAGGGACCCCCCCTGCAGCCCCCATCGCCCCCCAGTAGCCCCCATCGCCCCCCAGTGCTACTCACCCGCGTCCCTGAGCTCCCGGCAGACGACCTTGTCCACCAGCAAGGGCTGCCGGATCACCTTGGTGCGCTCAGCCTTCTTGAGGGGCTTGGTGATGAGGAAGAGGTCGGTGAAGAGGAAGCAGTAGACATCCATCTGTGGGCGAGAGGGGAGCCGTGGGCACGGGCTGGCATGGTGGGCAGGGGCAGATGGGCAGGGGCCGGGGCAGAGGCTCCCCGTCCCCCGCGGTCCTCACCTTGCTGTCTTTACCTTCCCGCATCCGCAGGCTGCCCTCGAGGAGGAGCTGCCGCGTGTCCTCCGGGGAGGTGCCGGGGATGGGGGCCGTCAGGTCCAGCCGCAGGAACTCCTTCAGCAGCTGCCGGGAGCCCCCGGTGTCAGCGCCGGGCGCAGCATGGGGTGGCATGGCATGGGGTGGCATGGGGTAGCATGGTATGGCATGGGGTGGCTTTGGCATGGCATGGGTTGGCTCAGCATGAAATGACATAGGGTGGCATAGCATGGTACAACATCGGCTGGTACGATATGGCATGGGGTGGTATGACACGGCATGGAGTAGCATGACACGGCATGGAGTAGCATGACACGGCATGGAGTAGCATGACACGGCAGCCCCACCATGCCCAGCCTACCTTGTCCACCTCATCCGTGCTGCCCTCCACCACCTCGTAGGCGTCGATGCGGTCGAGGATGGCGGCCAGGCGCTGCCGCTCCTGCCGCTGCCGCATCCGCGAGTTGACGTGGTTGATGAAGTGCTCCACAGAGCTGATCTGCGGCCAAAGCAGTGGGTGAGAGGGGCTGGGGGGGACCACCCCACCCCACCTCACCCCACGCTGTGCCATTCCCCTGGCCCCTTACCATGGCTGTGATGGCGTCGCGGGCACGTGGGTCGTCCGTCTTCTTCAGCACGGACTTGAGGAGCAGTGGGTACTTGGTGAGGCGCTGGTGGGGCTTCACCAGCATGTCGCTCAGCTTCAGGCGGCTGCACTGCTCATGCTTCTCGGCCCACTGCAGCACCAAGGCATCAGCCCTGGAACCGGCACCGGCCCCAGCCCGGCCCCGGCCCGCTCCCCCTTACCGTCACGTAGGCGCGGAAGAGCTCGCTGTCCCGCAGCAGCGCCCGCATGTACTCCATGCAGCCCTCCTCCTCCATGCAGTATCGCACGTAGGGCTTGAAGCGGGAGCCGAACTGGGGGGCGCAGGGGGGTCACCGTGGGGCACGGCGCAGCACAGCCCCCCGCCGTGGCACGGGGTCCCCACTCACCATCTTGAAGCCGTCGAGGAAGTCGATGGGGTCGAGCAGTGCCCCGGTCCGGCGCGCCTTGGCCAGCACCGGGGCCATGACACTGCGCCACAGCTCGCGGTGCAGCCGGATGATCTCCCCGATGTTGCCGAAGAGCCGCTCGGCGTCCACCTGCGGGGGTGAGGCAGGAGCTGTGGGAGGACGGGACCCATATCCCACCAGTGTGGCCAGACCGGGGTCCCATCCCTCACTTGGGTGTCCCCAGCCCCCCCAGCGCTCACCTCGCAGAGCAGCCCCGACTCCTGCAGGTTCAGCAGGCAGCAAAGGAAGAGCTGCGGGGACAGAGGGGGAGGCGGTGGGGTGCAGCCGTGGCCCCCAGCCCCCCACCACAGTGTGGCACGGCACGGCTGCCATTGTCACTCACATCGGTGATGACTTTGAGCTTGCGGATGTAGGTGGCCTCGGTGTGCAGCAGCTCCCAGATGGCTTCCTGCTGGTGGCACTGCCGGCGCGACAGGGCCTGCCGGGCCGAGCGTCACCACAGTGCCGGTGGCTGGGCAGACGCCCCGCGGCCCCCCGGCGCCCCCAGCCTTACCTCCGCGCCCCGGATGATCTGTTGCCAGCTGTCCTCCAGCGCCAGCCCGGCCTCGTCCCCGTCCTCCTCCCAGGAGTCACGGTCGAAGCGGAGCTGGGGCGGCAGCTTGGGTAGCCCAAAGGTGCCGTAGGCATGCAGCCTGCTCGCCAGCTGCTCCAGCTTCTCAGTCTCCTGGCCAAGAGCCGGGGGCAGAGCCGCTGGGCAGGGGGCCGGCAGGCACATGCCACGGACCCCCTGGCCCTGCCCACAGAGCTGTGGGGGGCTCGAGCCCCAAGGGGACACATCCCAGCTCCCCAGCATCACCGCAGGCAGATCCCGTGCCCCCTCCCCGTGCCCGCATCCCACCTACCCGCCCGAAGGAGCCGGTGCTGGTGCCGGAGCCGAAGAAGCCGCTGAAGCGGCTGGCGGCGCGGTTCTTCCAGGTGTCGGTGCCGTTGGCGGGCAGGGAGCCACCGCCGGGCAGGGCTGGCTCAGGGCTGGGGATGCTGGCATCCCCCAGGAACTCCGTCATGTTCTTCCTCCGCCGGCCCGGAGCCTGCAGCGGGGACAGCCGGTGCCCCCCAGGTCAGGGCCCGGCACTCTGTGCCCAGGGCTACCAGGGTGGGGACAGCAGCACGATGCTACAGTAGGGCCGGCCTCGAGCATCCATAGGACAGACGGACACCCAGGTGGCACCCCCGGGCAGCAGGGCCCCCCGGCCACGCTCCCCTGCCCGCACTGACCTGCCTACCTGCATCCTGGGGGCACGGGTCCCCGGGTGCCACCTGGCCAAGCCCGGCCAGTTGCCGGCAAGCAGCCCCGGCAGTGTGGGGGCTCAGGGCATCCTGCGGGGCGCAGCACCCCAGCCCAGCCACCCGCCCAGCAGCTCTCCCAGCCCGGATGGCGGAGCTGGAGCCGGGCAGGCAGTGGCCGGGCTCCTCCGAAACAAAAGGAGGTGGGGCCAGAGCCGAAAATCTAATTTCCCTCCTCGCCAGATAAGCTAATCAGAGCTGAACAATTCACCGGCGGAGATCAAAGCCCCCCGGCCGGCCGCGAGAGCTGGGTCACAGCCAAGGGCTCCCACCGGCCTGGGCACCGCTGCACCAGCTGCCTCCCCGCATCTCCCCGGGCCGTGCGGGGACACGGCCGCTGCCATCTCCCATCTCCTCCTCATCCCGGCACAAAGGGCAGCAGGGCCAGGGCTACCCGCCTGCCACCGAGCCATGGGAGGTGGCATGCTGCCACCAGTGCCCCACGCCCCGCCACGTCCCCATCCCCGGGCGGGGAGAGCCACCTCGGCACCATCCCTGTTACTCACCGCGCCACCGCCAGCCCCATGGCCCCGGCGCCGCTCGGCTCCCACCTGCCCCTGGGGAGGCACCAGGGGCCGAGGGGCCCGTGGAGGCAGTTGGGTGCCCGCTGGCCCCAATACCCTGCTGGAGCCCTGCTGGTCCCGCAGCCAGGCATTGTAGTGCTGGACGCGGGCGGCCACCAGCCCTGGCCACGCAGCCAGCTTGTCACCTTCAAGGGCTGCTGGCGCGGGGCTGAGCACCGGGTGCCCCCCCGCAGCCACTCCTGGCGAGCGTGGCAGCCTGCTCCCACGGGGAGTGTCGGCCAGCCCGGCCCCACGCCTTATCTGGGGCCAGGGTCCACGGGGCAGGACCGAGCCGTGCTCGGCAGCTGCCAGGCGCCACAGCCAGAAGAGAGTGGCCGGGACGAGCCAGGGGGCCCCCGGGGCTCCTGTTTGCCTTTGCTCTGGTGCCAGCCTGTACACGGCATGGCCACGGGGCCGGTGCCACTGGCTGAGCTGTCACGTCTGGCAGTCACTGCCACCATGGCGTAGTCAGCACAGCCAGGAGCTGAACCAGTTCTTGGGGCTCTGGGGGCGTCTTCAGCCCACACAAGACCACCCAGGAGATGCTGTGCTGCTGCCCCATCTTCCCAGCAAGGATGGATAACAGGGTATCCCACGCTCCACCACCCTCTCCTCAGTTCCTCCCCCCGGGGCTGGCACCAGTACTCACCAGGCTGTCGGTGCCCTCCCGGCGCCCCAGCACCAGCTCTGGTGCTGGCCCAAAGAGCGTGGTGGTGCTGGCGGGGTGCAGGATGGGCAGGCTGGCCGACCTGGCGTCCCGCGCTGCCTGCTCCACCTTCAGCTCATCCCCGGGCTTGGCTGTGGGAGCATCAGGCTGTTAGAGGCTTCCCCGTGAGCCCTGGGGGTGGCCAAGCCCCCCACCGGGCCCCTGCCGCACCTTTCACCCGCAGGTAGTGCCCCCCGAAGCGGTACGCCTCGAACTGGAGGGAGAGCGGCGTGTGGGACTGGTCCAGGTAGATGTCCACCTTGCCCAGCTCGATTGCCTTCCTCTCGAAGACCGGCAGCAGCACCTCCCTGCGGGGACACGGGCCCAGTGTCTGTCTCTGTGTCTGTCCCCCCATCCATCCCCACGTCCCTCCCTGGCAGACTCACCCCAGGGACTTCTTCTTCACGGCCGGAACAATCTCTGCCTCGATGTCCACACTGAGGTCGAACTTCAGGGTGAAGCACTCCTTGCTGGGGTCCTGGGGGGAGGCAGCAGCTGCTTGCCCAGGGCTCCCTCCCACCCGCCGGGGCCACCCCAGGGAGAGGGGACAATGCCTTACGTCTGTGTGCCTGCGCCGAGCCTTCTTCTTGGGCAGCTTCAGCGCCGAGCTCCTCCGCTCCCTGCGGGCACAGGGCGGGCAGGGTGATGGGGACACCACGGGCTGGGGGCATGCAAGGGGACAAGGAGGGCTGGGGGCTCACCCTCTGCTGTCCGCTGGTCCCTCCTCCTCCTCCTCCATGTCGGAGGCCGGGCTGGTGCGCGGGGGGCACGAACGTGTCGACATGTGGCGGGCCAGGATGGAGCCTGCAGAGGGGCATCGAGCCGGGCTGTGCTGGCACCCCCAGCTCTGTGCCGGCTCCTGCTGCATCCCACTCCATCCCTGAGCTCATCCCACTCCCATCCCTGAGCTCATCCCACTCCCATCCCTGAACCATCCCTGAGCTCATCCCACTCCCATCTCTGTGCCAGCCCCAAGCTCATCCCATCCCATCCCATCCCATCCCATCCCATCCCATCCCTGTGGTCACCCCCACACCATCCCATAGTTCATCCCACTCCCATCCCTGCACCAGCCCCGAGTTCATCCCACTCCCATCCCTGCACCATCCCCAGCACACCCTACTCCCATGGGTGGACCGTGCCGGCCCCGGGCGCAGCGCTGCGGGCGGCTCCAGCCTGGCTCACCTTGCGGGGGCAGGTCGAAGCGAATGTGGCCGTCGAAGTGCATGGCGCCATGGAGGTGGCTGTCGCAGAGCTCACACAGGCTGAGCGGGCCGCTGCGGTTCAGCTGCTGGCACTCGGCGTGGTGACATACCTGCGTGGGGACGGGCACACGCGTGAGGGGGCTGCCCGCGGGAGGGATGGGCGGTGGAGACCCCCCTTCCCATCCCACACGGCTGCCACACGCTGCCAGTGGGCAACGCTGGGGCCAGAGTGGGCACGGGGAAAGCGGTGTGAGCAGGGGACAGCCACGAGATGGGGCGGGGGGCAGCACCAAGCAGGGACCCCGGGGAGGCTAAACATGCCTGGGCATGGGGGGGACAGCCAGGGGACAGCCACCTGCCCCTCGCCGGGTGCCGGGGAGGCCACGCTCCGGTGCCGCAGCCCCTTTGTGCCGCAGGAGCAGCGTTCCCGGGGCAGGACGGAGGAAGCGAGCGTCTGTGGCCAAACAATGCTCGAAGCCGGCACGTTTCCTCCGATTGTGCACGGCCCCAGCCCCGCCGGGCATTCACAGCGGGTTATTTTTAAACCCCCGGCCGGGCCCCCAGCGCGGTGCACAGCCCGTGACCCCCAGCCAGCGCTCGCCTCGCTGGGGGCTCCAGCTGGCCCTGCTCCCGGGGACTACGGTGCTGCCAGCGACCCCACTGCTCCGCCAGCACGTCCCCATCCCTGTGTGGGACCCCCGTCGCTGCCCCACATATGGAGGGGTGCTGACGGGGAGGAGCGAGCCCGGCCCGGGCCTGCCTGCAGAACACCGTGTGGTGCGGGGAGGAAGCGCCCGTGCAGCCCTGGCCGCCCCCGCTTCCTGCCCTCCTTCCTCCCAGCGCTGATGAGGTCAGAACTGACGCGCTCCTGCCACCCGCGCGCCCCCCGAGGGGCCACCAGCCCCTCCATGGCACCCACCAGTGTCCTACCCCCAACACTCCCCGTCTCCCACCGCCATGGGCCCAGCCCAACACTGCCGTGGCCATCGTGGCACCTGCGAGACGGGGAGCACGGCCGTGGGCTGCAGGCACTGACCGCAGCTGGCGTTTGCCCACAGACCCCCAGGACCCTTGGCAGCTGCCCCACTGGGATGTGGGGCTCCCCGTCCACCCCATACCTGTCCCCGGGGAGGAAGGAGTTAGAAGTTAGGGGACCCCCGGCATGCCGCAGCTGCCTCACAAAGCAAGGAGGGACGCAATGCAGCTCCAAGTCCCAGCAGGAAGAGCCCCAGACCAGCCAGGACCCCCACCCTGCACCCAGGGGGAGAGGAGGGACCCTAAATCCACTCCGGCATCACAGCAGCGAGCGGGGGGACAGACGGGCTGGAGCGGATTAGCCCGAGTCACACCAGCCTGGGGCATAGGGCGAGCTGCCGCGCTGGTAAATGCCAGCAGGACCACGACACCACCAGGGAATGCCTGCCCAGCACAGGCTGAGGGAACATGGCTGGCAGGGGGGCTCCTGGCCATGCCAGGGGGATTCGGGGAGCGGCAGGTTGGCCAGAGCCACCTGCTGCCCTTTCTCACCCACCAGCAGGAACCGGGAAAAGGCGACTGCCCGTTGCTGGCCACCAGCCCACAGCACCCACCTTGGCTGCCCTCCTCTCGCCGCTGCAGTCGGGGTTCTGGCAGCGCAGCACCGTCTCCTCCGGTGGGCACGGCTCAGCTGCGGGAGAGAGGGGGGTCAGTGCCAGGGTGCCACGGGAGTCCCCCCAGCCCTGCCCACACAGGGGGGCCGTGCCGAGGCTCCCGCACTGCAAGCCCTGGGTTTAAGAGCTTGGCAAAGCCCTCGGGCTCAGCCGAGGCTGGGCCTGCCTGCTCCTGCCTGCCCCACGGCCCGTCCAGGGGGCTGGAACCCCATGCTCAGGAGCCAGCGCTGCATCCCGCAGTGTCGGGATCCGGCACCTCCTGCCTGACTTCCCCTGAGCCGCAGGATGAGGACACGGAGCTGCCCCGGCACCAGCACGGAGCGGAGCTGCAGCAGGAACGCTAAATCTGCCACTTGCCAGCCCCTAACGGGGCTTAGGAGCCACTTTAAGCTTTGACAGTTAAATCGGCCTTAGGGACAAATCCTATTTTGAAGGCTTTTGTTATGTGTCGCATCTAATAATTTAAAAATAACAGACTCCGGGTGGCTCGCAGCAAAGGAGCAGCACAAACACCCTCCTGCGGGACAGGGATGCTCCGGCAGGAAGCTGCCCTGCCGGGCACGGAGCCGGCACAGGGGACATGGAGAGTCCAGGTGGCATGGCCACAGCAGACAGCCACGGTCCCAGCAGCGGGGCGGCCAGCACAGGGGGTTCCCTGCCGCGCCACTCCGCTCTCCCGCATCCCTCCTGCCAACAAAAACAGCATCCGAGTGGGACTGCGGCCAAGGCCAGGGTTAGACTCCGTCTGCGGGAAAAAACGTCTTTTGGGGCAGTGCTGAAAAAGCTGCTGCTTCTGCCCGGAGAGGGGAGGCGATCGGGGCTGGTGCCGGCTGCACCAGATCCTGGGCACGGGCAGGACCCCGGGGAGAGCACCGGGAGCTGGGGCTGGCAGCTGCCCCCATGGCGGGAGCACAATGAGGGCTCTGTCCCCGCAGCCCCCGCCGGGCTGGGCTGCCCCCCGCCGCCGCCGTTTCACTTGACCTATCGGGAATAATAACGGAAACAAACAAGAAATTCTTTCACGCACCCAAGGGAAAGTTTTCCAAACTCACCAAAGAGTTGAGGCCGGAGCAGCCGGCAGTGCCGGGGACCAGCCCCACGCCGCGGCCGGTGGCACGGCCAGAGCTACCCGGCTGTGCCCAAACGCTGGCCCCGGCAATGGGTCACGCGTGGACCAGGGCCTCATGCATCCCAGGCTGGAGCTCCACGGCAGGGAGCACGCAGAGGGGACCCCGGTTTCTGAGGGAAGCAGGAGGGCGTCCGAGTCCCCACCAGACACTCGGGGGGCCGGAGGAGGGATCCTGTTCCCATCAGCTCCTCTCCCCGGTTGGCCGCCTCCGCCACCTCCTCCTGGCTCTGTTACCGTGCCCGGCCTCCCGGTGACGGCAAGTGAGTTTGAAACCGGACCGTCCTTGCACCAGAGCTCACCGCAGCAGCTTGCCGGGGCCTGAGCTGGGAGGGAGCGGTGCCGGCAGCACGGTGCGGTTCGGTGAGCACTGCCCCGCTGCACCTGCAGCCTCCCCACGGCATCCTCCTCACTGGGGCAACCCCGCGCCGGCTGGAGCTTTTGGCCCCTCACCCTCCTTGCCAGGGCTGGAGGATTTTGGCCAGGCCCAGCTGCCTGCCAGCCCCCCGTGCCCCCCTGGCCACCTACCCCCAAGCTCCTCGCTGATGTCCAGGCTGGAGCTCCAGGAGAAGCGCTCCACCGCCCCATACTCCAGCCCCGCCAGCCCGGCAGGCAAAGCCTCCAGCTCGTAGGCTCCCCGCTTCTTCCAGTACAGAAACATCCTGGGGTGGCGGCGGAGACCCCCCCGAGCCCTGCCCGCCCCGCGGCAGGGACTAGCCGGGGTAGCCCAGCTCCGGCGTTAAGCGCGGGTCCCGGTCTCCGGACAAGCGGCGCATTGAGGCTGGCGGCGGTGGAGGGTGCCCGGGATCTGGCACAAAGGGCCTTTCTTCAGCCTCCCACAGACATTGCACAAATTTCACTTTCCGCCGTCTATGAAAGACATTCGGCCGCGGAGACAAGACGCGCTTGTGATTAAAATAATCGGCATGAAGAGGGGGGCTGTTCGGCAGCTCCGCCGTCGGATGGACTTTGGGGGGGGCAGGAATGCGCCGCCCCGAGCCCCTGCTGCACCCCCGCAGCCATGGGCACGCCACAGCCCCCAGCCCATGTAGGAAAAGCTGGGGGTCTTTCTGGGGGGTGTGTGTTTCCCCCTGCTGAACCCGAGCAAACAGGAAAGCACGTGGTAGTGCTTACACCCCACAAAGGCCTCTCCTGCCCCACGGAAAACTCCCTAAACCAGAGGAAAACCAAAACATTGTGTGGGGTGATCAGCCGGGCTGAGACCACCCCGGCCCCCAGACTCTGCAGCATCAGCAGCATCTTCCCCCGAAGGCGCCACATGCTCCCACATTTTTGCTGCTTCTGGGAGCCCTTTGCCAGAAAAGGTAGCACAAGTTTAAAAATAAATAAAAATAATTAAATCATTGCTGCAAAGCGAATAGATCCAAACGTAGTAAAAAACCCAACCATCCTGCTGTATTTAACACATCCTTGACGATTTAGTGCTAAGTAAGTGATCACACCACCGAGGCCCCCACCTGTGCCAGGGGTGTCACCCCGAGGTTTATGCTCCCAACCCCCCGGCCACCCCACACTGCAATCCCCTGGGGGCTCTCCTCCCTGCCCGAGGCTGCTCCATTCAGCTCTGTCCCCCCCAGAATGACCCGACCCCGGACACTCGAGGCTCAGCGTGGGTACACGGGGGTCACTCACTCATCCCCCAGCCCTGAGGAGGGGGGACCCCCGCCCGGTCCGGCGGATGCTGGGGGCCGGCAGCAGCTCCAAGGGGGATGTTAGGCCCCTGGAGGTCCAGCCCTGGCCATTCCCCCCACACCGCTCGCCCCTCTCACCTTTCCCGGCGCCTTTTCTTCCTGCTGCCCCACGACTCGAACCCTCGCCTGGGCTGGGATTTTCCCCCTGGCTGCACCACGGCCCCTGTATTTATTTTAGCCACTGTTGGGGCCAGGTTGCCGGCCAAGTCCTTCCTGCGCTGCCAGACCCAGCCAGATGGGGATAATTAGGCCTGGATTAAGTTAAAGCTTTAACTCTTTAAAAGGCAACCCCTCACAACTCCTCTCCAGTGCCACCCCCCTTTGATTTGTCCCTTTACAGGTAGGGGTTTGGGGAGGCTGGAGGAAACCTCCTCGGAAACCAGATAAAAGCATTTTTCAGGGATTACTCACACCCGCAGCGCCTCCAGCTGAAAGGATCCAGCCCCAAGCAGTGCCACCGTGTCCCTCCCTCCTCCGCAGGGAGACCCGGACACAGGGGTGCGAACGGGCAGAGCCGCGTTGGGAGGAGCCGCCATTAGCAGCAGGGTTATTTCTGCAGTCACGGATCCATTAAATGCCAGTGTTACCCTCTCAGGTTTCCCCAAAAAGGTGCTCAGCTCAGCCTGAGCCACTTGCTCACCTCTGCCTGACTCCCGCTGACCTCACCCCAGCTCCGCAGCGACCTGCTGTCCCCTGAGAGCTGGGAAAAACAAGAAAAAAATATAAAAAGTTCCTCTGGCCTTTCCCCAGGTGACAAGTTCCTCCCCACTCCCACCCCAGCACAACCCCCTGGGACACCAGGGTTGAACCCACAGCTCTTCCCGGGGCCTCCAGCCCCAGCCCCGGTGTGCTGTGATGGGGGCAGAGCCAGCTGGGCAAGGAAAGACACCGTGTCCCCAGGCCAGTCCCCAAGGGGAGCTGTGACAGCGTGGATGGGGAACTCCCTCCAGCGGCTGTTCCGGCATCACCCAGGGGAGAGGATTCTCTTGCTCCTTCCCCCATCTCCCAAGGAGCCACGGGGACAGAACCACTGGCACCAGCCCTTCCCTGGCCACCCGGACTCCCGAATCCCCAAGCCAACCCAGGGCTGGGCTCCAGAGGCAGAACCGCTGCAAGCCACCGGGGAACCACCCCCAGCCTCCATCAGCCACATCCAACGCAACATGGGCTGAGGAGAAAACTCAAGCCAAACCAACGTTTTTAATAGATATTTATTACAAAACACCAAAATACATACTGAAAATATAAAACAGTATCAAAAGGGGACATGCTGCAGTATCCACACCCGATGCCTGCCCGGGTCTTGGTAGCACCAGGGGTTGTCACCGTCCCCAAGGCCTCAGGTGTAATCGCACTCGAACGCGTACTCCCTCCTCTTGAAATGCTTCTTCTTCTTCAGCTTCCCAGAGCCCAGGATGCTGTAGTTGTAATCGGATGTGACATAGGGGATCTCTCCCTCAACTCCTTGCTGGGAAGAAGAAAAACAGAACTTTAAGAACTCATATCTTCAAGGGAAGGGTGAGCACTTTCCCCTGCGGACTGACAGCCAGACAGCTGCCTGGTGGAAGGAACAAGCTGTCACCAAACAAACCCCACTCTGGTATCTCAAACACGAGAGGAACGCTCTCCTCTCCCTTGTTTCTGCGCATTAAGGACAATTTCCTAGAGCGATAACCATCTGCTCTGCCCAGGCATCTCCAGGCAGGTGTAAGCCCCAGGAGTCAGGAATGGGAAAACCCGCTTGGCAGCCTGAGCCCTGCCAGCTCCTACCTGCCCCACGAGGACGCAGTTGGGGACAGCGATGTTGCCCAGGAGCAGACAATTCACCAGTCGCAGCTTCTCCGGGGGCACCGGTGTCAGGATGTGGTAAAGCTTCTTCTGCATATCAACCCCCCGGACGATTCCTGGAACAAACACATGCAGAGTTCAGCCTGCCCCCAGCCCACCGTTTCACACCCTGTACCCAGACACAGCCAGAGCCCTTTAAACAGCTCTTCTAGAGCCAAGGGGAGAACGTGAGACATCTGGAGAACAGCCTGCCCCACTGAATTCCAGTTTTCGGTACCTCAGTGCACACACAAACAGCTATTTCCCAGCCACCTGTCATTGCTCACTGGCACATTCCTGCAGGAACTTGGGGAGCTCGGTACCAAACCCCGAGGCAGAAATGCAAGAGGCAAAGCAGGTGACAGGAGGGAACTGACAGGCAAGTGAGGGGATTTGGCATAAGCCACGTGGCATCTGCTCTTGAGATCGTGAATCCAGAAAGCAAGTAAAATGTCAGGTTATGAAAGAGCAGCTCCGACAGGCACCGCTCAGTGACACTGCCCAAGGCTGCCACCACAAGCTAGGGAAAGCCACAGGACTGGAAGCACAGCATGTGACAGAAGAGCAAACACCGTTATTCTTTCATCTCATCCCACTTTTTCAGCTGTTTTCGAAAGAGGAGGCTATTCCATCACCCTGCACCCTGTCTGTGAGTACAGGGCAGCGGTAGCGCGGCTGGTAGTCCCTGGGGCTGGCTCACCGAAGCCGAGGCAGTCGCAGACCGGTGTCTGTGTCAGCAGGACGGGCCCGTCCGACTGGCACCTGATTTCATCGGGAATCCGGCACAGCCCGACCCAGCTGGCGTTCACCGCGTACATGATGTTGGTGGGAGCCACGTCGGTGTGAATCACCCTCAGCGCGACTGCACTGAAAGGTACCTGGGGAGGTAAAGAAAAAGAAGAAAGAACTGTTTATGGGCTCAACATCAATTTAGTTCGAGTTCAGAGATTAACGCCAAGCAAACAAACCCCACACCCACAGACAGGCCTTATCTCTACAGCAAACATAAGCTCCAACACCAACAACTGACCAGACAGAGAGCAGGTACCATGCTCACATCTTGACAAATCCTCACTCAATAAAGTTGTTATCTTTTTGGAGATTAGAGCGCTTTTCCCCCTCCCCAAAAACATTCACAGTACAAGCAGAGCTGTCAGTCGCCACCAGCCGGGCTCCTGGCCAAGCCTTTCCGAAACACCCGCTTACCTGGTACGGCACGAGGCTGTGCAGTGGAAGCACCGCCCCGATGTCTGGGGACTGCAGCTGCCCCAGGTACCCCAGGATGGACATGTCCCGCAGGACCCCGCTGTGCACCCGCCTGCAACAACACGGGGAGCGCATCAGGGAGCGGCAGCACACCCTCACCACCATCCCACCACCACCCCTCCGCCCCTGGGACCACCATTCACACAGGGTTAGTTAGTTTTTAAAAACATCTACCACTGAAGAAAATTGAGAGTCATGTTTTTATTCTAAGGGATCACAGGATTTATGACAATGTTTGTTTCAACTTTAAAAAAGGCATTAATTAACAAGGGTGGTGTTTGGTTTTTAATTTAACAAAGTCTGTTGTTAGATAACAGCTCCCTTCTCCAACCCCGGTGTCCGCACACCTTTCAGTCAGCCACTCGCAGAACAGAGTAATACATTTGTTTCTTTAAATAGCTCATTAGTGAAGGAAGAGTTAATTGGCAAGACCCAAGATCCAGGAAGATAAACATTTCAGAGATGCTCAAAGTATCAGCAAAATTAAGAAATAATGTAATCACCATCTAGGTCTGTAAGAAATGGGTAAGGAACCTCCCAATTAGAATAGAGATAGACTATTCAATGACCCCAGCGAAGTCATGTCCAGCACAGAAGTAACTGCCAGTGGTCACTGCGAGTAGAGTAGGGAATAACAACCCCCTCCCCACCAACCTAAAACTCAACCCCACACAAACCTCTCCCCAACAAAACACCCAGAAAACCCAAACAGAACCACCCAAACATAACCCCCTAATATGTAATGAGTAAGCTCTGACAGATTTAACAGAACTCGAGGCCAAAGCAAGAGCCATTCCTGTGGGGACCGCGTGTGATTGTGTCAATCCCACAAACCACCACAAAGTGCTGAACTTCCTACTTACGCTTCGCCTGCCACCCCTGCTCGAGGGAACTCCGGATGGACGTACAGCAGCTTGTACTCGGGAGTCGAGGCATCTGCCCCCACTTCAGAGGGCTTCCAGCTCTCTGTGCTGCTGGTCCCCAGTGGCTGGCGGCGGGCTGGCTGCCGGCCCTTGGTGTAGAGCCCTGGGGTGAGGTGGACGTGCTCGGGGGTGAGCGGGTCCATGGCCTTCCAGTCGTACACGTCCATCTGCACGATGTGGCTGGGCGACAACAGCCGGATGATATCGATCAGCAGCAGCAGCCCCTCGCCTTTAGGGAGCAGAGAAAACACGGTTGTAGCTGGTACATGAACAGCTTGGGACATGATTACAGAATCACAGACTGGCAGTGGTTGGAAGGGACCTCTGGAGATCATTTTGTCCAAGCCCCTGCCAGAGCAGGTCCCACAGGAAGGTGTCCAGGCAGGGTTTGAATGTCTCCAGAGAAGGAGACTCCACCACCTCTCTGG
>JAOXJM010000008.1:475469-486183 GCA_026413425.1 Tringa solitaria | reverse complement strand
GCTCTGCCACCCTCACAGGAAAGAAGTTCCTCTTCATGTTTAGATGGAACTTCCTGTGTTCAAGTTTGTGCCCATTTCCTCTTGTCCTATCCCTGGGCACCACAGAAAAAAGACTGGCCTCATCCTCTTGGCACCCACCCTTTAAGTATTTATAGGTGTTGATGAGATCCCCCTCAGCCTTCTCTTCTCCAAACTAAAAAGACCCAAGTCCCTCAGCCTTTCCTCAGCAGAGAGATGTTCTAGGTTAGAGAAGACCAGTATTAGCCCAAGGTAGGCAAGCTGTATTCTCCGTTCCGGACTCTGGAAAGCATGGTGCTGCACCACAACCTCTTGGGAACACACTTTTCCCCGTTTACCTTTCACCCAGCCCATGGTGTTGACGACTAAAGGCACTTCCTTCTTGTAGGAGCTGAACACGTACTTCACAACATCGAGGTATCTCTCCGTGTCCTGCTCACAACTGGTCTGTCCATAATACACCATCTTACGTGGCGTCTGTTGATGGGTGAAGGGTGGGCCTGGAAAAGCATGCGGCAAAGTGCCGGTGGTCTCAGCAAGCCAAATCAAAACTTTCCTCTCTCTGCAGCACCCACACACAACCCCTTCCGAAATAACCTGTCCTCTTTTCCCATCCCACACTCCTGGTACAGCATGTGCCTATGGAGAAACTTTTCTGTCACTTTTCTTTGTTTGTTCCCCCCCCTTCTTTGTTTTAAATCACTGGTGACACACCTGTGAATTTTAAAACAACAATCTTCTGTGACAGACCATCCAAAAAGCACACAAGTCTGGCCACATCCTTTTTAGACACCAACCCAAATCCACAAGACCACAAACACCAGCAATTTCTCTGGCTCTAGTTTTTTTCTGTGGCTCCCCTCAGTATTTCTCAAGCAAGTTTCATCTATGATTGCTAAAAACTGGGAAAGATTTTCCCAAAGAGACCTTTCAAATCCAAAAGGCTGAAAATCCAGTTTGACATGCCACAGCCTGTCCCACCACCTCATGAACAACTATCTTCTCTTGTCAAAATGGAAAAAAAAACCAAGTAGAGAGAACAGCTCTGTGTTACTCAGAGATTTTCACGTGAAGCTTCGATGCGCCCAGCAAGGAAACTGGAACAGGATTTGGTTTATTTCCCACGTGCACATTTGACTCATGTGACAGCCTCTACTCAGAAAGCACCTTCTGGAGATCAAACAGGGTTCTGGCAACAGCAGAAAGTGGCAAAACACGTACCAAGAATGGGCTCCGTTATGTTACTTAAGGACACGCATCCAGGCGGCGTAAACTCGGTCTGACCTATGTCACATTCCATGTATTCAACCGAGGGAAGGCTGCAGTGAAAGAAGCCCGTACGTTAGCGTCCGCTAAAAACCAAACAGGACACGACCTGGAACACACCAGAACCACAATCTGACTTTGTTCCAGGATGTCAAAATTAAATTCTCTAATACAATCAAACCATCACTTGTCTCTCTCCTGCCCTCACTTGAAAGGTATTGAGCAAAAATGCAAAAGGCTCACCTACAGTTCATTGTTACATTACACCCGCTCCCGTGCTAACTGGGCATCCTGAGACCGCCATTTCAGATTTATAGACTTTATAATCTTTATTTTAAGCATGCACTGGTCATGAGAATAAGCTTCTACACCGAGCTCTGCCAAGAATCCTCAAAGACACTAAGAAATTATAACTTACTCCATGTTTTCAAGCATTCTAACTCCCAGCTCCTTACTGAACCAAACTGCTTGGCGCCCAATTAGTTCACATACTCCAAGACACCAATTTTAGTTCAATAGAAGTATTTCAGTAGCCAACTTTTCTGAAAGGAACCCAAGACAAGAATACCCATTTTTCTGAAATTTTGTTTGCTTTTAAAAGACATCCATCTTCCAGTTGTACAAGCTTTTCTGAGAATCCTGGCAGGCATTTTTTCCTTCTACTAAATCCCATGCAGTACTTAAAAACTTATAGAACACGTAAAGACTCACCGATTCAGTAACAGATTCACCAAGTATCTGTTAAATGTCGATTTCCCAGTGTTTTTTGGGCCACACACCAGAATCAGGGGAACACCTTCATCTTCCGCTGGAAAAACAAACACACTCTGAAACAGACCAATGCTGTCAGTTACTCTGATCTGCCCCCTTTACATAAAAAATAGCCCCCAAATCCCTACAAGACTCTGATCTGACCAGGATATATTTTAATTAAACTGGGGAAAAAAAAAATAATCCCTTAAAGAGAGGCATGTTAAATGTAGCGGTGAAAAGGGAAGAGGGGCTCCTGAAGCGAGAATCAAGCCCTAGCACAACCACACAGTGTTTATGAACTCCAATCGCTCAGATCTTGCTGGGTAAGTAAAAGGGTGTTATTTCTACCTGCTACAAAAGAGAGCAAAACAAGTTTTGACATCAGCCTGGGAAATGCCTTCACAGCAGCAAGGGGCCTGCCTGGCAGCAGAGGCACAAACCCACTGGAGGTGACGCACAAGCTCACGACTCCCACTCTTTAGGGGAAAACCATGACACTCGCCCAGTGCCCGTCCCAGGGCGCGCTCTCCCCAGCTTTAACTCATGAAAAGCCTCGTGACTTTCCTTCCTCCCAGCCTCACTCACCACAGCAGGCTTGGATCAGCTCCTCCAGGGCCAGGCACATGCTCTCCGACACCAGCAGCCCGCGGTCGGGGCTGCACTGCACGATGCCCACAGACGCCAGAACCGCATCTTCTGGAGTGAAGCTGGATTCTTCCTTTTTCTAAGGAAGAGGGAAAAACGCTTAGTGAGGTGTGTGAAGGCCTTGTAGCTGCGCTGCTGGATGCTGACAGGCACACTAAGTGGGGCAGCTGCCTCTGTCTCTGCATGAGGCCCGTTTGGGAGAAGGCACGGCATCCACACTGCCGCCCAGGGCGGAGCGGCCATCACGACGCCCGCTGGCTCTCACCTGGGGCTCGAAGAGCCGTGACAGCGGCGGGTGGCTCAGCAGGAACCGCGTCACCGGCGTGTCCAGGTGCTCCAGCAGCACCAGGGCGCACTCCGGGGAGAACTGTGCCATCACCTTCACCCGCGCCTCTGCAACGGGGGGAGAGCGCCGCCCTCAGCCCACGTCAGCGGCCGGGGGCAGCGCGAAATGGTGGCGTCCCGCACCGCGCACAAGATGGCGGCCTCCCCGCACCGCCCGCGAAATGGCGCCGTCAACCCCCCCCCCCCTCGTTCCCCGCACCGCCCGCGAAATGGCGGCCCGCAGCCGGCGGCTCCCCGCCGGGGCTGGCACTCACGGCGGCGGACGCTGTGGGCCCGCATGGCGGCGCGGGCGGCGGCGCGGAGCTGCCGGAGGTCGGCGGCGGGCGGTCGGTCGGCGGGCAGCGCCTCCAGGGTGAGCGCGCAGTGGGTGGAGGGCGAGAAGACCGGCAGCCCCGGCTGGTGCGAGGCGACGGCGAAGCCCAGCAGGCGAACGGCGCCGTAGAGGCAGCGCAGGCGGCACTTACCGGTGAAGGTCAGCGCCTGCGGGGAGAGAGAGGGCGGTGCGGCGGCGGCGGCGGCGGGGCGGCCCGGAGCGGCGGGGTCGGTCGGTGCCCACCTGCCGCGGCGCCAGGAGGAGAACGGCGGCGCCCTCCGCCGCCTCCACGGCCGCCAGGCCCGCCTCGGCCGGAGGCACCATGCCGGCGCGGGCGAAGGAGGCGGCGAACTCCCTCCAGGCCGCCTCCGCCCGGCTCCCGCGGGACGCGGCCCGGCGGGGGCGGCGGGACGGTGGGCCGCGCCGGGCGGGCATGGCGGCCTCGGCCTCCCTCCGCCTCCTGCGGGGCCGGCCCCCGGTCCTGGCGCCGCCCTCCCCGTTAAGAGGCGCCGCCCGCCGCCCGGCACCGCCCCGCCATGCCGCTGCCCGCCCTGCTCTGCCTCTGCGCCGCCGCCGCCTTCACCAGCCGCGGGCACTACCGCCTGGCCGGCCTCTTCCCCATCCACACCTCGCCGCCGCGGACCGCCGACCGCCCGCTGGTGCTCGGCTGCGACCGGTGAGTCCCTTCGCTGCCCCGGTTTCCCCCGCGAAATGCGGTTTTTCTGCCCTGACAGCCCCTTTTCCCGTTACGCAGCACCCCCGTCTTCAAGAGCCACGGCTACTGCATGTCCCAGGCCATGCGCTTCGCCGTGGAGGAGATCAACAACTCCAGTGGCCTCCTGCCCAACGTCACCCTGGGCTACGACATCCACGACACCTGCTCGGAGCCCGCCAACCTGCACGCCACGCTGCGCGCCCTGGCAGGGAAAGGCGGCCGGCAGGTCCAGGTGCTCCCCACCTTCCGCCATTCCCAGCCCCAGGCGGTGGCTGTCATCGGCCCCGACAGCACCCGGCTGGCCCTCACCACGGCAGCCATCCTCGGTGTCTTCCTCGTCCCCGAGGTAAGCACGGCTCTCCCGGCAGGGGAGTCGAGGGATCCCTAGTAATGGTTGGAGGGAGGACAGGCTCGGAGCTGAGCTGGAAATGCAGCCCCTCCGTGCTCTTTCCCAGGAGCAGGAGGAATTGCAGCTGCCCCACTGTCCTCCAAAGGTTTCTCTGCCGGCAGCATGTTTGGCTCTGGGTCCGTTGCCTGCCCAGCGCTGGGTCTCTTCAGGAGACGGGCTGCCTGTGCCAGTAGATCCTGGGGTGCCACTGCCTCGGAGAGTGCAACCCCGCTTCTCCTGTCTCCCTTTGCAGATCAGCTACGAAGCCACCTTGGAGACGCTGAGCCTGAAGCGCTTCTACCCCTCCTTCCTGCGCACCATTCCCAGCGACCGGCAGCAAGTGAAGGCCATTTTCCTGCTGCTGCAGCGGTTTGGCTGGACCTGGGTCGCGCTGCTCGGCAGCGACAATGCCTACGGCAGGGATGGCCTGGACGCCCTCTACAAGCTGCTGGCCGCCAGTGATGTGTGCGTTGCCTACCAAGGTATCATCCCCCCCAACAAGGATGCCAGCAGCCCGGAGCTCCACAACCTGGTCAGAATCCTCAGGGACGTCAGGGTCAATGTCACCGTCGTCTTCTCCAACAGGCAAAGCGCCCGCCCATTCTTTGAGGTGGTGGTGCAGAGGAACATCACGGGCATGGTGTGGGTGGGCTCTGAGGACTGGTCGTTAGCCCAAACAATCTGGCAGGTGCCCGGCATCCAGAGTATCGGCTCGGTGCTCGGGATGTCAGTCGAGAAGACTGAGTTCACCATGCTGGAGCGCTTTGAGTCATGGAAGGCGGCAGAGGACAGTGTCGCGGCTGAACATACTGGCAGGACGGAGGCGGGGGGACACACAGGAGGGAGCACCCAGCTGGACTGCACCCAGAGCTGCACCGGCTGCCACTCACTCACAGCTGCCCCTGACATGTACGACGCTCAGGCCTCCTTCAATGTGTACTCGGCCGTCTATGCGGTGGCCCACGGCCTCCACGACCTGCTGGGCTGCGCCTCAGGGGTGTGCAGCAAAGGCACGGTCTATCCCTGGCAGGTAAGAGCAACGGGAGGAAGGATATTCTTTGTGAAAGGGGATCCATGAGGATCCGTCCTCAGGGGGAAGGATCTTCCCCTTGTGCACAGGAGTTTTCTGTCCCCCTGAAAGGCTCATGTCCCAGCTGAAGAGCCTTGTGGGCTTCAGCCACCCACCACAGGCAAAGCAGCCTGGGCCTAGATGCAGATCTCTGCCCTAGGTCACTTCTGTCCCTCTGTCACCAGCCCCTCGCAGAAACCTGGAAGAGATTTCCTGCAGCTGGGGCTTGTGCAGCTTTTGGGGGTTGGAAAGAGGAGCCAGAGCAGAGAAGGGGCTCTCCCTCCCTCCCGAGACAAGGCATTCCTCAGCGGGAAGGGCCCTTCTCTTACTCTTGTTTTACAGCTCTTACAAAAAATCAAGCAAGTAAACTTCACCCTGTACAAGAGCCACATCTCTTTTGATGCCAACGGGGACATTCGGAAAGGCTACAACATCATCATGTGGAATTGGAGTGGCCCCAGCTGGGCTTTCAATGTGATAGGGGCTTTCAGCGTGAACCCTGACAGGCTGAGCATTGACCAGGGCAAAATCCTGTGGCACACCGAAGATGGCCAGGTATTGTCCTGCATCCACATCTTATTTATTGCTTACTGCCGAGCCAGCTGCGTCCCAAACACCGCCAGTTCTGGGGTATTTCCCCATAGCAGAACAGAAATGAGGACAGATGGAGGTGGTATGTGGGGGTGATTTGCGTTATGAGTATCAGCTTTTATCCTTCCACAAAAAAAAGCAGGGCAGGCAAACCGAAAAGGCTCCTACTTTTACCTTTAAACAGTCTCATTTTCCTACCGCCTCCGTAAGAACCGCAATGTGGTGAGCTCTTGGCTCCTGCCCAGGGTCTGTCCTGAAAGCCAGCAGCAAGCTGCCCGAAGGCTGGCAGTCTGGGGGGTGTCCTGCTGCCCACCCCACTCGCTGCCTGACCTTCGCTGTGCTCCCCCCAGGTCCCCACCTCGCTGTGCTCCCAGGCCTGTCAGCCCGGGGAGAAGCGGCTGCAGCGGAGCCGCCACCGGTGCTGCTTCAGCTGCGTGGCCTGTCCGGCAGGAACCTTCCTGAACAGATCGGGTCAGTACATCCCAGGGGGCTGCTCCCTTCCCCTGCCTGCACCCTGCTGCCTCCTCCTCCCATCAGCTCCTTGATTCCGCCTCGCCATTCCCACAGCCTCTTCCTTCCCGCTCTCTCTTCCTCCCTGTGGTCAGTAAAAGCTTCTGAGCTCACCTGGGCACAGCGGGTCTGAATTCATGGGTATGCAAAACCCATGCACTGGTTTTTGCAGGGAAGCACTGCCTGCAGCTGGGCACACCCTGTCAAATGGTCAGTGGGAGATGGCACCGGCAGAGGCCCTTCTCCCGTCCCATGTCCGTCCCTGCCAGCCATTTCCTGCACCACATCCTCCGGGTGATTTCCCCTCCAGGGAAATTCGACCTGGTGGTTGCCTTTGTGCCCCAGATGGCACTCGAGGCTTCCGCACCACACGGTCACCAGCAGCTGGCGTATGGAAATGTCCCCTGCCTGAGACAGTGGGCAGGAATCTCCTGTCTCACAGTCACCAGCCACAACGACAAACCCCTTTGGGGCAGCCTCGGCTTGCACTAGGGCTGAGGGGAGCGGAAACAGCCAGCTCTGGGTAACAGAGGGAGCAGGGAAGCCCCCAAACATTACTGTCCCCTACCCCAGCCTGTGGAAGGGGGGCTGCTGCAGACCCTTGTCGGCCTTCACAGGTTATTGCTGGAGGCACAAACCTCTTCCCACCCAAGGGGAAGGAACAGGATGCAAGGAGTGGGCAGCTCTCGCAGAGAGCCCATAGGGCTGCAAGGGCAGGGTGCTGCACCGCGGTAGATCTCTTACCGGGGTCCGTCGTGTGCCAGGTGTCTCTGTCACCGCCTGGGCTTGTGTCCTCTGCAGACCTCTACAGCTGCCAGTCCTGCAGGGTAGATGAGTGGGCCCCAGCAAGGAGCGAAGCTTGCTTCAACCGAACTGTTGAGTTTCTGTCCTGGTCTGACCCCATCTCCTGGGCATTGCTGACCCCCACCATCCTTCTCATGCTGCTCATGGCAGGGCTGGCCATCCTTTTTGCCCTCAACGCCTCCACTCCAGTGGTCAAGTCTGCGGGTGGGAAGATGTGCTTCCTCATGCTGGGCTCTCTGGCCTGTGCCTGCAGCAGTCTCTTCTGCCACTTCGGGGAGCCCACCCGGCACACGTGCCTGCTGCGGCTCCCCCTCTTAGCCATCAGCTTCACCGTATTCCTCTCGTGCGTGGCAACACGCTCCTTCCAGATCATCTGCATCTTCAAGCTGAACGCGCGCTGGCCGGCCCTTTACGAGGCCTGGCAGCGCCGCAAGGGACCGGTGCTCTTCATCGCCACCAGCACGGCAGCCCAGGCGGTGCTGTGCCTGGCCGCCGAGATCGCCAGCCCCTCGGTGCCGCGCAGGGACTACGGTGCCTGGGCCGAGCGGGTGGTGCTGGAGTGCGGCCCGAGCATGGCGGCGAGCCGGACGGCCGCCAGCGCCTACACCGTGCTGCTCAGCGCCGGCTGCTTCGCCCTCAGCTACGCGGGCAAGGACCTGCCCGCCAGCTACAACGAGGCCAAGTCCCTCACCTGCAGCCTGCTCCTGCAGCTCGCCTGCTCCGCCGCCATCCTCTGCACGCAGGGCGTCTTGCGCGGCCGGGCGGCGGCGGCGGCCCGGGTGCTAAGTGCCCTCTGCCCGCTGGGCGCGCTGCTGGGCGGCTACTTCCTCCCGAAGGCCTTCGTCATCCTGCTGCGGCCGCACCTCAACACGCCCGAGCACTTCCAGATGGCGATCCAGCGCTACACGCGGCGCCTGGCCGACGCCTGACCCGTCCGGGACGCGGGGGCCCGGCGGAGGCTGTGGCAGGGCCGGGCCCTGAGGCGCCCCTCCGCTTCCCTTCCGGCCGCCGCGCCTGTGCGTCACTTCCGGCGCGCCGACAGCCGTCGCGCCCTGACGCCACATCCGGCGCTGCCAAGATGGCGGCGGGCGGCGGGGCCCGGTAGCGACGCGGCCATGGCGGCGGCGGCGGCGCACAGCGTCCGCGTCCTGCGGGAGCTGAACCGGCAGCGCGCCGCGGGGCAGTTCTGCGACGCGACGCTGGGCGTGGGCGGGCGGGAATTCCGCGCCCACTGGCCGGTGCTCGCTAGCTGCTCCCGTTTCTTCCGCGCTCGCGGTCCCGGCGGGCCGGTGGTGCTGCCCGAGGGCCTGGCCGACACCTTCCAGCTTCTCCTCGACTTCTTCTACACCGGCCGCCTGGCTCTCACCGCCCACAACCGCGCCCGCCTCCTGGCTGCCGCCGAGCAGCTGGGCGTACCCGACGCCGTGGCGCTCTGCCGGGCCTTCCGCCCCGCCGCCCCCCGCCAGCGGCCCCGCCGCACCGCCAGCCGCCCAGAGGGGGCCGACATCGCGGCCGCGGCGCCCCCGCAGCCCGGCGGGCAAGCGGTGCGTGAGGGGGACGGGAGGTGGGGGGAGAGCGGGCAGGGAGAATCAGCGGAGAGGCGCGGTGATGGCCGCCTGTTCCCTCGCAGGCCACCCCTCCGGCCCCGAAGGAGGCAACGGCGGGCGACGGCGGGCGGGGGGACAGCGACAGCGAGTCCCTTCCCGAGAAGAAGGCCCTGCGGAGCAAAAAGAGTCCCCCCCCGGGGAAGGCGCCTGGCAGCACGGGGGTGGCAGGGACGCCGGGGAGCAGAAAAGGTACAGCGGTGCCGGTTGAGTGCCCCACATGTCATAAAACCTTCCTCAGCAAATATTACCTTAAAGTGCACAACAGGTAAACGCTCTGACTTTTCCTTCCCCTTGTGTTCTTGCGCCGGGACTCGCATCGTGTTATTCTGCCCCATGGGGCTTGGCGCCCTCCCACCCGATCCTCCACCTCAGTGCACCCCGGGATGGGAAGGGAGGTCCCCTCTGCACAGGCTGGGGGTGTGTGCGCTGGGGCTGTGGGAGTGCAGTGGAGTGGCCGGGCTCCGTGAGGGGCTTCAGGCTGATGGCCGAATGCAAAGCTGTGCCTGCAGAGAGGGCAAACTGTAGCCCTACTAAATGGGGGATCTGTGGAGCACAGTGGGCACCAACAGCTCGACTGCGCTCCGGCAGGGGCAGCAAAGCTGGCATGAGAGGCAGCGCTTGGGTGACTCTGAACAGTGGCCCTGGGGGGTGTAAAAGCTGCCTGGTCCTTTCCAGTGTCCTCGCGGGGCCTGTTTGTGCGTCCCTGCTGTGAGACCGGCAGTGATAGATGCTCTCCATTTGTATTCCCCCAGGAAACACACTGGAGAAAAGCCATTTGAATGTTCCAAATGCGGCAAATGCTATTTTAGAAAAGAGAATCTCCTGGAACACGAAGCCAGAAATTGCATGAACCGATCCGAGCAGGTATGCCCAGGAAGCTGCTGCCTGTGCTCTGGAAAGCGGGTGACATTTTGTAGGAGCAAAATTCGAGCCTTTTTCCAGCCACAGTCCATGTCACAGCTACTGAAAAAAACCACCCCTCATCAGTACTGCACGGCATGTGTGCCACAAGCAGAGCCTCCCCAGATCCGCTGCTGATGGGGATGGCAGCAGCTTTTGTCTGATTTTCCAGACAACTCTCGTTTTGTCTGGGTTTTTTCAAGCACACAGGGATACTCTTTGTACCGTAAAAGATCCAGATCACTGGGGGTGTGGGTTAAACTTCATATCCAGGGGCCAGCTCTGGTCGGAGCCATGGACTTTGCCTTGGGCTCTCGGGTCTGCGGAAGCTGACGCCTCCCTTGTCTCTTGCAGGTTTTCACGTGCTCTGTCTGCCAGGAGGTGTTCAAGAGGCGAATGGAGCTGCGGCTGCACATGGTGTCGCACACCGGGGAGATGCCCTACAAGGTCAGCAGCACCCACCTTCGTCATCCCTACAGATGGCTGCTGGAGGCTGGCACAGAGGAGGGGACAAATCTTTCTGTTTTGGGGTGGCCTGGCCCAGCATCAGACCAATGCTCCCCAGCCCGTGCGCCCCCAATCCTCTCCTTGCACCGAAATCACTGCTTAGGGGGCCGCTGGCAGCTGACCCCCCCCTCTCCTCCCTTTTAGTGCTCCTCCTGCGCCCAGCAGTTCATGCAGAAGAAGGACCTGCAGAGCCACATGATAAAGCTGCACGGTGCCCCGAAGCCCCACGCAGTAAGGGGAGCGGGCGGGCAGCGGGGGGCTGCTGGGGGGGGGGGGGGGGAAT
>JAOXJM010000008.1:438663-460415 GCA_026413425.1 Tringa solitaria | reverse complement strand
GGGGAGCTGGGGGGCCGGGACCCCGGCCGGGGGGGGCTGGGGGGAGCTCCCCGAACTGCTGCTGCTCGGGCCGGAGGGCTGCCCGCCCGCCGGAACCGGGACGGGGAATCGCCGAGGGGGCTGGAAGAGGCCGACTGGTGAGAACTGCTGCTGGAGCCCCCTCGGCCGGAGGGAGGGACTGGGCCCTCTGGGCTGGGCGGGGGTCCGGCCGGTCGCAGCCGTGAGCTGGGGGGTGTCTGGGGAATGTACGATACCTTTGCCACAAACGTTTTCTCATCCCACTGGGAAACTGCAAACCCTCTCCGTGCGAGGAGACTCCTCCTCCTCCTCCAGAGAGGGAGGAGGGGGGAATCTGTGTGAAGAGTCTGAAAAGTAAATGGCCACGTGTTTTAATTTTCATGTAATATTATACCCACCCATTTGTCCGTATATAGCAGTCCTGGACTTTCTGAGGCTCCGCAGGAGTCGGTCTCAGTTCTCACCGCGCTCTTGCAGCGGGCCCGGGCCGGAGGGGAGCCCCGGGGTTTGGCATCGCTCGTGTGGAAACGGGACTTACCCTGCGCCGAGCGACCGGCACCTTTACAGGAGGGAGCAGCCCTTTTTCCAGAGAGGCAGCGCTGGGATCAGCGACACCCCATTTCTTCCCAGAAGGTCTCTTTTTTGTGACTTTGTTTTGCATGATTGGCTCAAACGTGTGTCTGGGGGATGCTGTTTGCTCCGTTTCCCAGCCCTTCCTTAAACTCTAAGGTGCTGATTTAAGAAGACGGTGACTCTCCCTTTTCTCAGCCCAGAATTCGAGCGCGGGCTGTAAGAGGGGCCAGAGCGAACTCAGAACCCGGCAGGTCTGGTTTGGGATTTGGTCATCTCCATCCAAGAGCTATGGCTGAGTTGGCTTTTGTTTTCGCTGTTTGTTTTTTGAGAATGGATTTGTAACCAAAAAACCCAAATCTTTAACCTATTGGTTGCAAATGACCCAGACAGAAGCACATGCAGGCGATGCCGGGAGCAGGATGACGTGCAATGAAGACCCCTCAGACATGGCGGGGGGGGGACAGGAGGGTGCTGAGGCCCCCGACGACACTGGTCCCTTCACGGGGCTTCCTGGGGCCTCAGCCCGAGGGAAATCAGTTGGGAAACGGGCCAGGGAGAGACTCGTGTGCGAGGCCGAGACGGCAGCGTGTTCCTGGGTGACCAGAGGGATTGGCTGTCTGCTTTGAGGTGTTTCTCTGGAGTTACACCCGATGAACGAGCGCTGTGTCCGGTGGGACGTGAGGCGAGGGGACTGCCCTTATCCCAGTACCGGCTCATCGGGAGACACATCCTGGTGGTGACCACGGGGCTTCCCAGCACATGGAGCCAGGGACCCTCTTTGGGGCGGCCACCACGGGGCTGCCAAAGCTCCAGCCCGGGGAGACGTGGTGGAGCCAGAGCTCTGCCCACTCGGATCAGGATGACGGAGCTGCACCACGAGCGACTGTTCTCTCCTGCTGCTTTATACAAACCCCGTCCCACCAACCTGCAACAACCAGCTCCAGGTTCCAAAAACCAGCTCCGGCTTCTGTAAAGCCCGAAGACTGTGACGTGCTGCCTCCCAGGAGCTTCGTGGAACCACCGAGGAGTTTGCCAAAGACTTGCCCCCGACGGCTGCCTGACTGTTCTTTGCAGCCAGAAAAATAACCAAAGTTCTCAAATGCTGCCATTTCATTCTGCAAAGGGAAAGACTTTGGAAGATCCCGGTCACGAGCTGCACAAGGGCTGGACCTGCTCTGAAAATCTGTCTCTCTGTGTTCACGGCGTGTCTGCAACTCCACTGGCCTCCGTGGATTGTGTTCCTCCAGCTTTTATGGCGGAAACGGTGAACTCCACGTGAACTGGCTCCTTTTCACACTGATCGGTGTGATTGACTCTCGTTCTGTTCCCTTTTCAGATTTATCCCGATAGATGGGGTCTGACAAGTCCAGCACGTCACGATATCAGCAGAGAGAGAAGAAAAAGAAGTAACATCTCCATTCTTTTAGTTCATCACTTCCAGCCATGTATAATTATAGTTTAATTCAGAACTTTATTTTTTCATTAAAACTGTTTTAATGAAACATGTTTTTTTCTTAAATGTGAAACAAGTGAACAATGATTTTGTTTTATTCCAAACTCAGGAGTCTGCTGTTCTGATTTACCGGGCTGAGAAGCAGTTTGTGCAGGTGGGGGTGAGAATTCACGCTCCAGGTGCTCTTCCCCGGGGGACGCGGGGAGCCAGGAGGGACGGGGAGCGCTCGGACCCCTCGTGCTGTGGGATCCCCCCTCTCTCTGGAGCGGTTGCTCCTCGCCCACCCTCTGCCGTCAGCGACTGCGGTGGGTCCCGGCGCAGGGTGGGGTGATGGGGGCAGGTGCTGCTGGCGGCTCCGGGAGCCCAGAGTGGCCAAACTGGGCTCGTTGATGGACCTGCTGAGTGGCGTGAGGGCTGGTGCGAGCCCCGGAGAGGGCTGGGGTCAGGACACCGGTGGTGGAGAGGAGAGGACAGGCTGAAAGCCAGGCTCGGTGCGTAGGAGCCAGGCGTGGGGCAGGGCACATCACGCCAGGAGAGACTGGCCAAGGTGGCCCCATGCCCATCCCGCTTGCCCGAGAGCCTGGTCCCTGCAGGACCGGGCACTGCAGCCTCAGAAATGGAAACAGACACAACACTTTGGGCTGTGCTGTGTCTGCCCAGCAAAGACCGACCTCGGACCCCAAAAAACCCCTTTAAACCCTCTGGGAGCTGAACGGAAGGAGAGCTCCTTCCCCCCCACGCCTTCCCCATGGCGGGGGGCACTGAGGACCCCAAACCAGCAAAGGGACACTGGTGTCCTGGGGCCAGCCCTCAGCTCCTCTTTGTGCCACCGCCCCAAAGGTGCTGGGTTCAAAGCAGCAGCCTTGACACCTCGGCAAACTTAGGAGATGGGTTGTGTCTTTGGAGATGGCACCGGACCGTATCAGAAGCAAAGCTCCGGCTGCTACAGCTTCTGTGTTAATTCTCTGTGTAATTTTATATTATACAGAGCCATCAGCAGAAGCCCCAGGGAGCTGTAGCTGTAAAATGGCAGCTTCTCACAGAGCAGAAATGGTGGCGGTGAAAGTAGTGGGTTTTTAAGTGGAGCTGCTTTTGAGTCTCTGGAAAACTGCACTGATGGGAAAGGAGGAGAGGAGAGGGGCTGGAGTCAGTGTCCAGCAGGAGAGACCGACCCAAGCCCTGGCTCTGAGGGAAGGGATGGGGCAGGGAGCGGACTCCGCCGCATGGACACAACTCGGACAAGAACAAACACAGTGGGGATGCAAAAACGGAGCTGGAGCATCGGCTGCTGCAGAGAAGAACCTGCTGCTGCGGCTGCGAAGGGCACTCGCTGCACTCGAGAGGAGGAGAAAAGGGAGAGTCTGAGCCCCAGGTGGGCTGACAGGGAAAAACAAACTTTAAACTTTTTATGATGCTCAGCCAGGGAACGGGACGAGGCCTGTGTCCTTTCATCGTGAGGGGTTTTGCTTTAAGGAGAGTCACGAATTCAAATGTTCAAAGTACAAAGTTAAGGTTCATCTGCCCCTTGCACAAACTCCTCTGCCATTGGAGAGAAGGAAGGAGGAGAACCCCGGCCAGTCCCAGAGGAGAACAGGGCTGTGATGGTGGAAAGCACCAGCTGATGCCAGCCCTGGCCACCAGCTGAGCCCTCCCCAGGCACAAACCTACCGGCCGAGACGCACGGGACGGGGTTTGGGTGGCTCCTACGGCAGAACCGGTGCCAGAGCTCTGGCTCCTGTAGCCTGTCACTGGCTGGGCCACCCCGGGACGCGGCTGTCACAGCCGAGAGCACGCACAGGAGGGCAAGGGAAGACTCTAGAAAGTAAATCCTAAACCTGTATCTCCTCCACCTCAAGAATTTCCAGTTTAAAGGCTCTTGCTGAAAAGAGGAGCGTGTGTTCCCAGATCCTTATTGGGGTGTTTTAGGCATTTGCTGGGTCAGAGACGGACACGTCACCTCCTGTTTCTGTGCCATTTTAAGGTTTGCACCCAAAGATGCTGTCCCGTCACAGGCTTTAGCTGCTGGAGCAGGACCAAGGCACTCTGCTCTCAGAAGGGCTATTGTTCGAGTGCAGCGAAACCTCGGCGTCTCCTGAAGCAGTTTTTAGAATCACGTTGTTATTTCTCTACACTTTAATGGACACAATATGCAAGAAAACACCTTCACAGCAGCAGAAACTGTCTCAGGAAGCTGTCAGAAATGAGGAGAGTTGTTTTATTGTGCAAACTTCTGTTCACGAAATCCCTCCTCGGGGTCACTGCTCTGCTGCTCCTCTTGGCCATCACCAGTAAATGTGCCATTTTGCACTTGTTGATGCACAACTCGGTTCTCCTGGGAGTGTTTTCCCACATCCTGCAGACTCTTGGCCACACGCTTCACGCAGGGACACAACGGGGAAAAGGAACTTCTGGTGGGGGTTTCTGCCGCGTTCAACTCGTTACAGACAACGAACCCAGAGAGGCCGATGAGCAGGCGGTGACAGAGGCAGCCGTTACACCTACTGAACCTGCAACCCTTGCTTTTTGGGAGTGTCCTACAGGTGCCAAGGGAACAGGGGCTACTTCTCAGCTGAATATAATTTATTGCACATTTTACATTTCATTTCAGATCAACAGAACACTGGTCATCAGTGGAATAAAACCCTGCACCAGGAGCTGGTCACAAATGAAGAGTTTTGTTGTGTTTTTAATAAAAGCAGGTGAAGGCCCTGTCCCTGTACCAACTTCTTTTTAGAGCAGGGGCATCTCTTTCAGACTGGCTCTCAGAACTGTAATTCTCCTGTTCCAGTGGCTGGAGCAGAGGGCACCACCCTCGCCCAGCAGACGGGGCCAGGGCGGTGTCAAGAAACGGTTCATGGCAGTTTTGTGCAGAACAACAACCCACCGCCCAGGAACGGGGTCCTTACCCCCCGTCTCTGGGTGTGAGCAGCGAGGGCTGTTGTGGGACTCACAGCCTCCCCTGCTCCTTTCCCTGGGACACACCTGGGCCGTCCCCACCTGCGGCGTCACCGGGACGGAGCTGCCCCTCCTGCTGGGAAATCACTGCAAGAGTGATCCAATGGACTTCTACCAGAACTGGTGCTTTTCAGAAAGGGCAGCCGAATTGCATGTTTTCAGCTCTTTACCCGTTGGCATCTCTCCTCACTCTGGCCTGCTCTACCTGGATAAACTACCTTCCTCTTTCTCCTAGAAATAAATTAGATGGGAAGAGACAGTTGCAGCATCAGAACCAAACGAAACGAATTGCTGTCCTTTTCCCCCATTTGCTTTCCTGTTTCCTTGAAAACCGTGACAGTACGTGGTTCTGGGTGGCAGAATATTAATTAATGAGACTATGACACCCTGTGTCCTTGTCTGGAATAGCAGTGTCTGAAACGAGCAGCTGGATGGATTCATGCTGAAGAGGTCCATGATACTATGAAAGGCAAAGAACTTCATTCCAAATATACTTGTTCTCAACAAGTACATTTCAAATACAGATTTGAGGTGGGAAACAATCTCTGTCCTCTTTCCAACAAAGGGATTTACACAGAGGCCTTTCCAGGAGGCGGCCAGAGAACGGAACTTCTCCTCAGGAGCTGAAGAGGAACGTTCCCTGCCCCAGGAAGAGAACAACAGGTCTTCTTCCCTGCTCAGCGCGAGAAGATAGAGGTGAGAGCGCACGAAGGGACCGTGGCCAAACGGCAGCAGCAGGGACTCGGCCACGGGCCGGGGGGAGCTCCGTGCCCACTCGCACAACCTCAGCAGAGAGCACTGCGCGTTCAGAGTCACGTTGCTTTATTGGTTACTGAGCCACAATTCAGAGAAGTATTGCCTTGGAGCCACCTGGAGAAGCAGGTTCTCTCATTTTGTCTCCTAATACAAGCGGCAGGACACCGCCTGCTAGAGAACAGTAAAAATAAAAGTGTCTCTGCTCAAAGCTGTAGCGTCCGGGGGAAGGTTCCGCGGTTCCCGTTGGCCCAGGTGCCGTTCCGGAGGTGCCCGCTCTCCCGTTAACCGTCCGCATCGATCCTGTGAGCTGTGGGTGAGAACAAAGGGACACGTCCCACTTCTGTCACACAGAGCACGTCACAGCTTCAACCTGCCCCCTACCAGGGACAGACAGGAACACTTCTGGCTGCTAATTACACACCATTCATACACACCTCCAAGGTACTAATGGCAGCGTTACGAGTTGGACGTGCTGCTGACATATGTGTATCACGGCCAGTCCTTTTCAGCATCCCCAGTTCTGAACCCCCAAACCCCTTTACTGGTTCCTAAGGGAAGCAGCAGAGCGGTCCGTGCTACTTACATTGCTTTGGTATCCTAAGGGCCTCGTTGTCAGCTGACATCACCTGGTGCAGAACTCCTCGGAACTGATAAAGCACTTTCAAACTCTTCTCCTCACCCACGCAGGGGTCATAGAAACCCGGCAGCCCAGCCTGGAACCAGAGGAGGACAGAATGAGCATCAGGGAATGGGCTTTCACAGCTCTTCAACTGACCCAAAACATTTATTAGCGCCAGAACGAGGTGCCATTAAAAAAACAGGAGTTTTGTTGCCAATGAGACGAGAAGCTAAGGAATAACCTCTCCAGTAGCATGTTCTAAATGCAGAAAAGAGCAGTCGGGGGTGGGAAGTTTCTGGGTACGGCCCCAGAGCCCGTAACACACACCGTCCCACACTGCAAACACACAGACACTGCTTCTTTGGCACTGGAGATGCCCAGAGAAACAGAGGTTCCCGGAGGTTGGTAACACTTGGTGTGTAAATGGTTTTGTCAATTGATCTGGAGCCACCGGCCTCAGGCGGACCAGAGAAACCCCCACAGGACAGCCTAAGTTCAGTCGAGATTCTGCATCACTCGCGTGAGCTCTGGACCCTGGTGCTGACAGAACAACCACGTACCTTGGATGCCTCTGTGAGGATGAGTTTAGAGTCTTTCACCAAGCACTGCAGGGGCACGGTCACATCTATTACCTTCACCTTCTCATTCTTCCTGCTGTTGTCATTGACAAACTTCCCGTACCAGGCGTTCACTACAATCAAACCTGCGTTTCACAGGAAATCACAGACGTGATGAAAGGCTTCCCACTGACAGCAGGGCAGACGCTGATGAAAAGACCATCCCCACATTTTCTGACCCAGGAGCAAATGGTGAAAGCTAGAGCCCAGCGAAACCTGAACTGCAGACTCCAGCTTTTGCACAGATTTATCACACACCTCTCTTTTGTGAAGAGGTGAATCCAGACTATTGACTCCCCACCACACGCACGACAGCAATTACACTGTGCTTCATTAGGGGCGGAAATGAAGAAATGATACCTGCATTTCTTCCCATCAGCCCCCCAGCCTTTGCACTGTTCCTTCCTCTCTCCAAATTTATGGAGCAAGTACATGGTGCTGTAATCCTTACCCATTCTGGCTTCCTCCGCTTCAATTATCCTCCGGACAGACTCCTGCATTAACCGGACCTGTCACGACACAAGGGGCAGAGCAAAAATCAAGCAGTGTCAGACACAGTGTCCAAAAGAGAAAAGCCCCAAGTGAAAACAGCTTCCTTTAGCCAAGGGGGATTAGTTACAGGAGAGATTTACCGCAGCTTCAGCTTCCTGCTTCTTCTGCAGGATGTCGCTGGCCGTGTTCTCCCTCTGCTTCTCCAGCTCCCTGCACACGGGGGGAACACGGCGTCAGGGCCACACAGTGACGGGACTCAGATCTCTGCTTACCCACCCCAATTAACCTGACCCACCATCTCACACAACGAGCTTGGTTTTAAGGTCCTTCCCCACCTTTCAAACTATTTTGGTAGGCTTCCAGAGCTCAGTAGCACTGAGGACAGAGTGACCACAGAGATCCCAGGCTCTGCACCAGGCTCCCAGAGCACCCACGTGGGACCTCCCAGCTCTGGATTTAAAAGAGCCTCGGGAGCTCACCTCTCCTTCTGTGCCCTGAGGTAGGGTCTGATGATGAGCCTGTGCATGGCAAAGTAGATAACTAGAGGTCCCACGGTGGCATAGAAGACAGCACTGGGGAGCAGCTGGTCTGTTAGGTGGACAGGGAAGAAGTAGGTCTGGCTTGCCCTATTCAGCCTGGAACAAAAAAGATCAGAGGGCCAGGTGAGAGGAAATGCAGAGTTTAATGCACGTGATTAAGTCCACTTAACAGCAGTGTCTGCTGCTGAACAACTGCTGAGCCAAAGGAGAGATGAAAACGGTGAAAATTTGATAAACTGAACCAAGACAATGGTAAGAGAGAGCTGACACCACCCATAGCCAGACGTTTAGGTAGCAGAGTTCTCTTGTGACAGTACTTGACCATGCTAAAGTGGTTTAATCTTAGAAAAATGTGTTTGGTCATTAATTTAACCAGGGAAAGGGACCAACACCATCATAAAGAGAAAATAAAATGCTTATAGAGAAGGTCTATGTTCACAACACCGGCAAGTGCCTTCAAGGAAGGAGGACAGTAATATTTTTCTGAGTCTTATAAAAGTATTTATTTCAGAAAACATTAGTTTTCTTGGGGCAGCGTCCTCTGGCGCGCCCTCTGCTGGCACCAGTTAAAAATGCACATCAGTACATGAACCCTTAACAAGCTCTGCCCCTCTGTGAGCTGCTCCTTATCAACAGTAGAATCACCTACATTACTTAATGATAATTCACTAATTCGAGTATATTCTTGTGTGCAGTGTTATAAAAACGGAATCCAATTAAATATACTACTAATAATAGTATTTTTGGAAATCTTGCATCCACTTACCACAATGCTCCAAACCATACTTTAAGCTGTATTTTCAGAGTATTTTGAGGCACACCCCCACTAGTCCTGCAAGAGGCAGCTGAGGCTCAGTAACCCCAGCAGAAGGCACACGTCGCTGCCCACGGGCACCCCTTGTGCTAGAGAGGGGGCAGCTGCAATACACAGCGATACATCGCTAGACCCTGAGACTGGGACCTTCCCACCTGAACATCAGAAACACAACAACAATGTGGGTTATGGTCAGCCTCTGCAAACAAAGTTGTAATCTTGGACTGACTTGATTTTTAAAGACACTCCTTGGGGGACACCAACGCTGACGGTGGCTCCTAAAATGCTGTGTCTGGAAATCTTCCTCTCTGCTCCGTACTCCACTATGGTCCCGAAGAAACCTGCCCTAGAACGAATGAACCAAATACTGGTAAGATAGGCAAGACTCTTGAATTCCTCTCTGCTGAATCCTGTAATTCCCCAACAAATCAAACATGCAAACGCACGTGTGTGCAGCAGATGTTGGCTACTGGAAAATTCACAGTGTGTCTACAAGGTGAAATTAACCTTTTCATCTTGTAAAATACTAAACAGACTATAAGAACTTCCCATTTTCTTATTAGTGATGACATAAACTATCACACAAGTATTTTAAGTCCCACTTATCCAAAGAGAGACACAGAGAACTAAGCCTCCATGACATTCATTTCAGTGGTCACTAGACTTAATTAACAAAGAGCAGATTCCCAAAGACCCCAGCAGCTTTTGAGTTGTGTGGAACCTGGAGGCCTGTGGCAGCAGACGAGAGGTTCTTCTGGCCATGAGCAATGTGAATTTCCTCTTGCACACTTACTTGAGAGAACCTTTCACTCGCGTTTGATCCTCATCCTGAAACTTATGCTGATAGCTGACCATCATGAAAGAATGGGGGATTCCCAGCTGAAATACAAGAGGCACACATGTATGAAAACAGACCCTCGGCCACCACTGAACGTTCCCCCAGATTTCCTGTCTTATCCTTTAAGCGGCACAGGAACCAGCAACACTTGCCACTTAACTCATACAGCCTGCAATCTCTGCAGTCTGTGACCCTGATCCGAGCTGATCCACATCAGGCATCACAGCGTTGGGTGCAAAGCGTTGTGCTCTCCAGACGCAGCTGGTTACCCACGTTACGTGTCTGACCGAGGCAGTACCAGCCGCTGTGTTATTCCCTAGCCCCGAGCCAAAATACTGCTGGGACAGAAAAGCCGAGAGACTTCCCTCCGATGGAATGGCATCAGCATCTCCCGCGTACAGCGACAGGACTCTCACCTGTAACGCCACGGTGAAATGGCTGGTTTTTGTATCCCGGACAATACTGGTGTTCATGGCCGACTGGATGCCCCACCGCCACTGCAAGTAGCCCATCGTGTTCTTGTCGAGGTTGCGGGCGAGGACTGTGGTGAGGCCGGGGCGGATCCCGCGGGACGAAAACTGCAGGGCACAGTTTGTAGTGATGAAACTGGGAGAAATAAGGAAATCCTCATCAGTGATAAAACACAGGCTTCCAGATGGCCTCAAACTCCTTCCTGCCCAGGAGCCGTGCTCAATACACAGAGACTATCCTGCAAAGATCACGATGTCTGAGGGTTTCAGGAAGAACTCCAAACTCATTTAGACTGCACTGACTGCAGCACTGCCCAGAACAGCAGGCTCATGCCCAGTTTATTGGTGTGTGCCACAACGCTGCAGCCAACACAGCTGCCCTCCAGCCTTCACCCTTCCTGCCCACGGCAGATGAGTCTGGTCTGCTGGAGAGGCAGAACACTGCTAGAAGACAGCAGCCCTGCTATTTAATAATCCTCGAGCATCAGCTCCAAAAAACAGCATTAAAGAACTCTATAGGGAACAACATCCCAGAATGAGCTCTGAGGAATGGCATATTTACTAAGTTAGAAGATATGAAAGGAAAGATGTCTACGCTGGACCCTACGATGCTCTAACATATGTCTCCAGTCACAATGCGAGACCTCTGCTCATTTGTAAACAGACAGCACACCAGTAGCAAATTTGGCATTACTTCCCTAAAATATGACATATCATCTCCTCTTCTGCTGTCAGAAACTCCGTCTCACACATGGAAGTCCCAGAAGAGCCACAGATGCTGAGACTGAAACACCAGGGAGCTTTATTTACGTGTTATGATTCACAATGATCAGACAGCACAGTCTTTTGAGTTTTCCCTCATCACTAGTTTGCAGAAAGCCCCTCCTATCATTGGGAACTGTATGGGATTCTATAAACCGTTATGTATTTTATCTAATTATTTCGTTAATTAATTTTATTTAGTATGAATTCAAGCCGTTTGGTTCCTTAGTGCAGAATATTAACCGTTAGACCATTTTTCTAATATTTACCATCTTGGTGTAAGATTACGGAATATCTTCAGACCAAAGAGAGGCCCCTGAAGGTCTCCTGCTCCAAACTCCAGCTGTTTAAATGCACAACACCAAATTGTCAGAAGAAAACATCTTTTACAACAGTGACAAAGCACTTCACAAGCATCATTTACTTCACAGACATTTCACTCATGAGTAACATTTGCCACACATTCCAGCACCCTCCCTGTTCTGCTGCCTTTGCGTGGAGAGCAGGAGGTGTCTCACCGAGCAGGGTCCTCACAAGACCAAGCCCGGTTCGCAGTGCTACAGGCTGGTCACTGCTATGAGCACCAGCGCAATCGGAGGGAACCCCTCCATCGTGGCCCCAGGCCGTACCTGCCTGGCAGTCAGTCTATTTCCCCCAGAACTTCTTCCCTTGTGAACAGAGACGTTTGTGAAACGAAGGCAAACTATCACACTGCTGCATGGTCACAGCCTCCCGAAGGCACCTGGGAGGCTCCAGTGAAAGTGGAAAGGCCCCGGAGACAACGGGTAACAATCCTGCCAGCGTAAGTGAAGTCCAAAATGCACAGCCAAATGGAAAGGGGAAACAATTAAGAAAAAACAAGGTTTGGCATTCCCTTTTTCTCAAATTCCTTTGAGAATTCTTTTTTCTACATCCTACAGCATGTGCAAATTGAGATGAACCAGAGCTGAAATTCCCTACAGAAAATAAACAGTAGGTAACTAATCCGAGCAGCCTGAAATAGACTGGAGATAAAAGCGCACAGCAGCCAGAACTCTTACCTCTCCCCATCCCTTGGCAGATGTCACTCGTCTCAGAGCAAGATTAATCGATCCACCTCCGTTCCCATTCTGGGTGGAAAGGTTACCAGACAGAATTGCTGTGTCCGTGGCGGTCAGTGGTGCCTGAAAGAGGAATATGTTGTTACCAATTACTCTGATCCCGATTCACACATTTAATGCATGTTCTGCAAGGACACAACCAGGGCAGGGGTCCCGTTTGGGGTGGCCCCGCGCTGCCGTGCCTTGCTGGCTCGGGCCCCCACGCCCCCCTCACCTCGATGGACTGGGAGATGTGCATCTTGTTTATCTCAATCTGGGGAAAGCTGCTCCCGGGCACATCTTCGTATTCTTCGTCGTAGCGATCAAAGAGGTCAGTGGCATCTATTCCAACACTAATTGTTCCCTAGGGAACGAGGAGTGGAAGGAGTACTCAGCATTAACAACCACCCAACAGTTACAGGCCAAATGGCTAATCTGTCCTCCTGTATCAGTACAGATTTTGGCAGTTCCTTCTTTTTCTGAAATTATCTTTTCCACTCTAAAATGCATTTCTTGCACGTTCAAGACAAACTAAAATGAACGATTACAATACACTAAAACAGCAATACAAATCATAAACTAAACTGGATAAAAGACAGTTTTTCAGCAGGAATGCAACTTGTCACACCAGGAGGCAATTTTCCTGTTGTGACACATGACAGAAGTAGGTAGAACACACTTACACAGCAGGTTTCTTCTTCCCCCAAAACTGACTGCTGTCAGTATTTAGAAGTTTTAATAATATATTTTAGAAATTGATTTTCTTCAGTGGAACTTAGCCAGAAATCCTCTAAATGTTTTCTTCTGAGTTTGTTTACTTTTTCTTAGTCTATATCTTGTTATCAGAAGGAAAGCTTGACAAAGACAGACTTGTAGCAAGTGGTAAATATTTCCTTTCTCAGACCATAGAAAAGCTTATTCCTACAAAAAACTAGGCCACAGCTAAATAGTCTGGCTACCTGCTGCTGTGCTCACTCAGACGAACTGCAAGAGTGGGTTTATTTGGAAAGGGCACAATTAGATCTGTGTCTGGGTCATATAACTTCAAGAGGCTTTGGAAACTTCCCCTATAGACCTATTAAAGACATTCCAGCTCATACCAAATGCACCAGTTGCAATAAAAAAAATCTTCCTCTGTGCACCAGCAGAGAATGAACTCTGAGCAGTTTGTATAAAGAAATTCAAGAGCTGGGTTGGTGTAAAAAACACAGAGACTAAAGCACAGAGGGAATAATTTCTTATTTCGATCCAAGTGAGCATTTTCCCTTGCTCACCCCACTCTAATCAAATGCTGAGCCATAAATACAAGAAGAATTGCAGAGTTTGACAGGACTCAAAACTTCTTTCTGGTTTGTCTCCCAACTATTTATTTGCTGTGGAGACTCCTGACCTCTTCCCAATGTTTATTTTCTGATTTGTTACACAGCAAAAATTGCATACATTTTTTAACAGGGGAAGGTGTGATTATTTCCAGGAGCACTCTGGGCCAGGGGCTGTGTCCCAGCTCTTTACAAACAACCCAAAGCGGTTACACTCAGCACTGTGTTTGTGGCAGCCCCGAGGACGAGCTCCTGCCCTTTATGCAGGTGGCCACTTTTCAGGAACCATCTGCAAAGTCACCTTCAAGGGACACGCTCTCCAGACCCGGCAGCTTCTTCCGTTTCAGTCCTCTCCTAATTGTGCTCTTCCTTGAAACGAGGCCAAAACGAGAGCGAAGTGAGGCAAAACTGCCCACTGCCCTGTGCTGCTCTGCAGCCCTCGGCTGAGACTCGGAGTAGAACAGCCAGAGAGAAACAGAAAGTGCCAACTCCACTCAATGGAATTCCAGGGTGGACGATAAAATTTGTCTAAATACAGGTGAGTTGTTTTTTTAACAACAGAGAAAACTATTTCAATTTTTCCCTGATGCACAAGGAAGTGTAAAACCCAAGATCCTTCATAATAGAGACAGGATGGCAAGAAAGGTTTTCCACATGGAGCGCCACATTCAACATAAGATCTTTGCCAGACTGCAACTTTAAATTCCAAATTAACCGTTTTTAAAGAAGGGACATCATAGGGAGTAATAAGCATGCTGAACTTGCATGGTGAAAAGACAGAAAATATATAAATATAAGGAATATAAGTGGCAGTAAAGCTTTTTCAAGAACTTGCACTAACAAACCACACTGAAAAGCACCTTACTGTACTGTGGTCACACCGCAACGTTCGTACTCTTTTTAAAGATGCAACAAGATCCACACACATTCCTGAAATTCATTGTACTCCTTTCTTTCAATCGTATTCAAACTCTTATGATTTCCTTTCTCACACCTGTGAATTTGAGAACACATATCCCTCCCAGTGAAAAAAGGAAACCACCTGAACCTATCCATGAAAATCCACCAGACCCATTGAGAGGAAAGGAGCATCTCCGTGCCCCCCTCAGCAGATCCTCGGCCTCTCGCTGAAGGGAGCGGTGGCTCCACACGTCTCACCTCCCGCCGAGCGGCTGAAGTCACCCTCCGGGGTCTATAGATCCTGGCAGGGAAACTGCCTCCGGCACGAGCACAGGAAAAGCAGCAGATGGGAAAGTTAAAAATATTCCTGGACAAGGACAGCACCCCCTGTGCCACCGGATAATAGCGGGGACACCACTGCTGCCCCCCACGCCCCATCACCTTCCTGCGCCGACCCTTGGAAGGGAAAAATCCCTCCCCAAAGAGCGAGCCGCAGGGAAAAGCTCTGGAGCCGTCGGTGCACGCACACACCACGCTGCAACGCGCAGCAGCTCAGCAGGGAACGGCGCTGCAGAACCAGCAGAGCTGTTATCTGTTGTCATCTTTTAAAGTCACCTTGATTTGCCATCCTGCCAATACAGAACAGCCTTCACTGATGGAACTCAGAGGTGTGCCAGAGAAGAATATCCTCCCTCCTCACCTTTTTTTCCTAGGGATTTACCTTCTGGAAGGTGACATATGGAAGCTGTGCAAGACTAAGCCTTGAGGGACCTGCATTTCTTAGATGTTGACCTTCCACAGCAGGAAAATAACAGGATTTAATTTCTCCTAACAGGAAGTGGCTCTTCTCAAATCAAGTGATGAACTTTTCAACCCTTCTGCATGCCTTTGAAAGCAAAAACAAAGCTCTAAAAGCAAATAATAGACTCAATTCGAAACCTGCCAAATTGCCTACATCTGGTTATTGCTCAACATTTCTGGTTAAAATGCTTTATTTTGCTGGAACTGTTTTATAGAACTGACAAAATGTTGGAAATTTTAAAATAACTTGTGTTCGTGTATGAAATGATCACAGCTGCGCTACCTAATTCTGCAGGAACACTGCCTGGAGAGCCATTTCTATAGGCTGCCAGTCAGCAATTGCTGCAAACACCCAGATGGCTAATTTTATCGCAGGACACAGCGGCTGAGGCTCACAGTGCAGCTCTGCTTTTTACTGCTCCCAGCCACGGCGAGGCGCCCAGATAAAATGTCAAATTCCTGAAGTCGGAGAAGCAGGAGGTGTAGAAAACCATTCCCCTTGCCAAGAACTCCCTTCTGACCCCAGTCACCTCATCTCCAGTAGTGACAGTTCGACTTCCCTGTTCCGTGGCATCCAGAGATCCCTTCCTGCCTGGAATAACACTGCCAGCAGATACTCCTGCTTCTTTACCCTTCCATCACAAACAAGTCCTGAGTATCTGTGCTCTATCCACAACAGCCAGTGACGTGATACAGGTAAACTAAAGTACGAATATATTTGGTGAGCGTAGATGCAGCTCTTGGATAATGTTATTCACTGCAAGAGAACCAAGATTTTTGTGACTCAACAAGCTCTGGAACCTCACTCGGTGACAATCCTGACACTGAGCTTGCCTGGGGCACTTATCAAGCTGAGAGCCAGCAAGGCCATTAGCATTCTCAGCTCTCAGAGTATTCATCATTCCCACCTCTCTCTGCCATCCCGGCACTACCAGGAGAACGTCATCCCCAGCACAGTTTTCTTGGTCACCTCTGAAGAGCTGAGACTCAGCTCCGCGGTGGGTCATTTACTGTCAGTTTGTGGCTGCTCAAACAGACTGAGAGATGGGAAGGGAACACTCGATGATCCTCCTGAATGCGCGATGGAGCTCTCCTAGAGCAGGCACTAACTGTGGACCTGGCAAGACCCCAGTCCTGTTCTGGTGGGCTTTGCTGACTGTGCTGCAGCCGAGGAGCTCTGCTGCCCAGCTGCTTCGGCAGCTGCCTCACGTTTTCAGTGCTTTCAGAGCTGCGTTTGAGTATCTCCCCACATTGCTGTGACACCACAGCAGGGCTGAAATGAAAACCTGTCAGGTAAGTGCAGGGAGTTTCATTTTATTTGGAATACTTGGAAAGAAATCAGAAACATTTCAGTGTTAGGTCTGTTTTCATGTAATCCCTGAAAGAGATATTATGCTCATACATGTTTCAACAAAAAAAACCCACTTTCAACAGAGGATTACTGTTCAAAGAATTAGCTGTTTTCCCTACATGGTCCAGACAAACTGCATATTCAAAAAAAGGAGAAGTAACTCACTAAGGGTAGATACCTACGGGGGTATTTACCACAGCTCCTCATCCAGGCTCATCACACCTTGCATACTGGTAATAACTTACAGATTCACGCTCGAGCCTGGGATGAAGCCTCTCACCTTTGGATTAGTTCGCTGCTGCAGTCTTCTCTCTTCCCTCTCTCTCTGCAAACGCTCAAATTCTTCCCTGATTTCAGCTGGAGTTCTCTTCCTCTCCACAACCTGCTCAAAGAGAAATGAAAACCTGAGGATTACCAGGAGGAGGACGCTGGGGGTACTGCCCTGCTGATGGACAGAGAGCTGCTGCCCTGGCGCGCTCTGCCGCTGCCTGCCACGGCTCTAAGCTGCTCTGCCCGGGTATCAGTACTCAGAGTTCAGGAGCAAACACCCGGGCCAGACCGGATAGCAGGCACCAGAGAAACCGAGAGAAGGGAAAATGGTCTTGTTATTTCTATTGCCTACACAAAACAAGGGCACGGAGCTCTCAGCCCACAAGCACAAGATCCTGCAGCAATAGCTGTACATTAACTTCTCTGCTGGGTATAGACACAAAAATGGAAATGACTGAAAGCGCCTGCCCTGAGATAAAGTGATTAAGCTTTGTGATTTTGGGCTACACTGACTCCCATCCGTTTACCTCACGTGTCCCAGGGACTGAGGGCTTTAAACAGGTATGGCTCTTGGTACGGACGGAAAGAGATTGGATTGGGCTTTTAAAAATAAGACCAAGTCTGCCACAAGCAGCTCCCAAATATCTGTGACGTTCTGCTACTGCTCCACGTTTCCTGCTACTAACTCTAAATGTGACCCTGGCACTGACCGGACCCAACACAACCTGATTCTGCAGGAAACAGTAAATTCAATCAAATCAGACCAACAGAGGCTGGGAAAGGGACTTAGCGACACGAAAGCCAGGAATGGCCAAGTTCTCTTTGAAAGCCCATAAAAACTGAACAAACAAAAAAAAAACAACCCCAAAAAGCAGAGAAAGGAAAAGTAATTTCAAACTCAGAGGCTAGTTGATGTCGAAAAAAAAGTTTGAGATGAAAAAGATGAGACTAGATGGACAATAACAACGCATTTATCTCAGACAAAGCTGTTGCCTGTCACGGTAATATCCTATTAGGGAACTCTGAATGTCAGGTTTATTGTTCTCTTGTCAAGTAAAAAACCCAAGTATTCTTTGAAAATCCATCATGGTGTTTTAGCAGGGACAGAGAGAGACAGAGATAACTAAACAAGGATGCCTTCAAACAAACAAACAAGCATTTATTACCATCAAGGTGTCAGTGCAGCTCGATACAAGCAGAATGTCAGATAAATGGAGTTTAGTCAATTCCACTGGCCATAAGATGTGAAATGTCTCTCACCTCCCATCCTTCCATCTCCAGTCCTCTCCTCCCATAGATGTCATAGATGGCTCTGGTCTGGGGATCACTAAGCACTGCAAGTCAAAACCAAGAGAGAGGAGGGAAACTCAGTCTTCTCCTGGATTTCAGACGGACACACCAGTGTTCTTTGGAATTCAAGCACAGATCCCAGAAATACGTTGCTCTACAGTTGTATCTGATTTTTACATTAACTCCCTTTAACCTTCTCATACGCTGCCTTTCTGTTTTTCAGTCTTCAGTCCCTAATGGGAGAGTCTTTTTGGAAGTAAGGGCAGTGGTGAAAAAATTATTTACAGCATGCAGGAAATAAGACAGAGACTCCACATCTTGCTCATTGCAGAATTTATGCTGCATTGCTCCTCTGATTTACAGGACAGAAAGGAAAGAAAGCATCACTAAGTATGAGCAAATCTAATTATTACTTTGTAATATTTAAAAAAGATATTATTATCTTCCTCAAAAAGCAGGAAGACACAGCCCTCCCCCTAGAAAAGCCCTGAAAACAGTTTCTGCAAACTTCAGACTCCCACTGACCCTCGTAAGCCTGGTGAACGAGGTTGAAGAGCCGCTCAGCCTGCGTTTTGAGCTCCGGGTCTCTGTGCTTGTCTGGGTGGTAGAGCATGCACAGCCGGCGGTAGGCAGCCTTCAGCTCTTCCTGAGAGGCCTGCGGGAAGCAGGAAAAGTGACTTAAAGTACAACCAGAGCTAGTTAAAAAAGAGCATTCCCAAGATCAGCCCTGAAGGAGCAGCCCATCAGCTATCACATTGCACCACTTCTTCTTACACAAAATCAAGAATGGATTTTTGTTTCATTACCGAAGTTAATGACGTGCTCAATTATGCACAGCAGTATTACCCACACTATTCATAGTGCCACAAGCAACAGCAACAGCTCATCAGTGTACACTTGGGTATAACAAGTTAAGTGAAAAACCACACAAAACACAAACCCAGCAACCTGTGCTCGTCCATTACTTTTGTTAGGAAAATACCGTCTTCTCAAGTCAACACACAGGAGCAAGGAAAAACAAAGTCATCTCAGGATAAAAACCATTTAAATCCATCAAATTCCACTTCTATTTCAGTCTTAAACCCTCAAGTAAATACTATAACTATCAAAAAGCACTGACTTTTCCCAGCAGTAAAGGTAAGTAATGCAAAGCTGCCGTTCCATGTTCACCCCTCGTTCCTGCTCCCGGCACCTCCCTGTGTACAGCAAAGGCTCAGCTGGAAGGGACAGTGCATCATCTGCTGGAGATGGACAACCAGGAGAGCAGTGTGTCTCTAAATGCATCAAGGAAAAAAAAAAGCCCTCTTCTTTACCACAGCCACTCTGGAATTTTAGACCGTACCTGGCCTCATTCCACAACCACGTGGTGGAAACAGATTTGGGAATTAGAATCAATGGAATAAACCCCCCACTCCTTCCATCATCACCTCCCAGGACACAACCTCTCAGCAATATTATTTTTCAGCTCTGGCGAGCCCTGGTAATTTCTCCTTTCTCACCTCACTCCTGCAGCAGTCCTTACATGGCAGCAGTTCCCTGGAGCCTGGCTAACACCTAGTTACACATGCAGTTCCCAAAACCAGCCAGAACTTCCCCAAAAGGCAGCGCCACAGAGCACTCACTGGCCAGCTACAAAACTCCTGGCAAAAATCAGCATCCGGGGAGCGGGGAACAGGATGCCGCCTCTCTGCACCGGGAGAAATACGCAGAGTAAAATAATGGCAACAACATCTTGGGTACCTGCTGCCTCCTTCGAGCAAACGTCGTCCCTTTTCTCACCCGGGGGTTACAACGCACAGGAGGGCAGTGCCAGCCCACGAGAGAGGGGTGTCCAGAAAACAACTTGCAATGACAGAATTAAAAGACACTAATTCCATTTACTCCTAACGCTCTTCAGGGACTGAAGCCTTCGCAGTTCCCAAGTTTTCACCATGAAAATAAAGGCCCTAAAAGTTAGTTTCTTAAAGTAACATCTTTTCCCAGCCCATGGTAAGGAGAGTCTGGGTTTTCACTGAAAAAGCACATTCGTGTACCAAAGCAAGAAAATGGTTCCATTTTGACGACAGATGAGAATAAATGTTTTCTCTGCCCATTTATGCGATTTCATGTAACGCTTCTAAATGATGAAGCAAAAGGGGATCTGCCAAATTTGCTGGCCCCAAGACAGTAAAGGCAGCTCCTCATTAGCTCATTTCTTTTTACTGCCTTGTGCTTTCTCGGACATTGAATTTAGACTCGACTGAGAAGGCAGGGGAACATATAGGTCTAAAATGGCATTCTTTAATCAAATTAATGATAAATGGTTTAATGTGCTATTGATTATATAATAGAAATGAGCAGTTCTATTTTTCATAAATGCCATGTTCAATAAAACATTAGATTGGGCCTTTCATCATCATCAAATAGCCCGGGTCATTGGCTCAATATTTCATGAGCAATACCCTCTTAGAAACCGCTAAAGAAATACTGATATCATTTCAAGTTGCAATGAAATACATAAGTCAGTAATAATCATATGTAACTTACATTTTTATTACCAAAATTTCAGACAAAATTAAACGGCATCCCGTCTCCCTACTTGGGGTTTAAACGGCTTCATTTAACGTCTCAAACATGCCACCACATTTTTAGTGGATTGAAGTCTAGAAAAGATCAAACGCCTATGTAGAGGCACACAGGAGAGCGACGGCTCGGCAGCGACTGCTCTCCAGGCTGCCAGTTCAGTGGTTAACTATGATTTTGAGCTCAGCTGCCACCTCACACTGGCTCAGCACACAGAAATGAGAGTGCACTACATTCCACTGCTATGCAGGATAGTACTACTGAATTTAATTAGCAAGGGGTAATTAACAAAGCAGCTACTACTCTCAGTTGGAATTACTCCCTTGCAGACCATTCTAACTTGGTTCCCAGCGCCCTGCTGCACCAAACCTGAATTTTCTGGTCCCCAGTGAAGCGAAGAAAGCCCAGCTGAGTTAACTATTAACCCTTCGCTGTTAATCGCCCCGGCAGCCGCAGCCCCCGTGCGGCTCCTGCCTCTCTCTCTTACCCCCCACATCCACAGCTGCTGGTGCTGGGGAGGGCGAGTTACCCAGGCTCAGACCTGAGGGCACGGCCCGTCAGTGTTTAACGAGACTCGGGATTGAGTCGCACAGAAATTTGTGGAAAAAGAGCACACTTTACTGCACGGCAGTAGAGAGCTGTTAACGTGTAGGCCGGCATGCGTGAATAGACAAGGCTGTTTATATATATATACATACATAGATATAGTATAGAGTCTTCGAATCATTTAGGTTGGCAGGTGTATATATATATGTTGGTTGGTAGGTGCATACATTGCTATTGCATTTGATGAAACAAACTCCAGCACAGCCTATACCTTCAGATCTTTGGTGCTTTGCTTAACTGTTACTATAAAGGAAGCATTTATCTCCCATTGAGTTCCAGTCTGCTCCGCTCTAACGAAACTGCATCAATTCATACCGACCTATTGCTAAAAGTGGGGCGAGGGCTGCTGAGCCTCCTTTTCCTTGATGAGAGAAGGGCATTGCAAAAAACGTGGCTGTTTCCGACCTGGAGCCATCTGGAGAGCCCGCACCGCGCTGGGTACAGCGGGGAGGAGCGCACATCGGGATGGGCACGGTACCGGTACCGGGGGGGCGAGCCCCAGACCGAGCTCCCACCCGCCCCGAGATCGCCGAGCGGGGAGAATTCCCTCAGACCCGCCCGCCCCGCCGGCCCCTTCCCGCCGCCGAGCCCCCGCTCCCCGGCCTCACCGCGGCCCGAGGACGCTCCCGCCCGCCGGGCCCCGCAGCGCCCGCGGCCCGGCCCGGCCC
>JAOXJM010000008.1:422786-438147 GCA_026413425.1 Tringa solitaria | reverse complement strand
GACCCGGCTCCCCGCTCTGCGCAGGCGCGGGCAGGCCCCGCCCCAGGGAGCCGTGAGGCGAAGCGGGCGGCGCGCGCGGGATGCCGCGGTGAGTGCTCGGTTCGGGCCGCACCGGCCCTCACCGGACCGGAGCGCTCTGAGGGGGCCGTGCGGGACAGGCGGGTCCGGCCACGCCGCTGCGTCTCCGCGGGAGCGGCCCCGTCCCCCGCGGCGGGCGGCCCGGCGCCCTGAGGCGTCTCTCCCGCCCCCGCGGTCGCCTCGTCCCGGAGGGGACCGGCGGCGGCTGCGGCAGGGCCGGCCCCGCCCCGGGCGGGCAGGGTCCCCGTCCGCCCCGTTCCTGGGTAAGCGGAGGAGAGGAGCCGCCGCCGCTCCGCGGCCGAGCTCGTCCTTCCCGGTGGGCTCCCCGGCGCCGGGCGGTTCCGCTGCGGGGCAGCGGCGGGAGGGCTCCGGTAGGGCTGCGGCCCAGGGCCGGCTGTGGCTTACCCGCGTCATTGGTGGGGCCGGTGGCCGCCTCCGCTGCCTGAGCTCTCCCGCCCGGCACGGCGAGAGGACGGGCTCCAAGCGTGGGACCGAAGTGTCCCTGTGTCGGGGGTGTCTCCCGGCCGTGGGGGTGCCCCGCGGGGGGTGCCGAGGAGCGCCCCACCGTCGCGGAGGAGGGTGTCTCAGCGTTAGAGCTGCAGGCGCGGGGGGCTGGCGGGGAGCAAACGGCAGCTCAACCTTCTCCTTTGCCGCCGGGATAACCCCGGGGCGGTTCCCCCGGGGCCAGCGGAGCTGCTTGGGCTTCTCAGCACAGAGCAGGGAGCGTGTCCCTGGAGACTCAGCCGAGTTGCTCTGCAGAGAGCAGGCAGTCTTGATGGCGGGTTAACCGTGAGAGGGCACTCGCTGAGTCCTACCCAGGAGCAAAATTGAAGGAAATACCCTAAAAGGGGGAGCAGACGGAAATCTTAGCAGACGGGCTTCCCAGCCTGTGCTTAACTTGTGCTTCATTCCAAAGCATGCTGGCTGTTTGGTGGCGGTATCGCTGTGGTAAGGCAGCCAGGGAGAAAAGTAGGGCCTTTCCTGCTCGTGGCTGGAGCTGATGTTTGCACCGGGGGTGCTGGAGGGATTTCAGGGGACTGCTGTCCTCAAAGAGAGGCTTTTGAAAAGATTGCTCGTTAACGCCAGTACAGTCTGTCACGGAGCTGAAGCTGTGTTTTCCCATTCCAAAGCTCAGCTAATCTGTTCTGGATTTAATCTTCATGTAACTTTTGTTTGAAAACAGGAATGTTTTAATATTTAATAAGCTTTTTCTGATCCAAAGGTAGTTAACAAGGAAGTATTGATTGTGTTGTAGAAGCTCCTCTGTGCTCGCAGTAAGTGAGATGCAGTGCTTGGAACAGGAGGTCCACAAAGACTCCGTTTCTGAGAAGCAGAAAAGGGCCTGCTGTACAGGGAATCTCCTGGCAGCGTGCTTTTCCTGAATGAACATACCTGCTACACTCCTGTTTCTCCACGTGCTTTAGGAGTCATTGAGTCTGTGCAAAAACGCAAAGACGACTCGAGTTCTGAGGATGTCAGTTGCCGTGGCAACACTATTTCCCATGGATTTTGGTCCTGTCGTAATTGTGCTCTTTTTCTATTGAGGTTTGGGAGTTGTGTGGTCCTCGGGGACATTAGTGGTAGAGTTACTGGGAATCCTTCCCCGTACCAGATTGATCTAACGCTTTCCTAAAAGACACAGCTGCTGGTTGCCAGCTCTGGCCGCTGTTCCACACACATCACAGATGATTCAGGGGAATTTTTTGGGAACAGTCCACAGATGTCACATCTTGGCAGGGTAATATAGGAAGGGAGAAATACGACTTTAGGGAGCTAAATATGAACTGTGCTTTCTAAGCATGTAGAGGTAGCTCTTTGAAACCCTAAATTATAATAGAGGAAATGTAACATCTATGGCAAAAAGCAATTTGGGGGGGGGGGGAAAAAAAGTACTTGTCCGTGCTTTACTGACTTGCCAAGTTTTGGTTGAGAGTGCAGTGTTCCTCTTGCCCACGTTGCCACCTGCAGGTTCCTGACCCCGCACAAGGAAGCGTGGTGGTGCTGTGTGGGACACAGTCTTTGGGATGAGAGAAGCAGGGCCCAGGAGTCAGAGCCTGGGAGTAGCCAGCCCATGTGCAGTCAGGCAGGTGACACTGTGGCTTCTGCTCCAGCGTGTGGAGCATCCTCTTTGTGAACTGCGAGTAGCCTTAATAGTGTCCTCATACAGCTCCAGTGTTTCCCAGAGGTCACAGTCCATTGGTACCTCTCCTCCTCAGACCTAATTGGTGGGGTTCCTTAGAGTGGACTGTTTGATCCATGGAAATACAAGAAGCTCTCAGTGTTATATGGGGTGGTTTTTTTTGGCTTTTTCCTAAGCTTTAATGTCCTAGATTTTTTTATAGACAGAAAAGAAATTATGTGCTCCGTTTAAAAGATCTTGAGCCCACACCCAGAAAGGAGCGTAATGATCCTGAACATCACCATTCTTCACGTAAGATGTCGAGATTATAAACTGGGGTTAGGTGTTCGCTCTGGACAAGCAGCAGGCAGCAGAATGTGCTGGGAAGGGGTCTCTGGAGAGACTGGGCAGCCTCTGTGGTCATGTCTGAGGGTGCGTCTGAAGCACCAGCGTTTCTGACCAGTGAGCAGTGGTGCCTGGTGAAGAAGGGGCAGCAAGCTGGCAGTGTCCCTGTCTGGAGGATTGGGTTTGGAGCTAAAAGTTTCTTTTGAAGCCAAGGGAAACATCTGTGCTTGTGTTTCTCTGGGCTGCTAGTGCCTCCTCTACAAGGTGCAGGGGTGCTCCTGAATTGATTAATTTCTGCTGCTTTAAAGCCAGAGATACCTGAGAGTCCTTCCATCTACAGGAACCCTTCATCTGGGCTCACGGGCTGGTGGGGAACTGTCTCCCTCAGTCTTGGGGGAGCGCACAGTGACTGCGAGGAGGCCTTGTTTAGCAGATTCTCTCAGTAACTGGAATCATGTAGTCATCACTGGAAAATTGCCCCCGCACAAAGTGTTTTTGCTAATATTAACTTTAGTTCCATCTCAGCTCAATGGAGGGAAAAACTAGAAAGTGCCATAAATTCAGCCGAGCTTGTCAAAGCTGTCAAATTACCACCTGATAAAGCTCCTACCTCCTAATGATTACAGCCATCAGCCGGAGGAAGTGTATGCCGATGGGGCTGTCGAGCGACAGCGCCAGGGTTCAACATTGTTAGACTTTTAATGTAGTGTCATCTGGGGGCTCTTTGGCTTCAGTGGAGGGTGAAGCTCTGAGCAGAGTTATTTCTTAAAGAAAAAAAAAAATTAAAAAAAATTCCAAGGATGTAGAGTAGCATGCTACCCTGCTCTTATCAGCCAGATTAATGCTGACTACTAAATTTTAGTAAAGGTCTTCTTTGGTCCCATTTGTTAGTATTAGGAGTCCATGGAGATAATGTCTTATCACGTATAAAAGATGCTATTGATTTTCTGTTACTGTTGTCCTGAAATGTGCACAGTGTGGCTATGGAGCAGTGACAATCCTCCATCACTAGCTTTATGGGAAAAGAATGGTTATTGAATCTCTTCCCATAAAATATAATCTCTTTCTCTCTTCCAGAATTTGCCAGCCCCTGTGGGAGTCCCTCATGTTATCTCTTTGAGAAAATTGATTTTTTTTGTCTCTGCTTTGTACACTTGTGTTTAGTTTTATTTTTAATTTGGCTCATGTGATACAAAATGAAGGTTTCCCTAACATTAAGCGTGCTTTCTCAGTGTCATATTGCTGCTTTTTCATATAGCTTAACACTTTCAGAATGTTTTAAAATAAAATAAAGATATTTGCTTGGTGCAAGTCTCTCCTGTTGTTGCTGGGAATTTTTTTCCTCGGGGTGAGTCATTGCCCTGCTCTTTCTTTCCAGGCAGGTCTGAGATACTGACAGCTTTTCAGCTGCTCACAGGTAAATTCGGGGTAAGTTTCTAGAGTCAACACAGGCTGATTGATTTTGGATGAGTGACACCGTAGCAGAGAGCACAACTGGCAGTGCTGTCTGCTCAAGGAGCAATGGTCTTTGAACTTGAACAGTGGCAAAAATACTGTCAAATTTGTCCTTTCCTCTGTGTAGCAAATGACTGACGATGGGACTTTTTCCTTTCAGGGAGGAAACGGCAACATGAATTCCTAGATGATGAGTAGGATGCCAAAGCCAGAGATGACAGTGCTCTTGAAGAAATGCTGGGTAGAACAAAAAGGTAAAAGGAACAGCTAATTGAGTGCATTTTGGAGCCTGTGGGACTTTGTGTGGTCCCTTCCCTCAGGAGGCAAATGGGAACCCTCCCCTCAAACCATAGCTGAGTTTCTGAATTCCCTCCTCTAATTTGCATGAAGTCCCAGTGATGCCTCTCACTCCTGCCCTGTCCTTTCTCTGCTCGGGGCTTCCCCAAAGCTTTGCCCCTCTGTTCTAACCCCCGTGAGACCCACACTCGTGACCGTGCCCTTGCATGCTCGCGCTGGCCGGTCCGCAGCTCACCCTGCCACATCACTCTGCTGATTGTAGCGGGTTGTGAGCTGCCGTGTGGTGTGATGAGGGCCAAAAGAGCAGTAAGAGATGAGGTCAAGCAGTTAAATTGCAGCCAGTGCCATTCTCCGGAGCTGAGGGTTCAGTGCAGCCATTGCCTGCACCGTCTCCGGACTTAAGCCCGGGCAGATAGAGTTGGTTAAAAGGTTTGAAATGCCTTGCAAACAAGTTGCCTCCATGAGGACTAAATTGCTTTCTGCTACTCTGGTGCTTTTTACTGCATTTTGTGTTAATGCTGTTGAGATGCCCAAAGGAATCGCTTCTTATTGGCTCTTTCATTCTGAGAAATTATCTCTGTAACTGAGGCATGATAGTCCACTTGGGGACTTTGGGAAGTAAGAGGCAGATTTAATCACACCTGCAGAGCCGTGCAGTAGAAAAGCCTTGGTTAACGTGCATCCACTGGCAGCAGAAGTGGCTGAAGCAACTGACAAGAAGCAAGAAAATCTTCATTAGTAATGTAGCTCTCCTCGGGATATTTTCATGCTTGTTCATGGAAGACTGACTTTAATCCCCCAAAAGTCAAAAGCAAACATTCTCCTTGAAAGTGTTCCAAGTTTGTAGTAATTATCTGTGCGTTGCCCCCCTGCCTCTTGGCTCTTTCTGGCAGGAGGTGCATGGGACAGGAGGGCATTTCTGTGACAAGCAGAAGATCTTGGCAGTACAAGAAGCAGAATAAGGTGTGAATGGGGGTATTTGTAAATAACGGTTCTGTTCTACTGGAAGCGTCATCTTCAAAGCAACAACGAGGGAGGAATTTGCTGTAGTTTAGGTGTTGGTGCCAGTTCTAATTTTGATGTGCTTAAACTGTTTCCAATCCAGACGTGGTCTGTCATACAGAGCGTTGTATGGGGCAGGGCTCAAGCTGTTGGCTGTGCTGACACCCCAGCCTTTCCTGAACATCAGCAGTGCAGTTCTGATGGTGTCAGAAGTTATTTCTTCAGGCTGATTCATATTGCTAGTAAATTTGAGAGATCCAGCAATGCTGTGTGTGCATGGGGTGTCTGGGAAGGGAGATGCTGGCTCTCTGACCTTTGGTTCCACCAAAGGAACAACACCAGATTCAACTCTTTTGGAGAAAAAGTAGTATTTTGTCCCATGTCATTTGTGAAATGTGACCATGTTTGAAGTATCGCATAAATATCATATGAAATACAGATGGGGTTTTTTTGGAAATTGTTGTAACTTGCATAAACTGTCATATTTTAAGATATATGGTGATAACACCAGAGTTGAGAATCCAAGCATACTTAAAACAGTAATTAGCAAATTTCTTTGGTTGTTAATCCATATTTTGGGAGATCTAATAGTTTTGTTCATTCTTTTCCTGCATATGGGTGTGTTAAGGCTGTTGGTGTCTCCAGCTATTTCTATAAACTCGGATGGAAATCTGTTACACTCTTTGAGTTTTGAAATTCTTCCCCGTCAATCTGGAAAGCTTTAATTCTGCTAAAATTGGAGTTCAGTCAGTGCTGGCAAGGAGCTGTGTCCTTAGGGTTGTGCCGATTGCCTGGAGCCAGGACCTGTAGCCATACCCTGTTCCTGCAGCTCGCTGTTGGGCCCTGGAGCCCGGCCAACGTGTGTTGGTGGTGGCCCGAGCACCCTGCTCCTGGCATCACGGCCAGCTGGGCCAAACGGGGACCTGTTTTTAGGTATTTGCTGTGGTTTCGACAGCACTATAGATGTGTTATTTTACTATTCCTGCCACTAAAGGTTAGCGGAAGGAGGATGCGTGGTGCTACTCCTTTAAGGTGGCCCGTGGCCACTAGCTGTGCTTGGGATGGCCTCTGCCAGCTCCGGCATTGTGGCACGTGCTGTCAGCTCAGCGGTGGCTGGAAAGCTCAGATAGCACCAGATTTGGCACCAGTATAATCACTTCTGCAGGCGTTGTGCTTCGCCTGTTGCCAACTCCTTGCTGTTTCTTCTTTCTTCCAGCACGGGCTATTTTGTGTGACCCCGAGGACAGGCAGTTCCCTACTAGACTAGCTCGGGGATTTGGGGGTTTTCCGCTCAGTCTTGTTGACATTTGGGCTTTCAGTTGCAGGAGAGCACTGGGAAATAGGTATTCTGTTTTGCTGGCTCTCCTGCTACAGCTCTGGGTCGGTGGGAGGTGGCAGCAGTGGGAGGTAGTGTCCGTTAGGGACGTGGTCTGACAGAGCTCTGGTGTTGGGAACGGGGGACACTGACCTGAGAGAGTCCCACCCAGTCATTTGGGGTGTTGTGGCCTCACCTCACCACTCCATGCAAATTCTCTCACTCAAATGCAGGTGGAGCTTTTCCAGACACCTAATACTGTGTTCGTGTTCAGCCTGTCTTGAAGCACTCGAGAAGGGAAGGTGAATCACTCACTTGTACGCTTTGATCTTAGGGTTCAGTATTATTCCTTATCTGTAAGTGGTTTGTCAGACAACGTTTTTTAGTCATTGTATTTGAAGATCTCACCCTCGATGTCAGAGGCGAGGCAGCTGGAGGAGATGCCGTTAGAGTTCCTCTGTCTTTGAAATGTTTCATTCGACATAGAATATTTCATGGACCCATCAATGCATTTGAACGATACCACGTTGTGTATCAGTGGCTGGTACTACAGCTCTTGTTACTGGAAGGTAGGGCTCTGCAGTTTTCTGGTTCTGTTTGTGGGGTTTGTTTTGCTTTGCTTTGGTTCTTTTCCACCATGAAATTGGGGACACTTTTGACTAGTACAGGTTAGTTCCTCAGATGAGCCATGGGCAGCGTTTCTCTGTGATTTTGGGTGTTGTACTTGGTACTTGCTGTGAACCATTCCAGCACCTTTTGTGCAGATAGACGTTCAGTATCACTACTGAGAATGTAAGTTGGAACTTTGGTTCTGTGGAAGTTATGATGAGTCTATGAATATCTGCCACATGATTTGTCTGCTCCCAACCGTACTCTTCTTAAGTAAAAATTCACCCTTTTTGAATAAAAGCTGGCAACTGACTAGCATAAAATAAATGAGCTATATTTAGAGACAGACAGTGTAGCTTTTCCTGTAGTAGATGGTGGATATCTGCCACTAATGCGCCACTTGCTGTATGGGATTAGTGTGGCTAACGAGTTGTTCATAATAGTTTAGTAAACAAGGGCTTTTGCAGAGTCAGTGCTTATTTTTCCTGGGTATCTACTCAGGTGACTGATGATACTGGATTTAAAGTTTTCAGATGTGGGAGGTGTAAAGCACACGTTTGTGTGTTGCTGGCATGAAATCCTGAGCATCCTTTAATGAGAGTGAGTGATTCCCATGGGAGGAAGGGAGCGGGACTTTAACTATAAGGGCTCAATGCCAAATCCACCAGAAGTTTGTGCAGTCCTTGTGTTCCACTCCTGGTCGCAGCAGTTCATCGGCAGAGCTTGCCAATCCCTCTCTGAAATGTGCTCTTCGGGCTCGTTATCCAGGTGACTGCCCATTGCCATTGAGCCCATACTATTTTCTGCAACTAAGATCTCTTTATACTTGTGGTTGATCTCGATCAATTGGTAATCCTACAGAAAAATTAACTTACAGTTTTAATATTATTATAAATCTACTTAATTTTTTTTAAGCAGGAAGAGGTGTTGTAAAAATTGACATTGTGCAGCACTAGATCACAGGTTTTACTGTTTAATTGGAGATGGAAGCTGAAAGACATCATTGCAAGTATAAAAGCTAATTCCAGTATTAATAGTTCTCTTACCAGGTAAAGAGAAGTAATTTTATGCATAATTCTTGCTAGTTCTGAATGCGTCTCCCACTCTGAGGAGTCGGTGGAAGTTACTTTAAGTGTCGTTCTGGGCTTACTCTGGTGAGTTGGAGGTCCAGGGCGGCGATGTAGTCTCCGCGAGGTCTTTGCAGCACCAGGAGAATGGCAGAGCCCTGGTGGTTTGGAGCATGTTCTGGAGTGAGCGTGATGGGCTCTTGGTAGCTGTAAGCAGGGACAGAGAGAAGGTCGTGGGCTTCACGTAAATATTCAGATGAGGTTATGCTAACTTGTGCTTTTCGAAGATATTGTGAATTGTTTCCCTGGCAGAAATAGCACTTTAGATAAACGTTAAATATAGACTGAAGCTGTCAAAAAAAGAGGATGCGTATCACTTAACACCGAAAGTGACACTTTGTAAGGACCTTTTTCAATTTATGGTTCAATAAAAAGGGTAATCTGTGTAGGGATATTCTGTCCTTGCCTACAATTCTGCAGTTCTGACAGCATCACGTTCCTGGTTTTACCTTCATACTGTCCCAGGCTGAAATACTTCATATTTAACACTCTGGGTTCTATAAATAATTGACATGCCCATCTTAGCAACTGCAGATCAGCAGCAAATGGTATTGTTGTTGAATAATAGGGTTCTTCTGCATTCTTTACTCCTTTACATCTTAATTTTCACTCTGCTACTGAGAATGTAGGAACTGATTTACACTGCTTCAGGAAAAAAAAAGTATTACCCTGCCAGTTCTTCAGGGGAGGAAGTTCAGGGGAAAGTCAAGAACTCACAAATAAAATCATCTAGTAACGACTCGCTATTTCTGCACATTTTCTGCACATACTGTTTGTGTATATTGCTTGTTCCGTCCAACTCTCGTGGGTCATATGGGAAAGAATTGTTTTAATAGTTAGGCAAGGTTTAGGCAAATCTAGAAAGCAAGCTCTGCTGTATAGCTGTAACTAATGAGAAAATATTAAAACAATCATTTTTATTTATAGGAAGTACTACACGTCCTTGGTGACCAAGAAGGGGTTTGTGTAAGAAGGCGTCAGTTGGGCACCCAAGAGATAAGTTGAGCAGCTGCAGAGCCGTGGTACCAGTCAGCAAGTCCCCGTTGATTCTGGGTTGTGATACTGGAATTGTATTCCCATTTGGTTTATCTATTCATAAGTAATGATGGAAAAAAGTCAGGGAAGTTCCTTCTCATTGTGAATTTATAGCATGGCAGAAACCAGTCGTGGTGGAGTCCTTTAAAGATTTGACATAATGATTTCAACAATAATGGTTTTTAATTGAAAGCATGAGTGCTCTGTTGTTTGTTAATGATGTTGTGCGTCACAGGTACCCGGAATAGCTGACGGGAGTGTGTGAATGAGGACTCGGTTGTAGCTCCAGCCAGGCGTGGGGCAGAGGGCAGGGCCTGGCTGGTGCTGTCACCAGAAGCTCCTTGGGAACAGGCTGACTCAGTTAAATTTGACTTTGCCTCTGGCTTCCCGTTCCTGAATCAGCCTGGCTTTGAACTCCTCTTGCCTCTGTTACCGTCATCAATTTCTCTTCCTTCCTTCTCCTTTTGTTCTTCCGTCGTACTCTTCCATTACTCATTCCTCCCTTCTCACTGCCTGAGGCTGACGTTTTCCTACCTTGGTAACTAAAGTTTGGCTCCTAGATCTGTATTTATTCAGCTAATACAGACAGCAGTCCAATTGCAGAGGAGTTAAGTATCCTGAAAAAGCTATTTGTTTAAAAGTAGGAAGAGAAATTTAGGAGCATACGTTTAGGGATCTTGGACTTAAACGTACTTTCCCGTTATTATTTGCTTCACTTGTGGCTGGAGATGTGATACCAAACTAACCTGAAGATTGCTGGCTTGTACGTGTTGGGGGGAAAATAAGAATGATGGAAAATGGCTTTTTCCTCAAGTAGTACTGGTTACTCCATGGGTTTCTGTGCCCGCTGTGGGCTGGGGTGTCCAGCAGCGTTCCCTGGCAGGTCCCGAGCTGGGGGCTGTCACCCACCGCCCCGATGGAGCCGGGGGGGACCAGCGCTGGGCGCCGGAGCCCGGCTTTCCTGCTCGGGGCAGGATGCGCGCTTCCTCCTTGCTTCCCAGGTAAGGAGGGCAGCCGTGCGCACCGGCCGGGAGAGGGGTTGGGATGGGGGGGAAACACTCCCGGAGAGCAGCAGCCAGGCTGTGCGGCTTGTTACGGGGTGATGGCAGCTTAAAAAAAATAAATAATAAAAAAAATATCCTTCCATGTACCTTATTGAAAACTGCAGTAAAATTATGAGGCTACCATGGATGACAATCATATTACCTCCTTAAACTAACTAACTTGATTGTCTTATTGTAACAGAAAGCAAAGAGATATGTCCTGAATATACTGTAGGAAATTGTCTTTACTAAATCTAGCCCAGCATTTATGAGCGTTGTATATATTATTTGATTTTGCCAGAATTACATAAACGGGGAGAAAAAATTGTTAATGTAAGTTGACTACCAGAATAAATCACAGCCTAATTATTCTTTTTTTCTGGCTAAACTTAGAGTTTGATATAATGGTCAATAGACATTTTCTTTAATTTTTGAGACATAATTTCTAATAGCTAATCCAAACAAATTGGAGAAAGTTGCTGCAGAATTGAAAAAATAAATTATCTGAGTTTTATGGTGACTTACTGGTAAATCCCCTTAGTTGGAAGCTTTAATTTACCTCATATTTCAGATTTTTCTCCTCTAACTGGCTTATGGGTGTATATTAGAGCAAAATAATTGCTATTTTCTTAGTGCCACCAGGGTGCTTGGAGCAGGAACCAAAGCAAAGACAGAACCTGGGCAGTTCTCGGGGAAGAGAAGGACTAAGGAGGGGCGAGGGAGAGCAGCAGGGCTGTGGCAGAGGCAGGGTGTCACAGCACGGCGTGACAGCCTTCTCCCCAGCACCGCTGGCCGCAGCCAAACGCAGGAGGTTGGCACCCACGTTAAGTCAGTTCTGGAGCTGTTGGACGTTTAACCAGAACAAATCGGGCTCCAGCTTTGCACCCCCCAGGCAGCTGCTTGTTCCCTTCTGGGGTCGGTGCCAGTTCAGGGGAACAAAGCATTTCTGCCCTTGTTCTTGGTTAAACAGGTAAATACTGCGCTTCGTGTTGAGGCTACTGGCTCAAATAGCTACAAAAACTTCACCAGGCTTTGCACAGGAAAACCATCTTTCCTCCAGGATCTGTTGAAATGGTTTAGTCTCTGGAGTTACGCGTCAGTTTAGTTTGGTGTAAATTCCCTAGAGCCCACAGAGTTGTACTAGAGATTATTTGAATGTAGTGTTTGCATTTCTAAGGGAAATAAATGGGCTCAGAACTGCAGAAGGAATGGGGAGAAGAAAGTATCCACCCCACATCCCAGAATGTGGAAGATGACCGAGTTTGGCCTCCAGCCAGGGCAGATGCAGTTTCCTCCATGCCCAGAGTAACCAGTGTCTTTAGTTCCTGGTAATGTATGTTCTTCAACTTCCACACAGCATTTTGGGCAAGTTACTTGGATGGCACTGCCCCAAACAGAGTATGCTTCTCTGGAGAACCTTTCTAAAGAAACGCATGTTTGGGGGCATTTGTCTGGTTTCAATGAACTTGGGAAGCAGTAGTAACACTTCCCAAGGACAGCACTGCATTGGCAAGTGCTGGCAAATACCTGCACGTTGACTTGGCTGAGCTGTGGGTTTATTCTGTAAGTGGAGAGAGGAAAGGGCAAAACCATTTAATTTCTATCGTTGGGAGGGGTTTTTTTTAAGCATCTCTCTTCACACTTTTAAGAGTACTTTTGTAAAAACACTTGGCATTCCTTGCTTCTAAATCATGGAGTAACTTTGTGCAAACAATTCAAAAGAAATGGGGTTCCAGCATTGTCATTACAGCTATTAAAACTGTCTGAATTGTTTTGCTTTTTGATGCTTGCCATAGCAACGGTGGATGTATAATTTGCTGAATATCCATAACAGGGTATTTGAATGTATTCTTTACAGCTTTACTTCTGCATATAACTGAGCGTGCCAAATCATCACATTAACCCAATTAACCAAGCCAGGCCCACATCTGCCAGTGAATGACAACAAAGATTTTTTTTTTTTTAAAAAAAGAACTTCATATTTCACCTGCCTCTTAACAACAAAACCCAAACACCGTACATCAGAGTAGCAGCAGCTTTTATCAGTGCGTTGTTAAAAATTATTCATGATTCAGGCTGCAAAAAAGCCTGGCACGTCTCCTTCCTTGGCGCTTATCAGCTGGAGGTGGCTCTGTGTTTGTGCCCCTGGAAAGGTACGACCGAGGCAGTTTATCCTGTTCCCTACACGCACAGAATCTTTTGCGGTTCGGTACCTCTGTGCCTTAATAGCGATTAGACCTCTGGTTTTTAAACAGTGGGGAGCTGGGAAACTTGAAAGATACCAGCAGCACTTCAATTCAAATGGCTTCTTTCTTATCATTTTACTGCACAAGGAATTAAATGAAAATATTTTGGACTTTGCTGGCATGTTTGATGAGAAATCCATGTTCAAATAGCATCTGTAATATGACATAGATCACGTTGCTGTAATAACCTGTACGCTGCTGTTAAAATCATTTCAGGTATATAAGAGTCAGTTTATTCGGGTTTTTTTCTCCTGGTAGAAAAGCTTATGTTGAGGAGAGACTAAGATCATTAGCCGTATGAGGCAGAGTTCTACAGTACTTCGATAGCCCCTTAAAAATGCCTCACTTGCCCTTATCCACACAGATTCTCATGGTCTTTGCAGACCGGGAATGCTCTGGAAAGGCAGGGAGCGCTCCCACGGTGCGGTGGGCGCTGCGGTCGGGCCAGGCAGGCTGTGTGCGCCCTGGAAGCGGAGCTGGTCCTCCTTCCCCGGGCTGTCACGGCTGGGAGGAGGCAGCTGGTGTCCTGAACAACCTTGTCAATCAGACCACACGGACCTCATTACTCTAATGAGCCAGAGAGGCATAGAAGGAACTACTTGAGCTTCGAAGAGAAGCGATGGACGCTCTCGTGTACACATGTAGCTGATTTTGCATTTCATGATGTTTCTGGGCGATCTCAAGGTCTAACCCCATGTGGAGCACCTTATGGTGATTTGTTCTCAGGAGTACGGAAGGGAACAATGCAGTGAGGGCTGGGACCAAAATAAACGTTTGTGCTGGGACAGACTGTTTGTGGCCACAGTTGCCCCCTGCGTTTCGGCCACGAGCACCAGTCTCTGCAGAGCCAGCCCCACGCAGCTCTCCGGCATCCTTCCTTGGCAGCAGAGTGAGATCCTCCTAACTCGGAGGAGATGCGTTAGCTCCACCGTTTCTCTCCTCCTTTTCCTTACCTAGCCTTCCCTGAATGTCCATATGGAAGCTGGAGCCCTTCTGAATCCCAGCCCGAGGTTAATCTTGGGCAGGAGGGCGAGGTGGCCGGAGATGAGCTCGGGGCAGAGGCAGCGGGGGGACTGGCAGTCCCGGGGCCGTCTCCTGCTGCAGAACCGGTGGCAAAGCAGGTCTGTCCATGGGGACACTGGACCTGCCGCTCCCAGGGGCTCCAGGCGGGCTGGCTCTCCATGTTGAGTGAGATGTCACCTAAACATTTTATACTTGCACCAGGAAATTGTCTTCCCTCTCTTAACAGCCCAGGGATACCTATTATAATCTGGAATTCTTTTTTTTATGCCATAATACAAACAGTGGAGCTCCAGCTGTAGGGCTGCCTCCTGTCTCTGCGAAGTGTACGGATCATCTGGGAAGAATATACAAGGAGAGACATAAATTCCCTGGAACTCATCAGGAAAATGACAGCTCTTTGCCAGCCTGGCAACTAGAAAAGTTTCCAGCGTATCTTAAACAGCTGAAGGAAACAATTATCGTAGCAGATCCTGTAGCTGCGTTAATATTTGTGTGTATTTATAGGACAGAGAATACTAGATTAGCTTTGTGACCGTCGGGAGTGAGCCTGTCATTCCGGAGCCTCTTCTTCAATGTGCCTTTCACGCTCCAGGAGATTAGCAGCCGCTGAAAATAGGAAAAAGGAATTTTCCTTTCTTGTGTCTTAGAAGAGACCCATCACTCGTGCTCCTCTTTGGTCTTGGCTCAGGGATGGCTCCGGTGCTTAGCGGAGCCAGAGTGCCAACAGGTTTTCTTAAACAAGTTCCCTCGTGAGGATCTAAGGGAAAATATCCTTTTTGGGTGTTTAGTCACACACATCAAAGGAAACAGCCGTTTCCATCTCCACTTGCGTTGTGCGGGCACCAGAGGGGTCCGGCTCTGCTGGAGGAGGCAGAAGTGCCGGGACGTTGGGCTTTGCCGGAGGCGGGGAGGATCCCGGGCCGGGGAAGGGCTCTGTCACTGCCGGGGCCGCGTCCGTGCTTAAAGGACAAAGCCCTTCCCTTGGGGACTTTCCAGCCGAGGCTCCAGCGCCCTGTGCGGGGAGCGACACGGCCACCGGCTCCCGCTCGCTCACGGGCTCCCGGTGGGCTCGGGGCCCCCTCGGGCACCCCCCCGTCTCCCGGTGCCCCCGGGCTCTGCAGGGCGCGGACCTTCCTCTGCCCCCGCCCCGGGGAGACGGGCCCGCGGAGCTCCCGCCTCCGCAGTGCGGGGCACGGCGGGGATCCCCAGTTCAGCCCCGGGACCGGTGCTCGGGGGGTCGGACGGGCTCTGCGGGGCCGGGGAGGCCCGTCCCGGCCCTGAGCAGAGGCGCGGGGCCCCGCAGCAGCGGTACCGGGGGACGGGGCGATGGCCGGGTCCCAGACCCCTCTTTGGGAAAGCGCTTCCCGGAACTCGGGGGAGGTTTTGTTTCCTCCCTCGAGAAAACACCGCCTTTCCCCGCAAACGCGGGGTTCCGTGGGCGCTCCGCCGGCCTGGGGGGGGCCTCTGCGTCCCCGCTGTCGCCGCCCTCCCGGCGGGCACAGGCGGCGCGTTTTCTCTGTCGGGGCGGACCGGCGCGGCCGGAGCCCCCCGCTGCCGGCACGGGGCCCGGCGGCTCCCGCTGCGCCACGGAAGGGGCGGCCGGGCAGTACCGTGTTCTCGATGAGAAAGAAAAGGAGCTTTAAGTATTGAAAAAGCCCGCCCTGACC
>JAOXJM010000008.1:408924-419916 GCA_026413425.1 Tringa solitaria | reverse complement strand
GCCTCCGTGCCCAGGGTTGGTACGTGCCCCATGTGTCACCAGACGTGTGCCCCTGCCCCGTCCCGTGCCCGGAACCGGCAGCACCACGGTGGGAGCGGAGCGTCCTCGGCTCGGCGCCCGTGTTGTCCTCGTAGTAAGCGCAGAGCAGCTCCCCGCGCTGACCTACTTCTGGGGTATATTTTCAAGGAGGCAAGATATAAACCATTCATTCCTTAAACTTAAACTCCGCCTGTCAGAAACTTAAATGGGAATCGTTTTAAGGCGTGATTCGAGGCAAGTGTTTCACCAGTAGTGCAGATGCTGGAGGAGAGAACGCGAGTGGCTTTAGGGTTTTGTTACTTTAATATTTAAGGAAGAAAGCTCAATGGCAGCCAGCAGCGAGTTGCCTGGAGAAGCCCTGCTGTTATTGGGGAGCAAATCCGCTCCATCCGCCCAACGTGGCGCAGGCGGAACGAGCCCCATGAACAGCAACGAGCAGCTCTGTGGACCCTCCTGGGCTGGGAGCTCCCCAGTCGGGCTTCGGCGGGGGCTGCTGGCGCCCGGCTCTCGGCAGAACCCCCTCGGCTGTAGGTGGGGGTTGAAATGAGGCTCCCCGGCTGCAGGAGAGACTTCCACGTCTTGGAAAACTTGGGTGAGTTCCCTCTTTTCTGGTTTCCCGAGGCAGGGCGAAGCTGGGCTCGGTGACCGAGCGGCTCCCACCCTCCCTGCGGCAGAGGGTTTGTGGCTCTCGCAGGTTGTACCACGTTTTGTTCGTCTGAGAAGTGGGAGCTCTGCCCCTTGGCGGTGCGACTGTGGCAGCTGTGATGGGCTGCCAGCTTGATTGGGGTGGGGGGGTGTTCTTTAAATTAAAAAAAAAAAAAAAAAAAAAGTTTTTTAAGAAGTTCCAAATAGAAAGAATGAACCCGGAGAGCCCTTCCTTGTGTTCCCGTGTGTTCTCACAGGCAGGTATCTGACGCCGATGGCTCTAGAGAGCGGTGCCTGGGGACGTAAATGGTGCTGCTGGCGCAGGAGCCGGACACTCCGGTCGTGTTCCCCGCTGAGCTGGGGCACAGGGAGCTGTTGAATTTTCTGCCCGTGACTGCAGCAGGGCCGGGGGGGGAGAGGGGAGGTGGAACGTCTCCCCGTGAGCTGGGGATTCTGGCAGCTCTTGTGGGTTTGTCGCGACACTGCCCGGGAAGGAGGTCAGAGCTTGGGATGTTATTGAATGCTGAGCGGCTGTTTGGGCAACACACCTTTGGAAAACAAAACATTCTTGATTTGGTTGTTAAACAGCAAATATTTACTCCCCTCTGCGGAAGTGTTGCATAACGTTTTATTACTTAAACAAACCTGAGCTTATTGCCAGCGAGATGGGCTGGGGTTTGTGCTGCGCGCTCTGTCCTGCCGGCCCTCTCAGCACAACGGGAGGGTCATGGTGGAGGGGCAGGGCTTGACACCCAAATTTTTGCAGAATTTCAGCAGTTGGGAATTTACCAAAATTTCTGTTCTTAGAGAAGCAAACTGCTTTCACTGACATCTCTAACCCCCGCAGAGGGCTGGGAGCCAGCAGGACACTTCCAGAGAGAGGACTGATTTGCGTTTTTCTGAACTACACGTGTGTGAGGTCAATTTCCTCGAGTCCTTTTGGTGGTATCACTGTTTTACGTGCAAGACTCCTGATGTAAGGCATGGGGCTTGTTTAAAGCTCTAGCTTTTTAATCCAGTTCCACCTCTCTTGTTGTTAATGATTTGCCCAAACACTTTGGCTCAAAGGGTTTTTGATTTATTTGTGTGGGTTTTTAAAGCCGCGTCTGTAGGAAGGTTCCCTACAGATGTTGTAACTTAGATTTCATTTCATGTGTCGGGAGGCAGTGGAAGGATTATGTACAAGTAAGGTTAAAACAAATGTTTTTAAAGTTTAATCTTTCAAGACTTGGTGCTAACTTTACTGGTGTTTTTAAGTGGTGGTTCTCAATTGTGCGGTCTTTTAAAGACCTGCTCGGAAAGGTGTGTGTCGTCGGCAGAAGGGGCAGTCCTGCCCAGGCAGCCTTTAGAAAGCGGGAGCTGGAATGTGACCTTCCTTTTTTAGTGTCCCTTCTGTGTCTCTGCCTCAATAAACCAAAGAGATCTGCAGGGGAAAGGAAAAACCAAACCCAAACCTTTCCGTGGTGCGAGGCTGGCAGCGTGTGTTGTGAATACCGTGCCGGGTAATTAAAATGCAGCGCTTCCAGCAGAGTCCTGCCCCTCTACACCTTGCTGAGACTGTGCTTTTTCCTTTTGCCCCCCACTTTGTGGCCTGTTCTCACCTCCCGTGGCTTCCTGGGTCTTGTTCACCCTGTTTTAAACCCTGTGGTGTTCAGAAAGGAAGGGACCCCTGTGGGTGCTGGCCTCTGCCTTAGCCCCAGTTTTTGGGGTGCAGCACCCTCTTCCTGGGGCGACGCTGACAGTGTGGCTTCACATCGAGGAGCAGATTCGGGTGAACAAGAGCATCCCTTTATCCCTGGGAATGGAGAGCCCAGTCTCCTTCTGCTCTTGTTGCATTTTCGGTTCAAGGGGGTTTGGGTTTTTTCCTGCCAGCTCTCCAGGTGAGCTTCCAAACTCAAACTCTTCGGAGTTTAAAAAAAAAAAAATCCCAGTAAAAACATCCGTGGCTGGTGGCTGCCAGAGCATAGGCTCCGAGTAAGCGCTTTCCCTGACCTTAGCCAGCACTTCCTGACTTCTGGGAGATTTGTTCTAGCATTGAGAACTTCTGTAGTATTGAAAACTGTTTAAATGGGGGGGGTGGCGGTGGTGTATTTTTGCTGGGTTTGACTAATAATGTGTATCTCTCCTTAGTCTCATTGCAGTTGAGTTTGATGATTTAACTGTAGTGAAAATCAAGGGACGAGGAGATGGATGATGGGTCTAAAACCAACGAGTTGTTGGTGACCATGAGCGCTGGTGGGATCACTCAGTTGCACGTGTTGCACTTCAGAGCGGGAGGTGGAAGTCACACGTGAGCACGCTTCCGAGCTGCGGGAGAAAGTTGGAGCAACTGCACTGTCTTAGCACTCCTGAAGATTGCTTTTAAAATAGTTACTTTCATGCATCTTCTGAATTTGACCAAGTTCTCCTGTCTTGTACTGTTAGCAGGGGCTTTCAGCCACCTGCCAAGGTGGGAGAGGGAAGAGCCTGGGCAATAGAGGAGCCGGTTTTGTCTCAGTGCTGAGCACGAGGAATGTGCGGCACGAGGAATAAAGAGCTAATTGGGTAAAGCAGACCTTCCCAGCCAGCACGTGGGTGTCATTAAGAGGAATTGTGCTCTCAACTCTGCCTCTAAAGGCACCGTTTGCAGTTCTAGATCAGTGTGGTGTTTAGGTTGGATTCAGTTAGAAAATGTCCAGAAAGTTTCTGCTCCGTGAGAAGGACACGGTGACTTCCAAGTAGAACGTTGTTGGGGGGGGAGAACCAGGGTTTTAGCTATATTTGTATTTCTTACAGTTTTAGAATGGTTTGTAGAGCTTGTCATAGCAACAAAGTGTTTATCACAGATATTCCAAGAAACTAGGCCAGATTCAATAAATGACTAGAGGAAAATTATTTTTGTTGATCATCCTTGGTTCTGCTCCCATTCCTAACGTTTCCTCCCCATCTTTCCTGCTTTTCCTGGCTCCTCCTGTTGCCCCGCAGGCGGCACCCACAGCTCCACGTGCTGGTTTGTGCCTCATCCCTCTTACTCCTATTTCACATTTTTTTACCTTTGCCCAAATGTTTACCCTTTCCCTGTGTGTCCCCCCCTGCCCCTGGGGCTGCCTCTGTCCTTCCTGGTGGGGGCTCGGGGTCGCCGCAGCCTGGCCAGTGGCCACCACTGGAGCTTTGCTGGGACGGCAGCACCGGGAGCTGGACCTGGTTATCTGTCTCAGCCACTCGCTATTGATATTTAGAAATCTGCTGCTGTTGCCAAGAGATTTACAACTGTAATCGTCCAAATATTTCTAGAAAACAGACCCAAAGCTGTTGGGTTTGCTTATATTGCCACTTGTTTACTGATTGGAAATGCCAGGAAGGAAGTTGAACTATGAGAAATAGCGCCAGTCCTTCAGATATTTGGATCGGGGATAATTCTTTGCATTGAATTCTGCCAGACTGACTTTATCGGTTTCGTCTGTGTCCAGGGGTCGGGGGGGCTCTGATGTAGGGCTTCAGGGGGTCTTCATACCCCCACCCACAGCCCGGGACCCGGCAGGGCCAAATCAATACGTAGACATTTCCAAGATGTAAAAAAAAAAAAAAAAAAAAAAAAAAAAAAGAAAAGAAAAAAAAAAGAAAAAATTTATTTTGATTAAATATGGATATCTTGACTTTCATTTTGTCTATGTTTTTGTATATCAACTTTAGAAAAGGGAGTTACTGGAAGAGTAGCTTCTTTTAAGGAGAAGAGTTTCGGAAAAGCCGGTAGGGTTGAGCACCGGGGCTCCAGAGGAAGGACACGGGGAGGAGATGGTTCTGCGCTGGGGATTGAGCGCTCTCCAATAAGGCACAGGGTGGGTGATCCCTGCGAGGGGCCGGCACAGGGCTCCCCCCGCGTGACGGCGAGGAGTGGGTGCCTTTGGGTAGCCCCCTCTTGCTGGGCTCTGTGGGTGCCGCTCTCAGCTGGGCTCCCCCGGCGAGGGGCATCGGGGCTCACGTGGTGCCCTCCCGGCCCCTCTCAGCAGCTAATAATGAGTGGGGTTTCAGCTCCTGTTTTATAGGAAAGCGCCTATTTGTAACATTTAAACACCTTTTACCTCTCTGGTGAGGTCGTTAAGGAGATGGCCAACCCTAAGTTATTACTTCATAATAATGGGTTTATAAAACTTGTGTTTGTGATTTTTATGGGCTTACTCTTTATATTTATTTCCAGTATAGAACTGTCTGCAAATCAGCAGTTGATCAACACCCATTTGGCCATTTCTGTATTCTCCAATTATACGTTATATTGATAAACTGTGGTAGTTAAATGGTCCACAGATCTACATTCACCTCCTGGATCACAGAAGATTTAAGAACCAGTTAAAGTAAGCAAAAAAAGGAGGGGAGGGGGGTTGTTTGGAGAGCGGGGGTAGAGCACAGCCTCGCTGTGTGATTTGCTGTCGTGCGCTTTAAAGTTTTATGGCCCATGTTGCATCCCTTGGGAGGATAAAGTGCAAGGAGCATGAAGAAACCCATAAAATTACGAAGGGTTTATGTGGTATAATTAATATGGAACTTTCCATGAACTTTATAATAGTTGTACTTTCTTAATTTTACATGAGGTTCTGGTTTGCTAATAAGTAATCGTGAAGATTGCTAATGGAACCCAAATTTTGGATATTTCATCCCGAAATAAGCGCAATCCAGTGCAAGCTGCCATGGGTGAGTGTGTAGCTTCTTGTTGTAGTTCTCGGAGCTGCGTGTGCCTCGGGAAGCGTTCCTGAGCGGTGGCCAGCTTTGCACTAAAAAAAACCCCACGTCGATACAGCTTTACTGGCAAATCCTCCTTGTGCAAGTGCAGCTTTGCTTGCAAAAGCACTTTTTATTGACACGGGATGGGTTTGCAGATCACAATGTCACAAGTCGCACCCGTAGCAAAAATAACGCGAGGAAGAAAGTTCAAGTACCGATCTGGCCCGGATTAGCACACTGAAATCAAATAAGCTTTGTGAAAATGCAGCTCCTTTTTTTTAACTAGGGAGGAGATGTTAGTTGTACACAAATATAGAAGGTCCCCCCTGGCAGAGCCGGTTGCTCTGTGAGTTGGGTGCAGGAGTGGAGCAGCCTTGGTTCTTGCCCCTCTGACTGGCAGGAGACAGGGGGCGGAGGGGCCATCAGTGAAGGGGTCCGTGGGGGAGAAGCAATTTTCAGAGCAAACGTGTGTCTGTGTGTGTGTCCCTCATCTGGGGACGGGCACTTTCCCGTTCCCAGTCCTCATGGCTTGTTGGCCAACTTCGTCCTTTCCCAAGGTCAAACCTGGTCTAGAGGTCCAGGTGAGGACTCGCTTCCCACACCGTGATTACTGTGTGTCCTTCTGACCCTGCAGCAAGAGGTTGCTCCAAGGAAAAGCCTGTCGGATCGGGACGGGCAGCTGGTGGCTTCTGTGTCGGGGATTTTTTGGAGCGAGGAGGTGTCATTGCTGAACGCAGGGAGGGGAAGCGTTCGGCGAGATGTGGTCACGTTACAGGCTGATGGAAACGACCTTCCATGGCTGCAATAACAGGAGGGATGAGACGCCAACAGCAGGGGTTTAGAGTCAGCAAGTTCTGAGAACTGGTACCAAAACATTTTTAAGGCATCTATTATCCATCGGCACTTTCTGGATTAATAATACTGATAATTGATGACAGTGGAAGAAAGTTAATAAAACGAGCTGAATAATTAGAGGTCTGCCAGCCCTGCAAAATAATGGAATGAATGATAGAGGACTTGACTGATACGGAGGTAAGGGGAAGTAATACAATTAATGTCAATTAAAATGTGCCCATGGAAAATAAGCTGATGAGATGTAACTGGGGATGTAGTTTGGCTGATAAAAGCAATAATGAGTGCTGTAAAATACTTTGCCGCCGTAATGAATTGAATGCAATATTTAGAATGAGAAATGAAAACAGTGTAAAATTAAATGTAGGGAATGTTTAGGAGGCACCAGCTGCATGGGGTGGCGGGTCTGAAGATACCTGGGGGGGGCTGGGGGCTGCCCCCTTCCCTGCTTGGCCCCCGGCAGGTTGGTGTCTGTGGAGAGCCCCGAGTGTCACCCCAGGCGTGTTGGGGAAGCTGAGTGGCCAGAGGTGGGGGCAGATAACAAAGGTGACGGTCACACGTGGAGAATGTTGCCTGGGGAAAAAATGTGGCCAACAAGCCCTGCAGAGTGACGCTCTGATGCTCAATGGCAGGGTGGGAATCCTGGAACAGCACGCCGAAAATAATCGGGAGACTCTTCCTCCCCGTCTGTGTCCCCGTTGAGCAGAGGTGGGCACTGCCCGCCCCGGGGGGAGGTGGGGGCTGCAGCCCTGCTGGGAGGGTTAATGCAGCCCCACAGGAAAGTTCCCGATAACTCCGGGAGCGCCCAGGACTCATAAATTATAGAGCAGCTCACGATTATCATACACATCGCTGCTTATCTTGTAAACTCATCTGCTGGGCTTGCACGAGTAGTTGATTTAACAGCGTGTATATTGTTGAACTTGACACATCCAAGAGGATAATCAAGCTTCAGAAACAGCGGGGGTGTCTGGCTGCTGGTGCCTGCTCTTGCTCCGCTTCCTGAAGGGACTGTGGGACGGGGTCTGGGGATGGCTGCGGGTCACGGGAAATTTCTGCGTCTTCTGTCACCGCAGAGGAGTTCTCTCCTGATGCTGGCATCTGTTTAATGACGTAAAATGATTAGATGTGCAGAAGGAAACAGTTAATATCCTTTTTCTGTGCACTTCCAAATGGGAAATGACTGTAAATTAATTGCGTAGGGGAAAATGGCAATGAATAATTGTTACTTCTCCTACACTGTCCCACCAGGCCCGGGGACAGTGGGAGGAGGGAGGAACGGGGTTTGGGAAGGAGAACCAGGAGAGCTCCTGTGCTGTAGCTGGGACATGTGGTCCTGCCCCGCTGCCCCCCTTCCCTCGTCCTGCCCCTCGATCCCCTTCCCTTCTCCGCAGGGACTGGTTGGTCCATGAACGTGGGGTTTGTGGATACTCTGGTTGGCTGTTCGTGGGGGTGATAGAGATGTAGTCAATGCTTCTGGGACTCCCACAGGCTGTTGTTGGACTTCTAGGATTTTTGGGGTCTCTCTTCTATTTTTTTTTTTTTTAAGGGGAATTGATTCAGCTTCTACATTTTTAGCATCAAAAAAGAATAATTTTGTATTCTTCAGTATCCTGCTTTTGAGGCCCCCGGGATGGCGAGGTAGGAAGTTTTCCACTCCTCTACCTCCCTCACGTTGAGGAGCTACATTCACTTTGTGCGCTGTCCCTGGGAAGAAAAGCAACCTGTTTTTAATGGGCACTGGGCATTTTAGTTTTAAATGAACTAATAGACCTTGAGTTGCATTTCTGCTGCAGCTTGACAAAATCATAGCAGGTACCATGGCTTATTTACTTGCAAATCCTGTTGAGTGTGAACTTCATTTACGACTTTCCCGGCAGGTCACAGCCTCTGTAACGTTTTGTCGCTATTGCTTGTAAAATTTGTCACTGAGGGAAATAATAAGCTAAAGGAGGTGCAGGTAAGCACCCGCACGGGCTCCTCGTGCACAAACCCATCAAAGCTCTTCTCAGACTTTGCAACTGCAAGGAATTAAACTGTATTTGTATTTCTGAAATTAAGGTGCAGTTTCACCAGAAAGCCGTGGTGGTCCTTGCAATGAGAAGGGATGGGGGTGGGTTTCCAGGTCCTGCCGTAGCTGGGGTCTCCGGGTGGGAGCCGCCCCTTCTCCGTGTGTACATCCTGTGTTTCTCTTCTTTCCAGATGACCATGGGAACAGCAATGGCAGTCATGTAAAAATCTTTTTACCCAAGAAGCTGCTTGAATGTCTACCAAAATGTTCAAGTTTACCGAAAGAGAGGCACCGCTGGAACACTAATGAGGTAGTTAAATCTCTTTATTTATTCTTAAATGTACCGGTTTATTTGATGCCTATGGAATGTTTTTGAGAGAATGCCATGTAAGTTACAGAATATGAATGCCCTGGCTCTGGGACCTGTTGTTTAAAATAAAGTCCTATTACATGTTGAAAGTGAGCTTTAAACTAGACTGGAAGGCGAATGCGGACTGCTGGTCTAGGAGTCGTCTCTGGCTCGTGTGTGTGCATGTCACTTGTCCCAGAGTCACATCTGGTGTGATCTTATTGACGTGTGTCAAAGTTGTTTAAAATTAGGGAGGTGTTTTGGTACCATGTTAAAATGTTATCTTACGGTGTGTAAAGACCTTCACAGCAAACAACCAGTGCGTGTTCTTTCCAGCCAAACAGGGTCCTAAGAAATAATTAGCTGACTCCTGCCTGAGAAATCTCGTTAAGAACAGAGGACGCAAGGAATTGGGCATTTTATACTGGAATCCAGTTACTCTGAATGTGCTGGTTTGTGTGTCTCCTGGTAATACATTGTGGCTGGGTTCATTGAAGTGAAGCAGAAGTATTTAAAATTGGGGTGTCTGTTGGGCCGGGGTGAGGCTGAAGAACAATCCCAAAAGGTCTGTGATCCCTCTGCTTTCCTCCCCTGGGGCAGCAAGGCTGGAAGTTACACAGCAACACCCACGGGATAGGTTTAGTTTTTGGTAGAAAAACTGTCTTAAGGTACCTGTGCCATTTTTATGGGAATCATTTGATAATAGAAGCAATTGACTCTGGGAAATTCCTGTCAAACTCCAGTTGGTGTCAGCCTGTTGGCAAGCTGACTGTTCTTGTCCCTCTGATCACTTGCTTGTAGCATCTAAACCTGTTAACAAAACTGTGCTCGGGAGTTGAGTGACAGCAAGTGACCAGCTGAGCACAGAAGTGAATGTGGATCAGTTCACATGTGTATTTGCTGAGCTCAGTGAAATACTGATCACTATTTTTCAAAGTCGGGGTCCTTCACTCCCCCTCCATTTGTCTGAAAGTTGAAGCCAAGTATCCACTTTGGACATACTAATTACTGTGACAGAATTAATGTGTCTCTGGGGGAGTTGCTGGCATTGGCTTTTCTGTGTAGATGTTTGTGTCTTGGGTCATTTGAATTGAAATGTAAATTGTAGAAAGTGTGGGTTGGTTTATACTAATGGGAAAGGGACGTGGAGTAAGAGCAGTTTCAGTGGCTCTGGAAGATGGTGTTTTGACAAAGGGAGCAGAGAAGGAAAGCTCTCTGCCCGGGTTTGTGGCAGGATGATGCTCCTCCTTGTTACTGGAAACAGCTCGTTGGGTTTCAGTCTCTTTTCTCTGGTGTTTGTTGTCACTAGAGCCTCCTGCGTACGTCCCCGCACCCCGGCTCTGGGCGGTGTGCCGGGATACAGCGTGGCAAAGGGAGTTTAATTGTACAGCTGGGAAGGGGTGTTACTCGCCAGCAGGAAGCAGAGGGGAGAGCGTGGGTGCTCGCGGGGCCAGAAGAAAGATTGGGGAGCATCGCCCTCCTCCTCGGGGGACAGCGAGTGGCTGTGACGGTGTTTGCCAGTGAACTGCTGGGTTTGTCTGATGCCTTAATTCCAGAGGGATTGATTGCTAACGATCACAAATCATCAGCCACTCTGTCAGAAAACCCGACCCAACCCACTTCTGTCTTCTGGAGCGTGGTTTGTCGCTCTGGTTTGTACCCACTTGCCTCCAGACTCTGTCCCCAAGGCTGCCGCCCCACGGGGACGAGGAGCTGGTTCTGTCCCAGGTTATTGCTGGGGCTGTCGCTCCCGGCCTTCGCGCTGTCTCCGTTCCAGCTTCCCTCTTGCATTATTTAAAAGGAAGAGCTTTTCTTGTGGCCTGAGATTTTTGGCCTCGTTAGCTCAGAGGAGAAAAAGGAAAAAAGAAAAAAGGCAGGATCTTATGCCTAGATGAAGTCTTGGAAAATTTGTGTTAATTACGGGGGAGGAGGGAGCTTAGCTTACAGATTTTATTTCCCTCCCCACCCCCAACCTGCAAGTTTAATTTTGTTCACTGTTATAAAACTTGAATTTTTCTTAGGGTATAATTGAATAATAATGTTGGACTACATTTCAGAGTCGTTCCTAAGGGAATATATTTTTTCATCTGAGTACACAGGTGTTCTGTCTGTGCTGGTAGAAGCGTGAGTTGCAAAATATAGAAGAAAAAGCAGTATTTTATACAGTGGTACTTCCAGAATCTTTGTGTTAATTTCAGAATCGCTGGTACTCCTTGCGCAGCGTCTCACTGAGAAGGAGGCTTATTAAAAGATGTGAAAGAAGCAAAATGTTAAAGTAACTTACAGATCTGAATGTCTGAGACATCGCTGTGCTCCCTCCAACTTCTGTGGTTTTGGACAAACTCTTGGGTGTCTGGTCTCTCCATAGACTTCTCTGGGATTGGGATGTGGGATGCAG
>JAOXJM010000008.1:361322-377203 GCA_026413425.1 Tringa solitaria | reverse complement strand
TTTAAGTCATCCACTTGATACTTGATAGAAGTTTAAGAGTGACGAGGGCAAGCTGTTAAACCAAATGCCATGGTTTAACTGAGTCGAGCCCCACGAATCTGTACAGCTCGATCTGCATCTTCCTTCTGGTAATAAACAATCTCCAGCAACTTCTCAAATTAAAATTTTAATGAAAAGTATAGCAGAGTGGGCCAAAGTCTTATGTGTGCTGGAAAAAGATCTACGAATGCAGTCTAAATGGGATCGTGTAAGACAATCATTAATTATTAATTATCAGCAGAGAGCATCTGACTTTGCCAGGATGCAGGAAGCTGAGGGGGGGTGCTTCAGGGCGGCTTTGACTGGGAGAGATCAAGCTTTCCATTTCCATGAAATCTCCCTGGAAATGTTTACGTGTTGGTGTGAAACCTGCTGTGGGTGATGCTGGCTGCACCCCATGCCCCTTTCCCTTGGGTGGGTTTGGTTTCCTTTTGGTGCATTTGGTTTCCTTTGTTTCCTTTCGGTGGGTTTGTTTGTTTTCCTAATTTGCTTTTTGTCCTTGTGCCTGTCTCTCTCTGTAAGTTCTCTTTGGGAATGTGCCCAAGCGTGTCCGAAGCTGTTTTTTCTGTTGTGCTGAGGCCGCTGTTGGTTTTGCTCTTTCACCCCTTTGGTTTGGGGTCAATCCAGCTCCTCGGCGCTGAGACCCGGCAGCCAGAGGACCCGAGCAGCTCTCGGGGCTCAAGATTCCTAAATGTCACCCTATAATATCTAATTAAGGTTGCAGTTTGAAGACATCATGTACTTTAATTGAAAACTGTAAGAGTAATCTATTCCATTTTTTTTTCTATTAAATTAATAGTGTGGACCTTTAGCAGATGGTTTGGGAGAGGCCGTTATTAACCCTCCCCATGCCTGGAACCGCGCAACACAGAGAAACACGACGAGTGTTGCCCCAACCAAAGGCACCTCCCGCTCGGTGGCGTTACCCTCTGGTGGCACCGGCGTGTGCCCCCGGGGCTGCCCTCGTGCCCCCTTTGAAAGATTTAAGCTCTGCAGAGGGGTTTTCTGCTGGGCCAGGCTGGGGGAAGGAGCTGGCAGCACCCAGCGGGCTGCAGGTCATCTTCTGTGCCCTGGCAAAGCAAGAAACACTTGGGGCCCCCAAAATTGGGTGGTTTTTTTCATCCATTAGGGTAATAGGCCAAGCAGTCTGGCTTAAGCTATTTACTGATGCTTTCATGGGTATCAATTAGCTCTTGTGCTCTGTGTGTGCGTTAATAGGGGTGAGCTCTGCTCCTCCATCCCCAGGGTGGGCGTCCCTGGGTCGTGTTGGCCAGTCCAAGGTTTTGGTAACGAATCTGTCGTTCCCCCCTTTGCAGTTCCTCTCCCCCCTCCTATAGCTCTGCCGCTTCCCGGGGGGGCGAGCAGCAGCAGCAGAGACTGGGGAAAGCCGGAATATTTATCACTCTCTCCTACGCAGAGGCTCTAAAACAGCTTCTGCAAAATAAATCTCCTTTAAGACCCTTCCAGAGCGGGGTTCGGCTGATTGCTCCAGGAATAAAGAAAAGCCTTTTCTCCCCCGGGCGAGGAGCTGGGACCCCCAGCGGTGGTGGCTCGGGAGGCACCTCGTCCTGGCGACTGGTGGTTTTTCTGTCTGCCAGAAAATGGGCATTTAAAGCCCCCCCGTTTGCTGGGGGGGCAGTGGGGAGAGGGGTGCAGGGCGAAGCGGAGCGTCCTTGTCTGGGTACCGTCTGACAAGAGCATCGCTCCAGGACAGAGGATGCTCCGGGGAGGAGTGTCAGGGATGCAGGGATCCATATTTCCCAGCAGCGCCTCGTCTTTGCGGAAGAGGAATCAGCTCCGGGGAGATGAAGTTCGAGTCCTGCCGAGGCAGGGACCCCGTTACAGAGCGGATCCCCCCGGGGGTGCCGAGGGGATGGGGCTGGTCCTGGTTTTCCAGGCAGGGGACGGGCAGGAGGCTCCGAGCACGGCAGCCCCTCAGCGCAGCGGGGACTGTAAATGATTCAATTAGTTAGCTGCAGATATTGATAATAAAACCCGGCTTCCATCTAATTAGATAGAACATTAGTTGGTGTACCCTTACTCAATTAGAAAAATACATTTTAAATGAAGTTTTAATTTATTCTTGTCTTTGCCTCTTGCATCGCTGTGGGATTAATGTAGTGGCTGGGAGGCGTGCTTTCGGGTTCCTTGCCTCAGACACCAAACGAGGTGACACTGTGCCGCCCCGCTCTCCCCACTGCGCTTTTGGGGACAATTAGAGCGAGTCCCGCCAAAAGGGCAGCTGCTGCTTGAGGCCGGGTGGGTTTTTGGGAAGAGAATTCCCAGCCCACTTTGGAAAACCAAAGGCACACACGTGCGGCCCCACACCCTGCTGTGGCCTCTGGGCAACCAGGGAGCCCCCGTCCCGCCGGCCCCAGCCTGTATCGATAGCGTGGGGTGTCCCTAAAACCCTGCCCACCTCTGGGTCTGTTCACCTGCCCAGCTCCAGAGCTTGCAGAGCAAGATTTCTGCTTCAGGAAGGTGCAGATAGGTAATGCTTCAGCCCCCCCCCCCCCCAAAAAAAAAGCACTGCCTAGAAAAGGGAATAAATCATTTTGTTTAAAAGCTTGGGGTTTTTTGTTGTTGTTGGGCGTTCACCAGCGCGACGGCAGCCCCGATGTGCCTGTCTCTGCTGTTACTGCTTTTCTCTCGCTTCTCCCCAGCTCGCCCTGCAGCCTCCCTTCCGATGCCCTGTTGCTATTTTAGGCCGGACAGATGAAATGCTATTGCAGTTTTTTGTTCCAGTGATGCTAAACAAGGTGGCGGGAACTTGCTCTGTGTGGTTTTCAGATTGGTTTGTAGTTGTATTATTCAGAATATTAATGGTTTTGAGAGTGGGCATGGCTAGAAAATGAAAATGGCTCGATCCCAGCTGAGAAGATGCTACATAATCAACATGAATTTGTATTTTCATTTTGGAATGGAAGGATAAGGAAGCGATGGGCTGGAATTTGTCTTTATAGCAGCGAGGATGTGGAGATTTCCTAAGAGAATAAATGTGCTTGCTTAAGAGATTGCAACTTTATTAGCTCTGTGGTATAAATCCAGAGATGTGTACAAACTCTCCAGCTTTCTCTTAACACATGCATATATTTCACGCTTATTAATTTGGATGCACATAAGTCATATGAAGTAATAACTTCAAATTCAGACTTTTTTTAAAAAAACAAACTAATGATTTATTATTTTGAGACAAGATAGGTGGCCTAAGCCACCTGGTACGGCAAATCCTGTTCGGGTTCCAGTTTCTCTTTTGGGAGCTCGGGTGGGAATTGCGGATCCCCTCGCAAGGATGCGGGGGGGACCCAGAGGGAGCTGCTGCTCTCGGTACAGCAGAGGAGCTCTGGATCCGAATTTCAGCCCGGAGGAGATGCAGGGCAAGGCTGTGGCACGGGACAGGGGCGTTTAGGATGCAGCTGTGGCTCCTGCTAATTGGGACCACTGCTGGATGGTACCAGTGAGCTGTTTGGGGGGAAAGCCGTGCTGAGGGTCGCTGTGCCATGGCCGGGCACGGTCAGAAACGGGCCTGGGTCTGCACAGCTTCCAGTGCCCGCACCTCCCTCGGGACGAAGGCTGGGTTTGCTGCCGACACTGCTCCCAAAGCCGGGCTTTGGAGGGACCCCCCGGCCGGGGGCTGCTGGCCCTCGCCCCAGGGATGCTCTTGGGTGGCCCTGGGGTCCCCCGGGGCTGCTTTCCCTGAGGGAGCCTCGGGGGGAGTCCCCAGTGACAATGAGGGGGCCGTTCATGGCACACGTCCTTTATTTCCTTTGCTCACTTTATAATTAAACAGCGGCGCTGAGGAGGGAGAGCGGGGGTTTCAAAGCCGGGCTTTGTCTCGCCTGACCTTGCTGGTGCCACGCTGCCTTTTGTTTGTAATCTCGGGCAAGAGGCAGCCCAGAAAGGGTTTGATGGGAGACAAAAGCAAACAATAGCCTCGCTCCAAAGATACGATGAATGGGATGTAATTGAATTTTTTGGTGAAGACATTGATTTGACCCTGGAAGACACACAGAGCGAATCATTAGGGGAATTAACGCACATTAAAATGCAGGGATTTTTTTTATCAGAGGGCTTTTATTGTGCCTGTAGTTTTGTTTTTAATTATTTAATGACTTTGTGTCTTCTAGTGATAAATCTATTTCTTTTCCCCTTTTCTAAAGGGAAGGGGGTGTTGGTGTGATGAAGGGGCACGTGCCCCGAGCAGCTGATGGGGACCCACTGGCTCTTGGTTAGAGCCCGGCTCGTGCCCCGAAGCCCAGACAGACACACGCCGTCACGAGCATCCTTGCAAACTGCTGATAAACATCAGCCTGGGGCTGACCACTTGCTTCCGTGCCCTTCAGGTTTATTTTTTTCCGATCTGCGCATAGCAAAAACTCTGTAGGAATTAACTTATTGTAAGAAGCTGTGTGGGACACGGTGTTTGGGAGGACAATGTCCAAACTGGGGCTGCTCGGGGTGGGTTTTGACAGTGGGTTTTCCGTGTGCCAACCTCTCCCTCTGCAACTCCTCCTGTGCCGCTGCAGCTTCCAGACTTCTCAAAAACCTCAGCCTTGGAGTTTGCAGCTCACAGGTGGTACTTGCCTCACCACGCTGCTGGATTTAAAAAGAATAGCTTTTTTTTTTTTTTTTATGACTTGAGAGCTGCTGGGGCTCACCCTAAGCTTGGTTTGGGCTTTCCTTGGAGGAGCTGCCCGGCTGCAGATCCGTGTGTGCTGCCAGCTCAGCTCTTCCAGGAGAAGCATCTCCTTTTGCTCCGGCCTCGCAGCAGCCGCTGCTGCGTGTGGTAGCCGTCTGTGGCCACCAGCCCTGGGCTCTGCCCGTGGCTGGGACTGTCCCGGGATGGACACAGAGCTGTGTAGGCACAGAAAGCAGGACGTTTAAAGAGGAGGATTTAACAGAGCTGTGTGGGTACAGAAAGCAGGACGTTTAAAGAGGAGGATTTAAAGGCAGAGGAGCCTCCCCCTGTCCCGTGCGTTGCATCCCAGGGATGGGTATTCTCCATCCCGGTCCGAGGCCTCTCGCTGCCCAGCTCCTCTGCTCCTTGTCCCGGTGCTACCTGTCTCGTTCCCTTTGCCAAGTGAGCATTGTGCTGTGCAGTGCCCGTTCAGGGTATGCCCTGGTGCCTTTTGCTGGAAACTCGCCTTTTTTTGCCCGGTTTTGTGTGTGAGTGAGCGTTCGCTGCGAGCATCACTGAGTCATCTCTTCCCGGTGGCCGCGCTGGGGTGCGAGGTGGCAGACGGAGACTGTTCTCCCGGCGCTTGTGCGGTGACAGGAGTTGGCACACCGGTGTCCAACTGTAAATAGGGATTTCTGCTCGTTTCTCCCCAGCCTGATGGTGTGGGGCCGGGATGGGGCTCAGCCGCTGCTCTCCTCACACCAGACCGGGTTCGGGCTCTGCGTGCCCGGACTCAGCTTCCCCCGCTCCGGTGGCCACGGGACCCAGATCCAGGAGCCCAGAGCACTGCGGCTTGTGGTCCTCAGCATCAGGGATGGTAGGACATCCCGGAGAGGGATGCAGTGCCTGGGGCTACAGGCAGGGCGAGCCGACAGTGCGGGAATTCTTTGGTTTGGTGTTTTTTAGGGGGTGGAGTGGAGTTTTTTGGGGGATTTTTTTCCCCTATTTGCATGCCAGTCCTGGTAATTCTGAGTGCTCGGGGCGTAGAAGGCAGCGGGGAGGATTCGCTGTCTCTCTGCTGTACATGTTAATTTATAGCGCTGCCGTGAGCTAGATTTTCCTTGTTATCCAAGGTATTTCCTCTGGAGGAGGGAAATCAGGCTGTAATATATCATTAAGCAGAAAGCCTGGGGGAGCTCCTATCCTGGTTGATGCGGGTCCTTCTCTTATCCTGTTAGAGGAATTGAATTAGACGTTTGAGTTGTCTGAAGATCCAGCTTGGAGCCTGGTCAGAGCTCTGGCGTTCCAGCGGCAGGGCTGGAGCTGCCCGGCCATCCCGGTGAGACGGGTGCGTGTTTCTGTGGGTCGCCCACGTTCTGCGGCGTCGATCATCACCTTTATTCTCTGGGCTCCCCAAATCCCCTGAGCAGGCCCAGCCCAGCAGCCTGGAAATAGATGTTCTGCCCTGAAATGGGAGCATCTCGTGGCCACAGCTCCTCTGTCAGCGGCCGTTCGGGATGAAGATTCCGAGTGTGTGGGGTCTGGGGCAGCTGGAAGGAGTGAAGTCAGGGAGCTGTGGGTAAGAGTGGTGTCTGTTACTGGAATATTTTGGTTTTCTGTGCTGTAGCAATGTGTTTATTCAGACACAGAGGGTAAACATTGCTTTGTTGTCCTTACAGCACGTTGATTTCCAGCAGGGATAGGGAAAACCCCCTGCTAATCTGAACACCCCACCCCAAACCTGCCAATTTTTGCAGGATTTTGAGGATGAATCTGCTGGATCCCCTTCTGCACCAAAGGGATTTGCTTCTGTAAATATGTACAGACCATCTGCCACGAGCACCCGGGAGACGTGTCCCTGGTGTCTCCGGTGCCCGTCTCACAGTGCGGGGGGACGCCGGTTTGTGACGCAGCGAGTCGAGGACACGACGTGGGGTGGGCTGGGAAGGAAATTCTGCAGAGAACAGCACATTCGGTGGAAATACTGTACTGGCTTTAAAAAAAAAAAAAAAAAAAAAAGGCAGCAGAGATCTTGCTTTCTATTTTCTGAAGAATTTTAGTTGCAGAGTATTTTATTACATTATATATATATTTATATGTGCATAAAACGGGTGGCTGGCTGCTGGAGCTCGCACCCTGCCTCAGAGCCCTGAGTTGGTGCCGCATCGGTGGCTCCTGCGGGGAGCGATGGGCGATGCCTCCTCGGAGCCCGACGGACCCCGGGGTCGGATCTCTCTGGCCGTGACGGGGCTGGATTTTAACATTTGCATCGCGTTGTGTCGAGGCGCAGGGTCTGGCGCGTTCTCCGGGAAGGTCACTCGTGGAGATGCTGTGCCAGGAGCGGAGTCTCGGCAGAGGCCTGCGCCGGGCTATTGTGGTATTGGATTTTGCGCAGCAATTAGCCAGAAATCAAAAAGAGGTATTTTCGGAGCCTCCTGTCCCTGCTGCCCCTGGCTTGCGTTGGAGCCATTCTGCTCCCTTCCCCTGCTGCTGCCGGCATCGCTAAAAACCATGGAGTTGGGTCGGGAACCAAGGGGTGCGGCGGTGGATTCTGGGAGAATTTATTTGCAGTGTAAACATGTTGGTTAGGAGTCATTAATATGACATTCACACAACTCTAATAAAGTACATAACACGGAGATCTGGCACCGCTGCAATACCCGGAGGACATTAAGTATGAGTCTTAAAACCAAGAGTATTGGAAACAAGATATTTTTACGTCTCGTTTGGGAGTAATATAATTGCGTTTTGTGGCTCTAGCAGATGCTTGGGCCAGCTGGTTGGAGAGCATTGTGGATTTTTTTAGCTTTGGTACTATACAGCTACAGCCCTTATATAGAGCTATCTTTAAAAAAAAAAATAAAAATCACCTCCTGGTGGAAAGGCCCATTTCTCGCATGTTTGGTACCATCGCGATGGCGCGCTCTGTAGGCACTTGTGTTGCAGCAGCTCTGGAGATGAAACTGCACGTGGGTTTTGGGTCTAATTTGAGGCACTTGAACATTCAAGGCAGCTTCACTGACCTTTCTGCTGAGCCTTTTCTGTTGCAGGTATCTCTGAGAAGGGAGACTCCAGACCTGCTGGGGGGGCGAGTTTTGGAAGAGAACCATCAAAACCCCCATATTTCTCAGCGTATCTTTGTGGGTGGGGAAAAGAAGCTTGTTTCCAGCAGGCTGTGGGCTGCAGCCCCGGGGTCCTTGGCTGTCTCTGGGTGTTGGGACGTTGCTGGTGTGGTGACGGCAGCCGTCGTGGTCAGGGATGGTCGCTGGTGCGGGTCGCCTCGGCCTCACCGGGGTGCCGCGGATGCTCGGTGGGTCTGTGGCCCCGCAGGTGCCGCGGGAATCGATGGGCGGCCGTCCCACCCCCGTCAGGCGTGTGAACCAGCACCCGTGTGAATTATCTCGCCGGCGCCGATAATTTCCTGCGAACAAATCGGTTCTGATCTGAAAGTAATCGCCCGTATCATTCCTGCAAGTGGGAGCGATGACTTATGTTGATGTCACCCGCTGGCTTTTTATGGCAGCGATTAATAATTCAGTAATTCTCTCTGCAGTGATGCTGTTCTATTTATAAATATTTAATTTAGCTTCCCGTGTCCGTGTTGTCACTGCCCTCCCCTTTGCCTCCTGACGTAACGCCGGGCTCTCGGCGACGCTGCGGCCACCGAAGCTACCGGCAAATTGTCTGTGCTGGAAAATGTTAATGCCTGCCCTCATTTGCATCTCTTTGTTGGGTTATTTAACTCTGGCTCTGGGGGTGTGATACAAATGTTGACTGAGTGCACTATTTCAGTCCAAACCTGATTTACGTTGCAGACCGGTCCCGGGGCTGGCGGCTCCTTGTCTCTGTTATAAAACTTCTCTGTTATAAAACTTTCCCGTTTCCAACACAGCCATGCAAATAACTGTTTTTTCTTTCTGCGTTTCTCTTTCAGGAAATTGCAGCTTATTTAATAACGTTTGAAAAGCATGAAGAATGGCTAACAACTTCCCCTAAAACAAGGTAACGTTGCTCATGCTTCAGCCCATTGACTCCTCCTGCTGATGGCTTGACTCGCTGATCAATGCCTTGGCCACCGAGTGAAAACTCCCAGTCACGCTTGATGGCTTGTGACACCAAACTCTCGTTAATTGACTTAATGAGCATTTTATTGAATGAAATCAGATTGATTAAAAATGGAACAGCTGCAGTCTTGACAGGTTAAAGTTTTAACCCGATGGTTGGGGATTTAATTGCACACCTTCAGATGCGCGGGTCGGAAAGCCTCTGCGCGAGGTTGCGGCGTTTCTCTTGTCAGCGCTCCCTGCAGCCTCCGGCTCTAAATGTGTAAAGGAGCGCGAGGGCCTCCCCAGTGCTCTGCCTGTTCAGTGTGCTGGGGCAGGGATTGTTTGCCTTTTGGTGTTTTTCTTGCTGGTGTTAAGTGTTTGATGGTGAGGAGATCCCAAAAAGCCACATTAACAGACGTGTTTGCAGTTTATTATTCAGTAAATGTCATGTCTTCTTCACACTGCCATAAATGTTTAACTCCTCTGCTCCCCTGGGAACCCACACATGAAGTTTTGGCTGTGGGTGTTTTCCTGCTCTTTGGGCTGTGTTCAGGCTCACGAGGTTTCCATCCATCTCACTAGTGCAAAGGGCTCCTGTTTTCCAATCCTGTGGGTGGGTTTTTTTGGGTGGTTTTTTTTTCCTCTTCCCCCAATCCATGTCTTTCCTATCAAAAAGGGCAGGTTTATTGGAGGGAGCTTGGTAGGACCAAGGGCTGCACCAAAGTGGGGGGAAAAGCCCTTTTTTAGCATCCTGCATCCCATCGCCACTGGCGGGCAGGGACGCTCTGGGGGCTCACGTTGGTGGGTTTGGCATCGCCTCCCTCAGCACTTTGCAGGGGTGGAAATACAGCGAGACAGAAGGAGCAGTTCTGACCCTAAGGAATGGTGCAGGTGAATTCTCTGAGGAGGGGACAGAGGCAGGCAGGGCAGCAGGACCTGCTGCCCATGAAATACAAGAGCTGTGTCACTGCAGGATTTGGGTTTTCCCCAGCCTCTCTGTAGTTTTTGTGGCATCTTTAAGTAACGCATTTGCTTGTTGTATTAAGTGTCTGTAACACCTGGACAGGGAGAGGTTTGAAGCCCGATTGCTGTCTCAAAGGGCTCCCTAAGAGCCAGAGCTGCCGCGGTGGCTGGAGAGCCCCATGGATGGACCTTTCCTGCTGACGGCAGCCCAGAGTCTGGCTGTGGTGAGCACTAAATGCTTCGTCTCACTCCCCTTCTTGGCTGCAGGACAGCAGGTAATACTGAAATATTAGAGAAGGCTTTTTTCTGACCTGGTAATCCAAGTTCCAGAATTAATGCAAAATAATTTCGTGGTGAACCTTTGCCCGATAAGCCTATTAAGTGGTCAGAAAACTTATTAACTAGCCTGGGTATACATGGCGCCATTAAATATAGGAGATTATAAATGTTTTTGTAGCAGCGTCTTTATGATTTTGAGTTTGGTTTGCTAAAGGCAACGTATGAAAATAATTTTCTGATTAATATTACAATACCTTCCTCCTGTGTGCTTACACTTGAAAGGAATAATGTCCCAGGAGAAGGGAAGTTGTGATGGCTGTTCAAGGACCTTCTTAAATTGTTGAGTTAGTTTCCTTTCTTTTTTTTTTTTTTAATACAAAAATTAATGGGAAGAGTTAAATGCTGAGTTCATACAATCAGGGCTCTCAGTATTACAGAATTAATGACATCGATCTGTCGCTGAACTGAAACACTCCCCGTTCTTTGTTTGCTGCTCTGGGTGCCGCTAATTTAATCTCAGAAAATTAATAAAAATGAATTGCACCACTGACACTTACGGAGTTTCTTAATAAGGTGATGTATGGTGTGACTGAGGAGCTGCTGCGGTGGCCGATGCCCTTCGGGAGCTGTTGGCCGATGGTGGAGGTGGGCGATGGGGTTTGGCTGTGGTCCAGTTGAGGTTCCCGCAGAGGAGCCGGCCCAGGTGGGGTGACCGGCCGGGCTTTGGCCTCGTTGGGTGGCTGAGCGAGTGCAGAAGGGGCCAAAGGAGGAAGGGCTGGTTCCAGCCATTTCTGATCATCTTCATCCCTTGTTTATGAAGAAGTTTCCATCTTCAGGATGTGGTATGGTCAGATATTGCTTTGTTGACGGATGGAGGAGGAACCCTCTCATGATACCATTGTGGCAGCAGTAGAGAAGCTATGAGAAAGCTTTCAAGTTCTCTAAAAATGCCCTTTTTTTTTTTTTTTTTTTTTTTACCCCCAAAAAACTTCTTGTTGAATGACTCTGGTTGATAGAATATGTTGATATAAATATACTGGAATATTATTAAAACAGTCTTTTGAGGGCTGCAGTTTATCACCATAAATTAACAAGTACACCTCGCAAGGCATCGACCTTGATGTTTCCTTGAGATGGTGTTTGGTTACTTGATGATGTGCCAGATAATCCACAGTGGGTTTTCCAGTCAGCAGGCGAACTGGGGGAGCTTTCTGCTAATGCAGCAAGGCTGGAGCCTCTGACATTTCCAAGTTTAAATGCAAATTATGATGACAAAAAAAAAATTACTTGACATTTGTATATCAAGTAGAACTTAATTGTTATTTACATTGTAATTTCAATGATGAAGCCAACTTTCTTAGTCCAGAAACATTCTGCTGGATGAAGATGCTCTGCTTATCTGTTCCCAAACGCCTTCTGTAGTTATCACTTTTTTAGAGTATTTTAAAAATACGCTTGAGCGACCTACTGTAGCCTCACCTGTGTCTCACAAGTGAGGCTCAGGCGGCCAAAAAAGCCTCAACCATGCCCAGAAGCTGCAAGGTTAGTTTTCCAGCTGGGAATGCAATTGGGATGTGTTGATGCCCCTTACTGCATTGCATTTGCATTTCTGCTGCATGTACAGCAAAAGCAGGGGGTTCTGAGCGCGTGTGCAGCCAGCAGCGAGTCTCGTTTCTTCCTTGCAAAGCCCAAAAGATAAGTGTTTCTGGGGAAATGTTGCAGGAGGCCGGCGCCGTGATAAGCCGTCACTCGTACTAAAACGCAAAGCGGCTGGGGAAATTCCCAGATGCGGGTTTTTCAGCCCGGAACGAGCCGAAATGCTGTTTTTAGGCAGTGAGACTTGGCAGTGATTAATATTTCTGCAACTAAAAAAAAGCTGGGCGGCAGCCTGCTCCCGCGAATCAATAGCGATTTACATACGCCGTCAGTATCCATTTGGGGTAATTCAGTTTTACTTCTGCTGCCTCCTGAGTTACTTTTAGCATTTTAATTCCCATCTCCTGGCTGCAGGAAAACAAGTGTGGCTGTTGGTGTAATCGGCAGGGACAGGAGGCCGGGAGGCGTTTCCCACAGATAAATCCCAACCTCATAAATCACCGAGGTGTCGGGACCCAGTCGGTGACAGCGGCAGCAAAAACCGGCCGAGCCCCGTTGGCTCCTCTGGGCAGCGTGGGACGGGCTCGTCCCCCCTCGGAGCCCGGGACCAGGCTCTTCGCAGCCCCACACCAAGCCCAGATTTTGGGGAAGATGGACCCAGCTCAAGTCCTAAGGACGTGCCAAAAAGCAGAAAAAATAAGTAGCCCGGCTTTCTCTCGTCATAGACGCCGTGTCTTGGAGGAGGACTCTTCCACCATCTACTCGCCTCAACTTTTGCTGATGCTGGTTGCTAAAACGGGATGCAGATTGCATTAGGCTGGTTAGAATTCACTTCTCCAGATTGAAAATGCACTCACAACAACTGTGGTTTTTCTCTGTTACTTTTTTAGCAAATTTTGCTGGCTCCAGAGTTTTGAAATTTCCTGAGAAATTCAATTTGTTATGTTAAAAGCGGGCTCGTGCCTGGGCTGGAGCGGAGGGTACCGGTCCGCAATGAGATTTAGAGGGAGCATGGCAGGAAAACCGAATGCAATTATTGTTTCAGCAAAAGTGCCTGGGGGGATGTAAAAGTGAGAAGAAACGCACCCGTCTCCCGGGGGAGCGTGGCCACGTGCGGCCAGCCCTGCTGATGGGGCAGGGATGGGGTCAGCATCGACCCTCCCCTCGGCCAAAGGGATGTGCTGGGGTCCAAACCCCCGCCGTGGCGAGGGGTGGGATGAGCGTGGTCCCCGCAGCCTCCCCCACCCCGGTCCCACTGCCCATCGCCCACGGAGCGGACCCCACTCCCTCCCTGTCCGTCCGTCCATCTTAAGGAACGTATTTATCTTTGGATATCTTTATAGGGGCTTCTTAAATATAAGTTAGGATCTTGCAGTGTATTAATTTTGTATTAAATAATTAATAGTAAAATTAATTGAATTATTCAATTTTCAGGTAAAAAATAGGGTAATAAATATTCATAACTTGTTTCGTTAAGGGAATTTCCATTTCCTATGTCATTAAAGTGAGATTAACTAAGGTTGGGTTTAAATGAAGATTGAAAACATTTGTGCTTTGGAATTAATGCACTGCATGGGGCCCTTGGTGGCTCTCGGTGTGCCCGGCGCGGGGTCCGGCTCTGTCGGGGGGTGAGATGCTGCTGCCGGGAGGAGTGAGGAGTGAGCAGGAGGCTCCGTGCTGGGGAGAAGCTCCTCTGAGCTGGAGGTCGCGAAAAGGCCAGAGCTTCTGGTGGACGGCAGAAGTTCTGTCCACCTCCCCTTCGGCTTCTCCGGAATGAAAATACTCCTGAAACTTCTCTTAGACTTTCAAGGCACGTTTTAAAGGTCCTCGCTTTCTCACACAGCTCGAACTCCAGGGGATCCAGGACCATCACCCTCACCCAGGCGCGGTGCTGAAATTTTGGGTTTTCTGGTGGTGCTGCTGGAAGCTCTGTTTACGTGTTTGGGTCACGTATGACCTATTTTCCCTTCATCAAAGGCAATGTGTGTGCTGTCAGCTCTTTCTGGCTTGGGATGCTGCTTGACATAATCCCTGCTAAATGTGGCACATCTCTCTTTACACTTTAAAGATTTCATGACTCCCAACGCTTTCTTCTCACTGCTCTCAGTATTTCCTACTATTTTTTTTTCCCTGAAGAGGATAAACAGTGCAGAGATGGCTTTAAGAAGCATTGATTTGTATAGATTTTTAGCTGCTGTGGTCCAGGGTGTTGAGATGCCAATAATTAATTCCTTTAACAGCTCACCCCATTCGTTTCAACGTGACCCAACAGCAGAATCTCTGGGAGCCTTCAGCCCAGATCAGTTGACGGTCTTCAAGTATTTCATGCTTCCTTCCCTTCCCATGACAGATCCAGAAGCTGATGCTCCTGGAGAGCTGGTTTCCCTTTGCATTTAGCCAGCAGCTCAGGAGAGATGCATCACTGTGGAAGACAGTAGTTGAAAGTATAGGAAGAAAGTTGTTCACGTTGGACAGCTGAGGGGAGATGTCTGTGTATCTGTTATGGATGGATCCACCTGGCACAGGTGCTGAAGGTTGGCTCCTCCATCCTGCTGATCTCTCTGCAGCCCCCTCCCGTGTGCTCTCCAGGCTCCGACTTGGCCACACATCAGCTGGGTACGGTATCAAAGGTGATGGCTCCATTGCTGGTCCATGCACGTGGGCATCTTCTCCTGTCCCTGCTGCCCAGCTTTGCGGGAGACAGCAGTGCTGAGGTGCAAAGACTCCCAATCCTCTTCACACAGAATCCTGCACTGTCTCCCCTTGGAGAGGCAGAGAACCCTAGAAAACATGGAATTGTCAGAAAAAGCAATTATCTGATAATAAAGTGATTAAATTATTCAGCAAACTACTGTCTGCCCTCAGCAAGGCTTGGTGAGCTTTTCCCGTCGATAGATATGGCCAAGGAAAATACGTGGCATTCAGTTTTGGACAAAACTGACATTGCAGTTTTGGGCAGGCTCTGACTCTTTCTAGGTCAGACGTTAAGGGGTGGGAGGTTGCCCAGCGTTTCAGAGACTGCTCGGAAGGAGTGGGTCCCCCCGGTGTGGACCCTGCGATCGGGGGCTGGGAGCCTAAGGAGAGAGGAGCTGCCTCTCTCCAGGAAAGAGCAGATGGAAGGTGAAAATGTGCCAGGAGAGATTTGGGGCTGGGGCTCCTGGTGGCCTGGACCAGCCCTCCCAGACCATCCGGTGTTTCCATGTGTTTTATGCTTCCAGCAGAAGGGTGCCAAGGGGGGGGTCAGTTGCTGCTGTGGGACCACTTTGGAGATGTCCTTCTCTGTGCCATGTGTAGAGGCTGTGGCAGGGCTAGGAGACTGGTATTTGTTCATACTGCTTTAAACAGCAACAAAATTATAGTCTTTCTTGTGTTTTAAAGCCTTTTAAATTAATTTATATTCCGGTATGGTAATGAAGAAGCATCTTTTGTCCAGGAGGTGAGATATGCAAAAATAACCTTTAAGTTGCTCATAATTAACCTTTAATGATATTCTCTCATTTTTTCCAATATATTCTCTGCATCAAAAACAACGTACAGAAAGACTGCTTGTTGCATCTTAATGGCCTGCAAATACCAGATGATTAAAAATAAACTATTTATTGGGATTACTTGTCAACAAAGTTTTTTCCCTCTGGGAAACCTGGCCCTGGGGTGGGGGGCTGGGCTGGAGCAAGGCGTCGGGCTCTCCCTGCTCCCGTCCTCGGCCGGGGTCCGGTGGAGGGGGTGCCTTGTGTCTGGGGGTGGTTTCTCCGCCGGACAGGGATGGTGTTAGCACCTGAGTGCTGGAAATCTGGAGCTGGGAGGAGGATTTTCGTGCCCTGTGTTGTGCTGGGAGCTGGGTCTCAGAGGATGCTCTGAGTGGAAAAGTATGAATTGATTTGTATAACGAACCACGTTTGTCAGGAGATGAGGTGCTGACTACGGAGGCTGATTTTTTTATTATTACCTTTTTTTTTTTTTGGTGCTGAGTAGCAGTGTCTGTAGGTGCTGAGCAGGCTTTTATGGTGGTGTGGCACGAGGAATGAGGTGCCAGGCTGCTGGCGTGCTCGGCAGGCACACGTGCTGTTCCTGTCCCAGCTGCTGGGCTTGTGGTGCCCTTTGATTTCTCTGGAGGGGTTGGGGTCTTCATGGATATTTACAGAAATATGAAATTACTGCTTTTTTTTTCCCCTTCCCAGAGGTTCTGTCCCTGGAACTAAGAGTTTCTACTTGGGTTTTTACTGTACCTAAACAGCAAAAGGCTTCCTTGGGGGTTGGACTATCAATGCTTATAAATTCTTAAAGAGTGGGTGTCAGGAGGATGGGGCCAGTCTTTTCTCAGTGGTGCCCAGTGACAGGAC
>JAOXJM010000008.1:340509-351658 GCA_026413425.1 Tringa solitaria | reverse complement strand
AAGTTCTCCCCACGCATCCCATACACTTGCTGTGTGCTCAGCACCTTTCCTGCAGCCCCTGCCCTCGCCGTACAGTGTCTATAGGGGTCAGTCCTCACCGTGTGCTGGAGCAAAGTTTGGGGAGTGGTTCCCATCAGAGCATCACCGGCTCTTCCAGCCAGAGCCCCGACTCCTCGGGCGGTCCCGGTGCTGCCGGACATCCCGGGTCTCTCCAGGTGCCCGGAGCATGCCGGGGTCTGCCATCGCTCTTCTGCCAGCTGTTTCGCTGGCTGCAGTGTTGGAAGTTCATCAACTGTCGAACTGCAATTCCCTTTTGAAGTGGTTCTCAATTAAAATTTATAATTAATGAGTTGTTATTCAATTTTCAAATATTTACGGATTTTTATAGTGTCTTAAGTCGTGAGCCAAGCTCCGCGCTGCAGCTGAGAGAGAACCAGAAACCTTTTCCCTTCCTCTTGGCACTTTCTGAGCATGGCACAGAGCTCCTCTCTGCTCCCGTCCCCTCCGAGCTTCTCCTGATCCTGGCAAACCCCGTGCAGCTCCCTCCCGTCAGAGTCCCAGGAAACGGGCATAGATGGCACCGTCCGGAATACAGTATTTTGGACAAAACTGAGATACGGCCCTGTTTGGTTGGGGAAAACCTTGTTGGCCTTAAGCTGCTGGCTGCAGTGAACAGGGATGTTGAATTGGAAGTAAATTAACTAAATAAACAGAATTTTTTCCCCGTTGTCTCCCTCCCCCGTAAGCAAACAGCAGCCTTTGCGAGTGTCACTGCTGCGCTGGAAGAGACTTTGCTTTAAGGTTCCCACCGGCCTTCAGTAGAGCCATAACCAAAATAATCCCTGCAGAATGAGGCCACCAAAGAAGTTTTTTAAAAGTGAACGGGAGCCCCAGGTCCCTGCCGTAAGGAGCCGTTCCCGTGGGGGGCGCGGAGCGGCGCTGGCAGGCGGCGGGTCGGGAGCCCCTCGGTGTGTGTAGGTGTGTACGTGTACGTACCAACGTATGGATCCAACGGGGCCCTCCACGCGCCCAGACACACCGTGATTAATCTGAAAACAGTTTAAAGCATTCATGAGTTGTAAGAACTAATTCCCAATAAATCAAACGGCATCCCCGTGGGAGTAAGGAAGAGAAATAAATGAGGGCTAAAGAAATTGATAAAGATCCTTGAGCAATAAAGAGACGAACACCAGTTCTTTTAAAATTATATTTAAATGAACAAAGTTGATTTAACTGTCTTTTTTCATGCCTTGTACTAAGATTTAGGTCTATAGCATGTCATTATATCAAGGAATAATTTGCCAAAAGACTTTTTAGCATTTTGTGTGCATTCCACTTAATGACAATTTTAATATTCCAGCTTTGGTCCTGTATCGTTATGAGGAGGTTTCAATTGCTTGGCATACTGAGGAGTTCATAAAGATTGTGTCTAATTTCTTTTTCAAATCTGGTATGGAGTTCGGGACCGTCAACACGTGAATTACCGTGTTATTCAGTAGAATTGTTGGGAATGCTGTCCTTAGCTGCTTGAAGGAACTCTCCGGGTGTGGGACAAGGTGGTTTCCAGGGGCTGTTCCTGCCCCAGGACGTGGCGCTCGCCCCGGCCCCGCGGGCTGTGCACGGGGAGGTTCTGCAGCAGAGCCCATCTGGGGGGCACAGACCCCCCTCCCGAATCCATAAGGTGTGTATTTACTCCAGGGAAGCTCGTCAGGCACCTGATGCACAAAGGTGATTTAAGATAATGTGTAACCTACAAGCTCCCTGGAAACCCCTCCGACCTCGGTAAGGAAGCAATTCTTCAGCAGATGTTTATTTCCCATTTGTAGGTGCGTTTGTGGTCTCCAGATGCAGGTATCGGAGTGGGGGAGCAGATCGATAAAGGGAGGCAGAGGAGCAAGTCGGGGTGATGGGGGTGGTTTGTGCCTTTGCCGGTGCGAGGGCTGGCCCCGGAGCTGCCGGACTTTCCTGTTTCCCTCCTTTGGGAGGTCTTTAGTAGGCAATATTTTGGGCTGCTCAAAATCATAATGGCACACAGAAATTATTTTGTGCAAAAAAGCACCCTCTGTGACTCGGAGTTTGGCTGTTGGTACTTTCACAAGGCAGGGGTTTCTAAGGGTGACGTGCCTTCAGGTGTGAATGGAGGGGGAGGAGGGAGACACAGCCCTGAGGGCTCCGGACACCACAGCAGGGCAGGGGGAGGATGGTCATCTCTTGTGTCAAAGGCACTGACCTTTTTTTAACTCTGATTTTTTTGATTGGCTCTAAAAATAAGAGAGTTGTTAATGGTTGAATTAATTAGCCTGAGTAACCATGATTCACAAAGATGCTGGATGAATCTTTCGTAGAGTTCACTCTTTGGCAGCAAACTACGCTATCACTGGGCATAAAAACCAGCAGAGTCAATGTTTACTGAGAAGTCAAATCCTATTATTAGTTGTATCGCTATTATTAGTGCTGTTATCACTGTTCCCTATTTTCCAGTTGTGTCAAGAACAAGTAAGGAGAGCAAAATCCTACAGGCTTTTCCAGCGCGTTCACAGAACCAGGTCTTGGCACGGGACCGGTGGGAGCTGTTGGAGATGCCAGCTCCGTCACTGCCCATCCCTCTCCGTCCCCGCGGGAATCGGGCAGGGTTGGGATGGCCCATGGAGATGTGGCCGTTGGGAAGGTGTTTTAGGGCAGCCTTTGCTCCTGCCCGAGTGGGCAGAGCCCCAGACGCTGTGGGGTTAAACCTCTATAGCAAGGTACTGAGCGAACTGGAGCATCTGAAGGATGGATTTTTGTGGCACTGGCATCTTGATCACTCCTTAAATAGCCCCAAGGAACTGCCTTTGGGCTGAGACTGGTCAACGTGTGTCCCAGCATGTGCCAAAAAAACGCCCAGCACTTTCATAGTGCTTCGTACCTTGGCTCTCAGCCGTCAGAGTTCATCCTGGTCTCCCAAAAAGGCTGCACCGGGCAGCCCTGGGACAGTCCTGCGAGGTGGTACCAAAGCCAACTTCCCACTGGCGCGCGCCTCTTCGGTCCCGTTTGTTGGAGCCGTAGGTAATTACTCCCATACTTAATGAATAGCATTGCTTTTATTGATGAACGCAGAGGCGACGTGCTGGGAAGAGGAGGTAAGGATTAAGTCTTATGGCCTGCTGCTGCTATGAAAAGGAGCATCTAGACACCAATTAATGTCCCCTTGATGGGATTAGACATTGCATTAACTGCAACTCTGGATAAAATTGCTCCATCTGTTATTTTAGACTTTAAATCCTTAAATATTGTAGATAGAAAATAAATTAACTTTCATCTTAAATGCAAATGACATTTAACTTTGGAGACAAAAAAATCCAGTGTATTTATGTTTTCTTCTGATTTGTACCTCTTCCTATATGGATAAGAAGACTTCTGAAGTCTCTATTTCATCTCTGCAGAGTTCAATGATCGGGTAAATTTTAAGCCCGTAATCTGAAATTCCTTCGGTTGCCACACCGATAATCGCAGCTTTCAGTGAGGACCACGGGGGTTTTAAAGGCAGTGGCCTGTCCCTGCAGGGTGACGTGTTGCTGGCCCTCAGCAGACACCATGAAGTCTGAACATCTCTATTAAGTGCTCGCGAGGAGCTTTTCTCTCGATTGTGGTCCCGCTGGGAAAGGCTGAGCGTCCGCTGGGTCTCCTCTTCCAGGGCGAGTGCAAGCCGTTGCCTGAGGGTGAAGGGAAGTGTTTATTGGGGAGGGGGAAAAAAGGCTTATAAAGCCAATTAATGTGTGATCTGTCAGTGATACAGCTGTGATTTACAGGTTCCCTAAAGTCTGAAAACATTTGTTGGTGTAAATATTATTTAAAAGTTCCCTGTAAGGCAGAGAGCTATCGGTACCTGCTACAGCATCCTTGCGGTGGGTCACTGGGACGGTGGGTGACACGTGTCCTCTCATGGAGGTGACACCATCCTTAATGCTGACACCTCGGCCCTGGTCACCTCCTCAGCCGCAGCGGGTGCCCAGGGCTCTGCTGGGCCTGGGGGCGGCTCTGAAATGGGGGTCGGACCTCCTGCGGCTGCGCAGGATTTCGGTTGCCATTTGGGCTTGAATCTTCTGTTGGTGCAGCGGAGGGAAACGTCGAGGTAAATGAAGACTCAGAGAGCAGTGTTTCTCAGGGGAGAAACCACTTCTGTCATTAGATTTTTTTTTTTTCTTCTGTAGAAACAAGAAATAATCAATGAGTTATTTCTGAAATTTGATGTCGATCGGGAGCACGGTCCCCATGGTCCCTCCTTGCCCTGCCGGTGAGAGCTGCCACAAAGGGCGTTAAAGCTGCACACAGGGCAACAGAGGGGAAGGAAAAAAAAAGAAAAAAGGAGAAATTAATAGACAGTCACTCGAAGCCGTCGGCTGGAGCGTGTGACCGCCCCGGGTGGCGCAGAGCTCAGCAGGACAAACCCCTCCTGCCCCGGGTGCCGCGTGGGGAGCCCTGGGCTGGGTCGGGAGGTGTCGGGAGCTCCCGCTCCTGATGCTTCTCCCCATTCCCAGACCCATCCGGTGCCTCCGCGTGGGCCCTTGTCCCTCACGCTGCGTCTCCGTCCCCCTCGGGCTGACAGCAGCGAGGGAGATGCCGGCGGGCAAAGGAGACCCAGAGGAGACGGATGCTGTCGGGTACGGCCGGGAACCGGCCAAACGTGATTTCCAGCAGAGCAGAGCGAGTCAGTGACACACACGCAATAGATGATGCTTTTAAGCAAATTGTCCGAGCATCAGATGAGGGAATTACGGGCCTGCATCAGTCTTTTCAGAAGTTATTATGTACACCTTGTATTATTTTAAAGTGCCCCATGTTGGCCACACACAATTTTCCTGGTGTGTTCAAAGAGGTACGTGATTTCCCATGAGCATCGTATTCTCAGTCCTCTCTCTTTAGTGTAATTAACTTCTGAGAAGAATATTTTGAGGCATGATTTTTTTCCCAATATTTGCAGAATATTTCTTATGGTGATAACCCTTTCCGGAGCCACTTTCCCCTTCCACCTTGCCCTGTGCTTGTATTCCATCTTCTCGGTGGAGCGGTGACGCCGTGCAGCGTGGTCGGTGGAGCCCACCGGGGGCTTTGACCCACCTCTGCTTCAGGAGCTTCCCAACTTCTCCGCTAAGGCGTGTGATAGGGGAGGGCTGCCCTGTTCTTCTGTAGAATGGGATTCTTTGTTATAATCATGCTTTTACGTGGCTTTGGTCTCTAGCAAGACCCCTCCTCAGAGAAGGGTGTCCCCGTGTTTGTTGCTGCCTTCTTTTGCACCCCTGGGAGGAGTTGGGGTTCTCGGGGAACAAGGTTGTTGTGATTCATTGGGAAACAAGGTCAGTGATTCAGTGCAGCGATTTATTACAAGGCTCTCTCCCTTCCCGGGGCTTCCTCCAAGGCTCCAGCTTCTCCAGTTTCTCCATCAGTAGATTGCTCCTTTGGGAGAGTGGAAGTTAATTTCTCATTATTATCGTGCATAGATTCAGAAGATCGAAGATAGTCCCCTTTCTCTGTCCCATGACTCCGTGATAACTTCATAGCCAGGGAAAATGAAGCTAGCAGTTACGCAGGATAAAAAAATAGTATAATCAAGCCTGTTCCAGGAGCTGTTCCTCGGTGCAGTGTTGGCAGGGGCAAGGGAGGAGGGGGCTCCATCCCCTGTATGCTGGGGGTGGCTGCTGTCTGTGTGTCCGTGCGATGCGGAACGTGTCTGCTCCGTGATCCCCTCCTGCTCCATCGCTCCGGCTGCGGGGACGGCGCGGGCAGCACCTCCCTGTTCCCCCCGCCGGGACCAGCCGGGGGGGACCTCGCCAGCCCCGATGGGGCAGCCGTTGCCCTCAGTGCTCCCCGCGCTGCCATGGGGGGGTCTGCGGGTGCTTTCTGGGCTGGGGGCAAGTTCTGAGGCTGGTGGTGCCTCCGGGCTTCGGCAGGGCCCCCGCGAGCAGCCTCACACCTAAATTTGGGGTTTTGTTGTTAAGAATTGAGCTGCTTTAAACGTCCACCTTGGCAGGGAATTGAAATAAATATAAGATGATAAAATTAAAATTTAATTTTAGAGCCATGGACCTTCTCAAGGAAGGGTTCTGGCTGATCTTATTCTGTTGTCCTGGAAAAAGAGTTGCTTTTGGCTTTGCAATATTTGCAATTCTCTTTCTGCAGCCCGGCTTTCCTGGGCCATAAAACACAGTTTTCGTTAAATGATACATCTGACATTTACCACATCTTGATGTGAGAATTTAGAGGGAACTAGTTGCATTGAACAGCCTTATTAATATTGTGGTAACATGATTAGGGGAACATCTTGGTCATTTAGGCCAAAGGGACTTTAATTTACGAGCACAATGGAGAGGCAGATAAGAAGCATCAGTTGACAAAAATATGCTAATCTTAACTTGTTTTCTGTTTACTCCCTCCTTGTATCTAGTTTGTGTTCTTGATAAGTTTAGATTCTTGCTATCCAGATAAGGGGCTTCATATAGAAGAAACACAACCCCCTGGGAATGGGGCTTGGAGCCAGAGGTAGGGATGCGCAGCTGAATTGGGTACCAAATCCAAAATCCAACATTTCTGGAAAAACTTCCCTGGGAATCCCCTGTTTCATGCCAGTACAAGCGCTCCGTTACTGACTCTCCCCCTGTTCCTGAGACGCACTCCAGTTTGTCCGGTGGCCCAAACTGGTCCTGGGATGGAGTTGAGCCATCCTCGGGTGGCCCCAAGTGACCCAGCAGGTCCCGAGACCCGTCATCCGCAGGGTATGATTGCTTGCTTTAAAAATAAGCCTGAAAATAGAATTTAGCATCATCTTCCTGCCTGTAGCAGGAACAATTTCGGCAAAAGTAGTTCTTGTGCTGTTGTGGCAATTTATATGAGAGCCGTGGTGGTAAATAACAGGGGGAGAGGGAGGGAAGCATCTCAAATCTCATCAATACTTAAGACAAAAGGCTTTCTGCTCTGCAATTACTCTTCCTGTCCTTTCCCCTCCTTCCCCCAGGCCGCAAGCGAGAGACCGAAATAGAGATCAGGCGGCTTTTAAATGCCACAGGCTCATAAAAGAGAGGAAATTCAGAGCCGTACCTTTGCTGGGTCTGGAGCGAGCACTGTCCTGCAGGCTCCACACGGTGGGACCGGGAATGACTGCTCCCTCTGCCCGGCCCCCCTCCTCGGAGCTCGCTCCGGTTTTGGGGGGATGCACAAGCCATGGGCCCGGCTGCTGGTGCCGAGGGCAGGTCCCCACCGTGACATCCCGGGTTGTGGGGATTTGGGGGAATTTGGGGACGGATGCTCCCGGTGCAGTTTCCTGTTGGTGCTCCCAGCCTGAGTTAAACACCGTGATTTACCGTGTGTGCACGAGGCAGGCAAAGCGCCCGTCTGCCCGGCTGCTGGGGGGAGTCATGACTTAGGATCATTCCTTTCACCTCTTCCCAGACCCCTTCCTTTTTTTGCCTTTTCCTTTTGTTTGCCACATTTTTCTGTAAGAGTAACAAATCCTTTCCGAACAAACTTGCCCTGTTGACCTTTCCACGGGATCCGGGGGGCGAGTTGGGGAGCAGCCTGGTGTTGGATGGGGAGCAGGTACAGGTGAGGTGAGGGCTGTGGGGTCCTGTAGCCAGTTCACGGCCACCAGTCTGGGCTTTCTCACAGGCCATGCAGGACTTGCAAGTCTGGGGGCTCTGGCCACCCCCACCAGGGAGGGACACAGCGCCAGGCGCTTTGGGGCTCCCCCGGCCCCTCTGGCAGCCCCAAAACAAACCCCCTTCCCGGGGGGGTTAGTTCGCTCTGGCTTGCTTGCTTTCAGCTGTATCGTAATATTAAAATACTATTTTATTATTTGCCACTTAGTCCTGTATTAATGAAAAGAGCACTACGTTGCTGCGGAGGAGCAGCTAATCAAATCAGGCAAATTGTTGTTAATGTTCCGGTACCTGTTGTTCCTGCGGCAGCCCCGGGTGGGGTTGGACACCGAGGAGGAGGAGGATGGTGCTCGGTGCCTGATGTCCCTGCCCGGGGTGCAGGGTGTCCCCCTGTGCGCCCACGGGACCCCCGGGAACTGCGGTCCCAGGTGGTGTGAGCTCGGGTGGGTGGTTCCATCCCCCCCTTCTGCAAAGGCACAGTGAAATCCCCAATTTCAGGTCAAGCAGCAGAACCTCCAGAGGAGAGATCCAGGCTGGAGTCGTGCCCATCCCGGGAATCCCTTCCAGACCCCATCCCCGTGTCCCCCGCGGCCATCCCTTTGCTGCTCTTGGCCGTGCCAGGGAGATCTCCCCTCTCCATCCTCTCCTGCAGCAAGAGAAATACAGCAGCAATGTCTATTGGGCTAAAATTGCCTCTCGTTTTATGAAGATATCTTTAAAAACCAGTCGCTTTCTATGAGCCTTAAAGCAATTCAATACACTCTTATCAAAATCGACAACTGCCCCAGAGATCCTTAAGAGATTTTGTTCCATTGTGCTTTATTTTATTTTGTATAAATCTTGGTAACTGTTTTCCAGTGACCTTTTACCATGTTCTTTTTTCATCACAGAAATAAACCCAACAGGAGCCTGTCTCTGGCCCTGCGGAGCGGCAGGGGGGGTGCAGAGCCTGGCTCTCCCCTCCCTCCCCCGCGCCCTGTCCTGAGCGCGAGAAAAAGCTGTGTTTTACTCGAATTAGAAAACTTTCAGGTCCTTCGAGTGTATGTTTTCCAATAAGCCAGGTGTGCGGGGCCAGGTGGGAGTTGAGCCCCTGCGACATCTCTCTGTGGCTCCCCCCCACGCGCCGGCGACTCCTCTCCCAGCTGGTGGCACCGGGAAATCCGGGGTGTTGTGAGAAGGGTTTGGGTGTGCAGCCCCTGGAGGTTTAGAGCATAAACACGGACCAGGAGATGTAATATCTCCGCCGAATTAATCCCGCGCTGTCTGTGACGCTGTGACAGACGCGGTGGTTGCGCTGACCCCCGGGTGTCTGTTCTCAGGGTGATGGTGGGAGCAGAGAGGAGCCCCCTCCCCGGCCACGGGCTGCTGGGGCACGGCTGGAGGAGGAGGATGGGGTGTACTTTGGGCAAATGGAGCTCAAGTTTCTGGTCTACAGGGAATAAATATTTGCCTGTATCTGGGGGGGAATCCATAATTTCTGGTTTAGTAAAAAAATGTGCTAATAATCACTTAGATCAAAGATCCTTTTGGTCTCGCAAATATATGCGGAAGTAGAAAGTCTGTTTTCATAACTGAAAGAGACTTTGTGCAGTCTCTGTCCACGTTCATTAAATTTGCGATGTACACGAGCGCTCTGGAGGGCAAATGCTGAATAAATCAGGCAGAGTGTCCTTTTGCCGGTACCTGAAGATGCGTCCGTCGTGGAGATGAGGGGGGAGGATGGGGTTTGGGAGCAGACCCCGCCGTTGCTGGTGGTGTTGGTCTGAGGGAGGATGGGCGTTGTATGGGCTGATCTGGGTAATTTCAGGCGGCCGATGGTAGGAAACCATCATGAGCTGTTTTCCTCAGCAGTATGCACTTAATGGAGCATTGGGATGAGTTACTCTATAATTAACGGCTTTTACATCAGCGTTACTGCCCTATTATTATGTGATAAACATGGGTGACGGCGGCTGTCTTCAAATGGAGTATTTTGTTAGAGAAAAATGAGAAGAGGGTCCCTGCCGAAGCTTGTTCTCATGCTTATTTCATGGCGCGGTGCTGTTGGAAACCCAGAGCGGGAGGGAAGAAGGGAGGGAGAAGGATGCTTTTCCAGCTGGAAAAATCAGCCAGGCACTGATGTTTGGACCCCTGGCCCTGAAATCACAACCCAGTGTTGCATGAACACAAGGCACTTAATTTGGGTTATTTATTTCGGGAGCTTTCGTGTGTGGGCTGGCCTCTAAAACACTCAGTGGATTTTTTAGCAATTCCAGGGGCCAGAGGTGGAGGGTGCGGGGGGCGATGGGGGGTCCAGGATGGGGCTGGGGTCACCCTCTCTCTTGAAAGGCTCCGTCCTGTGGGCTGGGCTGGTTGGTACAAGTTCAGGTGCGTTACTTTATCAAAGGGCTCCAGCCCAAGCTCTCCTCTGAAAGTTGTTTATTGCTGCTGCTGCTAATGTCGTTGTTTTTCTTTCTGTTCCTGGTGTCCTAAAGCCAAATTACTGTGACTAATGCTCCACTGTAAATGTCTGCGGCATCTGCAGCGCCGCTGCCGAGCGGGACGCGCGCCGGCTCTGCAGGACCCTGCTGGGGGGGGTCGCTTATTCTTTATTTTTTTGGTATTGCAGCAGAAATGCCCCTTTTGTGCCTTGGCTGAGCAGATGGCAGAGCATTTCTGTGAAATATTGTCGTACACGAAAAGCACGTTGTCTCCTGCCTGTTGGGCAAGTGTCACCGTGCCTTTATTGATATTCTAAAGCATCAACGTGGTTTCTAAGCGGAAAATGTTCTCGTGTGTCTTTGAAGTCAAGGAGGTGCTCAGAAGAGAGAAGGTTACTCCCTGTCTAGCACTGATCTAAGCAGGAACAGCGAAACCAACATATAAGCTAATGCTTTCTTCTTCCGTTCTTTTTTGCTTGTTTATTGCCTTTTTAAGCCAACATACATATTCTGATGCTGCATTAGAGGTGGCTGTTCTCTAATCCTGCTGATGTGTTAAAAAGAAAGAGGTAGTCTATAATAAAATAACAACAACCTTTTTTTTTCCTTAACCTTTCTTTCCTTCTAATTATCAGTAGCTGAAAGCATGTAGCTGAGCCCAATCATGATGTTCTGTGACAACGCTGGCTATCTTATAGGATTTCCTTTTTTAAAACATCTCACTGGCACACTGACTTCTGAATTTACAAGATTCTCAAGTAAAATTTTGCAGATTGTAAAACGTGGGTTAATCCAGTTAACAGCAACAAACGGTGCAAATTTGTTATGCCAAGTACAGAATATTGCTTTTCTGTAGAGACTTTTGCTGACCTGTAGCACGCTGCTTTGTAAACTTTCTTAAGGTTGTTTTTTTGTTCTTTATGTAATCCAAAACTGTTTCTTGTTTTCAGGCCACAGAATGGTTCTATGATCCTGTACAACAGGAAGAAGGTGAAATACAGGAAAGATGGATATTGCTGGAAAAAAAGGAAAGATGGGAAAACCACCCGAGAGGATCACATGAAGCTGAAAGTCCAAGGAGTGGAGGTGGGGATCGGAGCG